>CM068314.1:26358107-26395607 GCA_034766995.1 Acanthacorydalis orientalis | reverse complement strand
ATGCAGATCTGAAAAACAACAATAAATTCATTGGAGAAAAGTAAGAAATCACTAATAGAACTTGTATATTTTATATTGTGTAAATGCACTACTTTTATATGACGTTTACGTTAACTTAACGTCAATTTTTTTAAATACGAAAAAAATTCTTTTTGTTGAAGAATAATTCACAGGTCACTAAATAATAAATTTGACTTATTATCATTTGGAATTGACTTTTTGAACATAAATTAACATTCACTTTAAATGAATGAATTTCGATTTTAAATACGAGGAAAAGTATTTTCATAAAAAATTGCGGGCGTGAAAAATATTTATGTATAAAACATATATATGAGTATATATAAATATATACACACTTGAAAATATTAAGCATGTATTCTATTAGAATGTTAATCGAACATATATATTATAATTATAAATGCATACAGTTTTTTTTAACACAAATTTTTAATACTTTTTTGTGCTTGATTTAGTAATGAATATTCATGAAATATTTTTATAATATTTCTTAACAACTATCTTCGCTGTAATTATCTCTTTAAATTTATCCGTGAAAATTGCTTTTATATGTAAACGCTGATAAATTTTCCACAGGAGTGTAATTACCATCTCAATCTGAATAGATATGTACACATCTAATGGAAGTACTTGTTTCAGTTCAATTAATTATTCAATTCCATTTCAGCATATTGAGTACAAATCGACTTTAACTCATAAAAAGTTAGATATCATATAATATTATAAAAAAGTATATTTTAAATAAATGATTTATATTTTTATTGCCATTTTAACGGATAAAAGTACTTATATATTATTAATAACTTATATATATATAACCATTATTTTTAAAATTTTCTCTTCAAAAAAAATTTCATTTGATATTATATCAATTTTTAAGTTCACTTACTGAAACGTCATAAAATATATTTTATATGCTATAAAAGTAATATATAAAGTGATACTAATGTTCATTTTAGCGAATAGAATTTTATACGAATAATGTACATTTAAAAATTATGAAACCGTACTTTTACTATTCATATCAAATACTATAATAGGGTATTTATGTCAATCGATAGAGTACACAATATTTTCATTTGCATGAACAATAATAACAGGAATGAAATATCTTTCTTAATATTTAATGTATTATATGACCACATTGCATGTGAATCTCTATTTTTTGATATTTATTAATATATGTATGTATATATATATATATATATATATATATATATATATATATATATATATATATATATATATTTATAATGTAAAAAAAAACATTTTCTTAAGAATAAAAAAAACAATAAAATAAGAACGTAGAAAATATAAAAGGTTCAGATAGAGAAAGTGCGACTGCACAAAGGCAGAAAATACTTGAAGTAATGCTTCCCAATGGTATATTTTATCAGCGAAACGATTTACTGTATAAAATGTACAGGAACATAACTAAAAATACAGTACACAAGGCGTAAAATATACCAGAATGTGCTTGAAGTAGGAAAAGATGTTGCATCTGAAATGTTTAACTATGACTGTATATATTATACATAGAATACACGGATGAGTGCATTAGACACTTGTATAGCTTTATTTTTGTTAGTGTCGTTCTCTATAATAAAAATATGATAGTTTTTGAATTTGTATGCTATTTTATATTTTTAACATATCACTAAATATATATATATATTAATAAAAAAATCGATTCAACTAATTTATAATTAAATATTTTATTTATAATACATAAATAGAATTTTTTAATTAGTTGTAAGAGTATTTTTTCATTAAATTGTAATTTATGTTTAGATTTCCTAGTAACTTTCTAAACAATAAAAATAAATTTAGGAAATGTTTACTTTAAAAAATAATTTCATTTCTTTTATAAGAATTAAAACCTAATAATATTTCGCATTTATCAATGCAGTTCAATAAATGTATTTTAAATTCTAATAAATATATATGAAAAGTTAAAAATGTTATAAATATAGTACGATTTATATTAATAAAATATATAAATAATAGGTGTAATAAAGCAAATAAGAACTTTCATTAATTACTTATTTTACAAAAGATAAAATTGATTTTCATGTTTTCTAATACGGGCTTTATTAATTAAATGAAACACAGATAGTGATTAAATTGAAATAATTAGTTATGATAAAATTAAAACTTGAAAGAAGGTACTAGATTCTTTGAACTTAATTATTATATATATATATATATATATATATATATTCATACAAACTGACAGAGATTATTTGCCTCTTTTGTATGTTGTAAAGACAACTACTCAAATTTTCTACAAAGATAAATGAGCACAAATGAAGACGATTTATTGTTAAAGAAGTAGCGTTATGTACTTACACATAAAGAAAAATTTGTATATTTTTTTATTTATATTACTTTCATGCCATTTATCAAAGAAGTATCTCTATCTATATACAAAAAATAATTTCATCGTAAAATTTACATAAAACCAAATTTTTTTTAGACCACATACTTGCAATGCCACTCCCTCGCTACACCCTACAAGTAGCGTGTTAAAAGTTATTTCCATTCCCGATCATTTCCAATGTTTCACGAATTATCATGTTCGTCGATTCCAATGAAACAGTATTCAGGTAGTTGTATGTTGATCTCTCCTGATGTACCTCTAAGAAGGAAATCAATTTGCAGTATATAGAAGAACATAAATGAATTATGAATATCGTGTACACAGAAGTTTTAGAATAAGTTTACAATTAGTATTCGTTTCAATTTCACTAATTTCACGGTTTCATTTAAAATCGAAAAATAAATTTCATTGCACAATATATTTATTTCGTTTTTCATTTTACATTTAAAAATTGTTAACACTTAATGTGAGCGAGTAAAGCGAAGGGAGGCGGGTCGCCACAGAGATCAGTGAGCTTAGTGGGTAGGGGGCGAAGTCCTCTGGTAATATATAAAATATTTTACATTTGAAATGAAATTTATTTTCTATTTGCTTTTCTTTATATCTTTATATGCATCTAATTGCAAATATATTTATTATATATATATATATATATATATATATATAGATATATATATATATATATATATATATATATGATGCAGTAAATTTAATTTTTTTTAAAAAAAATAATGTTATTTACACATTTCTCTCTTTTGACATAATAACATGCAATTGATTGCCATATTCATTAATTTGTAATAAATTTTGTATTTACATGAATATTTTTATAGTGCAAATTTATATAAAAAAATAATTATTTTTAAAACATGTTTTAACATAAAATATTTAATATTTGGATAAATTAAAGCAGTAGGATTTGGTATTAAATATGTGTTAGATGAAATAAAAAACTCGGAATTTTTTTTAAAAAATTGAAATACAAAGAAAAAATCTTTTCTTTTCTTTTTCTCTTCAACATTGAATCTATTGAAGTTTGTAAAATGACATTTTTTATTTTGAAAAATTATCAACAATCTATTTTGAAATGTTTTTTGTTTTCCGAAATGCTTTTCATTTTTATTTTATTTTAACATATTTTAATAAAGTAAACCAAATAACGCGGTTATCTGCACAAGTAAGTTATTAATTATTCATATTTTAATAATAAAATCGATTTTTAAATAACTGTTTCAATATACACTACTGAATTACTTAACAAAAATCCTTTCTATTATATTCCTTAAAGCTGTATAATATTATAGTAAGTACTATATATACTTTATGTATGTATTGTTCAGAAAAGCGTAAAATTCTGAAAATCGTTCCGTCTCGTATCCTAAGCTTACCGGATAAAATGTACCTATTCTTTCTTCAACATTGGGCAACTGATGAATTATGATTTAATAGAATCGCTTCGAATTGACGCCAGACAGTCGTACAATTCACCACATAATGTTATATTTCTCAGGTAGAATAAATTTTTAAAAGACAGTTCACTTCCAACTTCGATTAAATCCATTTCTATTAAAGAAGTTTTAATTTCAAGTCAATAGATATGTGTTCTTTACAGTGTTTGTCGAAATTGAGTTTCTTTTTTCAAATTGATTGAACTGAAACTTGAAAATATCTTTTTTTTATGATCGAGTTCAACGGTTAACGAAATCTTTTTCTCTTTTTTATTAGTTTTTGTAGATTTTCTGTACATACATATATACATACACACACATACATACAAACACACACACACACACATATATATATAATGTATGTATATATATATATATATATATATATATATATATATATATATATATATATATATATATATATTTGTCTTCTCTAAATTTAAATCAATATTTATTCCTTCTAGACAGATAAGACTTTATCTAATTTATAATTAGTTACGAATTAGTTGTCAATCAATAAAGAATTTTACATTAAACAAAGTAAATTAAAATTCTAGAATTTTTTTTTCTGATTGTATTATGTCGTTTATTTTGAAATGATTAATAGATTGTATAATGTTTTATTGTGATTTATATTGATATAGTCGTTTATTACGTTTCAAAAAATTTTGTGTTTATCTAACAGATTTTGAAATGAGAATTATGCAAGATATTTTTTTTATTTTTGTAGGATTTTTGGTTGTTTTTTTTGATACATTGTTTTCAGTTTGTCGTACCTGTTATAGTTATATACTAAATAATAAAATTTGATATTTTTAACCTAAAAAAATATTGATTTGACATTTTTTATATATGATAGTCGTATCTATCTCCTGCAACCACTTTTAATATATTTTTTTATTTAAATATTAAAACAGAATTCAAAAACTAAACCGTAGATGAATATATATATATATATATATATATACATATATATATATATATATATATATATATATATATATAATTTCTATACATTCACGTGTATATGGATATTCATAGAATTATAATAAATAAATATTATAAGTAAATATCATACGTGGTGTTAAACAGTGCGCCTCTGAATATAAATGTAAATTCGATATCGTGCATGGTACAGTAGCATCGAGCGATGCAGATGATTTTGTGTTTATATGTGTGTGTTATACATTTGAGTTTGCTCTCTTATTTGAAAGATATGATTCTAATATAGGTTTCGAACTGTAAAATATTACCAATTCAAAATTTTAGCAATCTTTTAAAGTATTTACGAGACATTTTTATTACTTGTTTCGAACTTTGTATACATTTTCAAATGTAATGTGAAAATATTATAGGTTTTATTAAGAATAAGGATATATATTTTACAGCATCGGATATTTAATTGAGCCATATTTATTTAATAAATATATTCATATAAGTTAATTATTTATACTTGACTTAAAAGTTATAAAACGACGTGTCATTAGATCAATGAATCAATAAATGAATAATAAGCTGTTTTTAATATATATTTTTAAAAATTAAAGTAGATATCAGACTTATATAAGAACAGTAATACCAAAATGTAAATGCAGTATAACTCATTTAAAGTGATCTCGACATAAACTTAAAGACGTAAATTTTTTGATCGCTTTGATTTTTCACTTATTTTCATTTCAAATCTTTCTCGCTATAACGATTTTAGAAATAGCTATGAACCCCTATTTAAAAGTTCCGTCAATCTCAAAGAACGGTTATAAAAACCAAATTTAAAGATACAAAAAACTATTGGGTGAGATAACAAGTTATAATTATTAGGCTGATAGGAAAATAATTGCGGTTTTTTTTCTCTAAATTCTAACATTAATTTTTTTAATGAAAGTTTCATTTCATCGTGTTCAAGTTAATATCATTTTAAAGTGAATTTTTCGGTGTGTATATATTTAATATTGACTTAGCTTTTTTTTAAAAAAAATTGCTTCAAATTGGGGTATTGAATTAAAGATTGAAAAGGAGCAAATGATCAATTTTTTGTATGAGTTCAAAACAAATTGTAAAGAAACAGAAACAGTTCGTAAATTATTTGATGCTTTTAGTGTGGGTATTGTTAAGGAGCGCACAGTGCAATGGTGGGTTCAAAATTTTTGTGCTGAGAATGAGAACCTTGAAAATGAAGAAGTTCTCATACATCTTTCTTCAGTTCACAATGACCAACTGAAGGTGTTAGTTAAATCAGAACCACGTACAATAATTCGAGAACTTACACAAAAGTTAGTTATCCAACAGTTCTGGATCACTTAAAACAGCTAGAGTAGAAAAATGTATACGAATTGAAAGACCATAAACAACAATTATTTTTCTACCAACCTTATAAAAAAACATTTATTCTTATGAGAAATGTAATGAAGTTTCGAAAAAATATAAAATAATACTCTTCTAAAAATTATCACTTCAACCTTGAGTAACATAAAAGGTTTAATTTAACAAAATAATTTCCAGTGATTTCAATATTCAAATTCATGCGTTCCGTTTAATATGCATTTGTGTAAAATTGGTATTATTGATCGGGACCGGATTTTTTTCGATAATTTTTATAGAGTTTTAATCATTGTTTATGTTCCAAACTGATTACTGATATTTCAATACTAAATTACACTGGACTAAAAATGCAGGTAGTTTTAAGTGCGTCAATGAAAAATTATAAACACGCATGTTGTTGATGATTGGGACAACAAAGTATTCAAACGTGCAATTTTCATTACTATTCACAATGCTTTATAAATATTAAATGAGTTCAATGACATAAATTCTAAAATACATAATATAAATTAAAAAAAAATATTTAAACAATTAGTATACTGATCTTTACTGAAAAAGTCTGAAAGTCTGATTTAACATTAGACATTTAAAAGTCTGATTTATATATATATATACATATACGCATGCATGAGTGTGAATACGTCTGTACTTTTATTAGTAATATTTTAGAAATCAACATATTTTTGTCAAAAAAAGAAAATTGTTTCTATATTTTTTAATTTTATTTTACATTTGTATATAGTTGTATTTGATATTGGTGATATATCATAAATCATTTTAAAATAATGATATATTTTAATGGACAAAACTGATCCCGTATCAATGAAAATGTTATAAAAATAAATCTGAATCGATATGAAATATATACTTACTGATTTTAATGTACTCGGGTAATTGAGCCCATCAAAATGTTTTATTATACACGACAAATGTTGTTTGGAATCGTGCAGGTTGAACGTTTTGTTTGAAAATACACGTATTGAACAAATAATTATAGACATAGAATGATAAAATATTAATACGTAGCAAGGTCGTAACGAATATATTGATCGCTTAGATTGAGTATCTGACAGCTTTATATATAATTTAAATAAGAAATATGGCTACAATTGTTTGTTGAATTGTATCAAATGTATTTTGCATGTTTTTATATTTCAACAATATTTACTTTAAAAAAATAGTCTGTATATGAAAATAAATGTTTATCATGAGAATTTTTTATACTGAATGAAATGTGTTTGTATATGAATGTTTGATTTGTCAAATATCAACAAAGGATTTATATATATATATATATATATATAATATTTGACATTTTATAAAACTAATAATGCAAATAAGTTATCTTTTATTAACATTAATTTGTTTCTTGTAATAATATTTTACAGTTTTCAATTATTGAAAATATTAATAAAAGTATCTTATTGTTTCTTTCTAAGAATTGATTTCTTGTTAATAATTTATACTGTAAGTATATATCAAATATCAAAAATATGTAATTGAGAAACAACTTCATAATCAATGTTTATTGTTTGCTTCTGGAATTTCCAACAAATGTATTATATTACTTTAATAATCAATTTTTGAAATTAATAATGTGAATTTAAAGATTATTTTTCTTAGAAATGTATCACTGATTTGTTTTTTATATAAATATTTGACGTTCTGTATGTAAATAGAATACATGACTTGTTATAATGTTTTAACCGATATTATTTTTTAAATCAATATGATAAAATTATCTGTCTCAATACAATTCACTTTCATAGAATAATTCTTTCTTCGGCACAGAAACTATAAATTTTTGTCTAATTAAAAATGTTCAATAAATGAAATTTAATTGTTGCTTACGCGTATACCGATAACGATACCATTGCCATTGGAATGTGGATTAAATTATTAAAACTTCAGATATTTTATCTTATGAAAAATTAAATTTAGTAAATGTGACTTAATCGACTATATTATTGTATATCTAAAATATTTTATGAAACATAAAATACGATCATTTATTTTTGAGAAACATTAAATAAAAGCTTCTTTTAATCCTCTATATAATTTGTAAATATTTATCTAATTTATTATTTCGTATTTTTATATTTTCAATTTCAGAAAAAATATTTTTGTTCTTTTTTAGGTCTTACTTAAAAATTCCAAAATTTACAATTTATTAATTATTACAGAATACACAATTCTATTCCAAATTATTTCAGAATTTTGCTGTAAAATTGATTTAATTAAAATAAATTACTATTAATAAATTCAGTAAATTTTTGAAGCAAAATTTTAAGTTAATCCACTTTATTTAAATTATTTAATGAGCGTAGTTCCTTCTGACATTAATATTTTTCTATATCGTATAACAACTAATAATGTATGTGTTTTGCTCGTAATTTTGAAAATAAATATTTTTACATTATTTGTATAAGAATATATTAGATTCCAAGTCATAATCTTTTGGATTTATATGTGTTAGCCCGTAGATGTATTATTTTATTGGTATTAATTGGATGATATATTGTCTTTTTAATCCTAAAGTTATCTATAGTTACCTGAAAATGGTATACGTACTATCGTGTCAAACGTTCAAAATGAAAATTAAATAAAATGTAATGAAAATGAACATATTAAAATTCTACTTAAAAAAATAAAATTATTATAACACCACACGTTGTTTTGAGCTTAATTTAAAGGTATAGAGGTATTTCTCTATGATTACAAATTCGAGTTCTATTTAAAAATTAAAATAACATTAAAAAAATTTTTTTAAGCCAATTTTTTTATAATCTTATGATTATTTGTTTTAGTAAAATAATTCAAATATATTTTCGAAAAAAAAACTGATTATTTAAATACTGAATTGTTTTTGGGAATATGGGAATTTTGATTTTCTTTCTTCGATTTTATCATTAAGTAACATCACAATATTAAAATAATATCAAGGCCAAATATTGAAGACATATTATGTCAGACTGTATTATGAATCGGTATACACTCTAGCTAACCACCACTAGGTGTCACTATATGTATTGAAATTTCGATTCATTCACAGGATTTTATTTATTTTTTTATGATTTTGCGTTCTAATAATTTCTAATTTTTCAACACATGTATTAAAACTTAATATAAACTAAAAATAAATGTATGAACAAGTGCAGAATATATCTAGCTACATCTATTTTTTTAAAAGAATACTTCAATACTAGTAAATTGTCAGCCATTATAGATAATTTTCAAATCAATGCGCAAGTCCTGCACATTTCTAAAAGCTTTGACTGCAAGTATGAATTGATAGATGGCATATTTTTATAAAAATGTAAGAATAATTAAAAATAAAAATTAATAATTATACGTTTATATTTTAATATTTTTTCAAAATTGTATTCAGATTTGCTAGCTTATTAATTTTGTTATTTAAGTTTACTTGTATGTATATATATATATATATATATATATATATATATATATATATATATATATATGCATGTATATAAATGGACACAGCGTTAAAAGCTTTTGAAAATAAATAAATAATTTTTACAATTTATTTTAATTTAAATAATCCAGTGCTTCTCTTTTCCTCACATTTTTTTATATATTTCCTTATATTATAATTCTATTTATTAGCAATGCTTTTCTGGACCTTTGTGTATTTAATATCTCTAAATTAATAATTACTATTGTCTATTTTCTTGAAAAATTTTTCGCAATATTTATTACAATCTAATCTTCTGTTATTATGCCTAAAATTTCTATATATTTTTATATTTATGTTAATATTAATCTATTATTTTATACTTTCATTTTTGTTTACTTTCTCTCTCTCTCTCTCTTTTAATATATATATATATATATATATGTGTGTGTGTGTGTATGTATGTATGCAGTGGCGCACACAAGTAGGGAGCCAAGGGACTCTGACATCCCTCCTCCCAAATGAAAAGCGAAAAAATACTCGAAAACAAAACAAAATCATCGCGTGAAAATGCTCCTATATACACAGAGAGATTAGCGTAATCCTCTATTAGTATCCCTTATATATATATACAGAGAGAGAGATTAATGTAACCACGACTGAAGTAATTCAAGAGCTTTGTAGAAAGAAAAGAAAACTGCATTTTATTCTTTACACAAATTTGTATAATCATCTAATGAATTTTATTGAATGCACATTAAACATTTTTTGATCCGTTCAACCTTCCCTCACCCCCAAGATTAAATCATGAGTGCGCCACTGTGTATGTGTTTGTATGCGTATATAAGAATTATTCATGACCGTCAAGATCGTAAAAGCTTCAAAATTGTTGAGTAGGGAACAGTCTTATAAATATTTATTAAATTTGAATAAAACTTCACTGGATTGGTAAATAAACAAATAATTATAGTCAACTCATGTAGAATGTGTTCAGTATATATTATTTTTATTTTAGAAATATTTTCTGTGTTACTAATAACGAAGACATTAATAAAAACGTTTTAGTAAATTTCTTTATATGTCTATACTGTGTGTGTGTGTATGTATGTGTGTGTGTATGTACACACACACACACATATATATATATATATATATATATATATATATATATATAAATATATATATAAATATATATATATATATATATATATATATATATATATATATATATAAATGTATGTATCAATGTATTTATGTAGATGTGTACGTATAATAAACACTACAGATATTTTTAAAAGTTTCATTGAATGCTAAATATTGAATCAATGCGTAATACTAGAAAAATTGTTTCAATTAACAACATTTATTTTACTTAATGTTTACGTACAAAAGTAGTTCAAATAAAATATGAACTTAACCGTGTCCTAATTCATCAAAATTAATCAACGAATTAACGTGAAACTTTCAAACTTTTGACAAATTTCTCTACGTAAATAAAATTAATTGTGATCTTAAACGTAAACCATTATAATTTAATTTAAGTACGTCACATCAATTTTATCCTACGTACAAAACATGACTTGAATAGGATATTTTAATCCGATATAATTCGTCTTTATTTTACTTTACACATGTTGAGATCAATTAAGTTTGTTTATAAACTGAACATTTTCAACTAGTACGATGACAAGTAATACCTGACATTAAGTTAAATAGAATAAGATTTTGTGAATATTGCAGATATATTATTCAGTTGATTATAATGGCAATACAATAGATTAACATTATAATATATTTTAATCATGAAATATATACTTTATAATAAATTACAAATATTTTATTTGTCATTTGGTTAATAAACTTAATATTTTTTCAGTTTAAACGAACGAACATTTTATTGAATTCATCCTGATTTATATAAGAATTTTATCTTGTCTGCAAATATACAGATATTTAAATTATATATAGATATATATATATATATATATATATATATATATATATATATATATATATATACACTATTATTTAAAAAACACAATTTTAATTACGTATCATTCAAATAGAAAATTGTTATTGAAATTGATTGAGTTTAAAATACGTTTGAAGGTAAATAATTTTATTAGTTACTTTCAAAAAAATTATTAAACGTGTACATAAAAATAGATTAGTAATTAAGTATATTTTAGATTATCAAATAATATTCTTTTCAATAAATATAGTTGATTATTCTATCTATTTTTTTAAAAAAATATGCAATTTTAAAATTGCATAATTTTCTAAGTAATGTAAATATTGCATTCATTTTCAATTAATTTTTTTAATATTTGTTTTTAAAATTTAAATATTTTTTTACATAATATTTATAACAAAGTTTGTTATATGTTAAATGTTCTTGTATAATATTTTTTCTCATTAACGAATGATTTGTTATGAAAAGTTATTATTTAATCAAAATTTTTGAATATATTAAGTTGGTAAGAAAATAATTGCGGTTTTTGTTTTCTGTATTCTAACCTTATTTTTTTTAATGAAAGTATCATTTGATCGTATTCATGTTATCATTTTAGAGTGCATTTTTCGGACTGTATTTTGATAACATCGGCTTTGGTTTTATTATTAATTTTATTTCAAATTGTAAAATTGAATTAAAAATGTAATATTGCGTCCTTCTTCAGTTCATAACGCCCAACTGAAGGCGTTAGTTGAATCAAAACCATACACAACAAGTTTGCACAAAAGTTAGCCGTTAATCATCCAACAGTTCTGAATCATTTAAAACCAATTAAATTAAAAAATGTTTCTGAATTTAAAGGTCATGAACCGCAATTATTTTTCTACCAAAATAACAGTTTATTAAAAACGCATTATGTAAAAACGTTAACTAAATTTAAAGTCATAAAAAATGAACTTATGTACTTTTTTTACAACATTTACAAATATAGAATGAACTCTTAAAAAACATTATCATTTTTAAATAATTAATCTGAAATTAATTCAAACTGGTAATGAATTATAACCATTAATACATCATTTGGTATCCTATTTCTTTCTGTCGTTCGATTTGTGGTATTAATATTGTTCTTTAAAAGTCCTTGACACATTCGAAACGACATACATTTATTAATAATTTCGAACGACATAGTAATAATAAAACACAATACAATAAAAAAGTTCATTGAGCAATAATCAATATATATTTCGAAGTAAGTAAATTGATTTGAACGATTTCGTACGTAACATTCCGTGGATTTTATATTTATAAACAGACATTTTATATCTTAAATATTCGCGTCTTTCACATTTTATGTTCGAAATGATTTAAGAGCGGATGGAGTTTTCAAAGCTTGGGTGGTAATATATGTGTCGTAAATTTTAAGTAAAGAAAACAATTAATGTGACAAGAAAGTTGCTTTTTTCTCAAAAACATGTATATTTGTTTTAAATTTATTTACACATTCTGTAATAAAAAGCCAATTCAGAGCTTTGATGAATCAGGTTAATATGTTAATAAAAATTAATTTATTTCATTTTTGAAAATAGATTTTAATATTTATTTTCACCTTTCGTAATATTGGCTTGAATAATGTATTAAAATTTATTTAATTGTACTCAATATATAACAATACTTTTGATTATTTCAAATAATATTCACAAACAAATAACAATTTTACTATTAACAACCATAAATATTTTATGAATACTCAATTCTATTAAATATTCTGTATAACGATATAAAAAATTCTCTTTCGACTATATAATAATAAAAAAAAGTTTAGCCCTACAATCATTCGAAATCTTGTCAATTTCAATTCGCATGTTTGCTTATATTTTCATATAAATCGCGTTATTGTAGATGCAAATGTATTGAAAAGTTTTTTCGTATTTGTCGCGTTACAGGTAAAAGCATAAATATATTTGATCTTTCTTTTGAGAGTTTATTCATATTATGCAAAACTCTTTGATCTTAATCTCTCATAAGTATAAATTCATCATGTAAAAATTCATGATCATGTTTTTTTCTCATCTTTGATAAATTGTAAGCTTTAATCTATCACAAGAGGAAGCGTACATTTTTAACGAGTGTAATCTGTCCTTCAGATTTGAATGTTTGCAAACACTCGCATATATATATATATATATATATATATATATATATATATATATATATATATATATACAAAACAGAGATTGCGAGAGAGTAACTTCCTTTTGTATATAATTATAATAGTTATTTTTAAAGATACGTTTTAAAAAAAGTATTTGTTAATATTTGTTTAATTACTTAAATTAAAAAATCTATTCAATATAAAACTTGGAGTTATTTTTATAAAAAAAATGTTTTTATGAGTTGTACGACCTAGTTTTTATTTAACCTGAAAGTTAACATAAATAATAAAATAATCATTTTACACTATATTAATAAACAGTAATACATTTATTATTTTTAATAATTGTGCTAATGTTGTTTTAATGCAAACTTACTTATGTTAAATGTTTTAAGTTTAGATAATTATTAAGTATACTGAAATTTTGTCCATCAATAAATTCTTAAATTACACAAAAACCACAAAAACTTTTTCTAATAAAAAATGGCCCATAATTAATCATCGATCAATTTTAGTTATCATCTTCAAAGCACTAAGGTACATAAAATGATTAAACATTCGTCTGGACTTTAGAACCGATCAGTAATCAATTTTGAACTGTTTTGGACAAAAAAAGCTGTTATTTGTGGAGAAAAGACATAGAAAGTGAATTAGTTACACAATCAAAAATTATATTACAATAATAAAATATATTATTATATGTTTATACATTTGAGACCATTTTATAACCAAGTCTAAAATGGTCAATAAATTCAAATATACAGTAGTGACGTGTTAATTAATACTTCAATATTTAAAATATACGGTTTTTCTAACTGAAAATAAATAGATTTACTTTATAATATTCTAATCAGCAATCTTATTTAAATTTCGATTTCATAATTATAAACAATTCCAATAGTAGATAAAAATACTATCAAGAAGTCACATATCGGATGAAAGTGTTCAGTAAGTCCCTTTCTTCATCAGATGAACTGGAGTTTGTTTTTGGTATTCAATAAAATACCATAACAAAAAATAAATTATTATTAAATAAGAATCTAATGAGTAATTTTAAAAATGCTTTTTAAAAGAACTTTTTTATGAAAACCACTACAGTACTTCAAATTAAAATAAATAGTTCAAGTAAAATTATCCACGATAAACATTATTCTATTTTAAGATATTTTTTTTATAAAATTGTGTTTAATTGACCCTCTTGTTCTTTTATTCAAATATTACTCATTCATTTTTATACTTTTTGTTACCAAGGAATAAAAAATAAGCGGTATAATATACATAATTAATTTATTAATAATTAAATTTCAGATAAATAGATAAATAAATTGAATATGATATTTATATATTTTATATTTAAATAATTGATTTATAAATAATCTAATCATAAATAGACTAATTCTGTAAAAAAATGTTTTGTATCAAAACAGAATTCATACTATATATATATATATATATAAGACCAACATTCAATATTTTTTTTTATTGCGTATCTGTTATCAGATTAGATTGTACTAATATATGGTTATTATTAACCATATTATATATCTTCAGAAAGATGTAAATATATGATAAATATGTATCAAGATTTTATTGTTCGAAATCAGGAAACAGTTTTCTATAACCTATGGCATATATTCTTTTTCAAACCAAATAATAATAGCGCGATTAAACTGCTTCGTTGATTGAATTTAAGTATGAATATGGAATTTGTTTCTCTTGAAATTTTATCAATTATTTATAAATATAAATATTTTTTTAGAAGTTAAATTTGAAATGAGTAACTAGATGTTTATTCTTAGTTACTTTTTATTCCTTTCAACACTTCCAAATGTTCCCTTAAAATTAAAGAAATATATTTAAAAAAATTTATTAACACAAAAAGTTACATACTTAAATTCAAACTTAATACGTCTTGTAGAATAATTAGTCTGGTCACTTTTAACATAATAGTATTTTTTACTTGGACACATATTATAAATTTTTTTGCACTGATTTTCTTACATTTTATGCTCGAATACACATTAAAAAATATTTTTTAAGTGATTTAACATATTTTATAAATATTTATGTATATATGTATAATGTATTATTCATTTTTTTTTAATAATGAAACATTTGTTCTTGTTAAAAATTAATTACTTATATATATATATATATATATATATATATATATATATATATATGTATAGATTTAAATTATTAACTAGTGTGAAAGCCGTTAATTATATTTATTTATTTATTTGCTGAAATATATTCCCTGCTTGAAAAATATAAGAATGTTAAAAAAGAATCTTGAAAACAAAATTAACTTCTTTTCCGCCCAAGGGAATCTTGACACTAGAGAGATATGTTGACAGTATTAACAACAAAAGTAAGCACCTCGTACTCTTCAATTTCTTTTTCCACTATAGTATTTCCTGTTAGTACAACCTCATCATTGTTCGACAACACAATATAAAAGAAAACACTTTGAGAAATCCTCAGTATATATTTTGACAAACAATCTGCAAACTATAAATATATTATTTTCTTTTTGAAGATGGTTACATTTTCTTTAGAAATACATAGATACATATACATATAAATACATATACAAACACATACACACATACATATATATATATATATGTCTGTATGTATATATATAATAGTTATGGATATATGTATAAATAATTTTTTTATGTAAATAAATTCTTCTACTCTATTTGAAACTTCACATTTACATTTGGTTTTCAAAGTAGATTGTAATTATGGTCTTTTGATTACTTTCTATTCATGAAATATTCAGTACTGACTTATTTAAATATAAAATTAGAGAATATTTCATTTTTTATAAAAGTATATAATAAAACTGGTAAAAAATCCACTTCATATCATATTTAGATTAATTTCATTTTTATAGTAAATAATGAAGTTATACTATATATACTAAATAATAAAATATTTATTTCGTTGTTTAACATATATTTTGAATACAAAGAAAAATATAAATGATTGTATTTTGTCAATTCTCTATGTACTTTTTAATAAAATATTTATTTTATCGCTAGACAAATAATTGCGGTAATGTATATGAGATTACAAACCGCAATTATTTTCCTAGCTGCCTAATATTTGTATGTAAACTGAAATTAAGAACGTGAGTTTATATATTTATTATAGTTATATTATTATTCATTTGAATCTATTACCATTGAAATTATTTTTTTACAAATTACAGAATCTTCTACTTTATTTATTAATGTTACATTTTTCATTGGAAATTTAGATATTAGCCAAATAAGGTTTAGTTTATATTTTAATTATTGAAACAAATGTGCGGTATATGTATTGTTTAACCAATTTAAAAGAGAAATGTTTTCATTCAATAATAATAATTTTATTATAAATAAGATAAATCAGTTTCAATAGTAGAACTTCTTTCGGAACTAAGTTATCAGTTGATTTTCTGTTTTCTTCTTTCTGAAATCCAATAAACTAAAATGGAATGGCTCTAAGATACAATATTACAATTCAAGATTTCATAAATTTATTGAATATAAAATATTTATTTTTTTAAAAAAATTCTGGTTTTCATTTATTATTAAAATCAGTTTCACCTAAAATAAAGTTAAAATTTATTCTATACTGTATATCGAAAAGATTTAAATATACATATTTATGTTTGAAACTATCTCTTTTTCCTAAAAAAATTCAATTCTTTTCAATTCTAATTCTTTCATTTTTCAATTTCAATTCTTTCTTTGTAAATTAATCCAATCATTTCAATTCTTTCATAACTTCATTTATATTATTAAGTTTAAGTCTATAATATGAAATAAAGAGCTATATTCTATACTTCGGTATAATATACTTGGAGATTATACACTACTACAGTAGTATAATAATAGACTATAAAATTTCTTTTAAATGTAAGTTCTAAATTATCCTCAATTCAAAAATTATTTTCATATCTAACAACTAAATATTCTTTTAACTTTGGATATTTTAATATAGAAAATAATCAGTATTAATTAAAAATAATTATACTTTTGATTTTCAGTTCATTAAAAAATATAACTTTTATAATTTTAGATTTTAAGTTTTAATATTATATATATATATATATATATATATATATATATATATATATGCATATAGTGCAGAGAAAATTTTAAAAATTCGGACGATAAACCTTACAAATTTCCATACACACCGCAATTGTGAAGAAATGAGGTAAAAGAACGGTTGTACGTAATAAATCAAGTACACTAGAAACTTCTATAAGGAGAGTAAAACTCTCTGTTTAGAACAAAAAGAATGAGGTTTTTGAAAAAAGCTATTTTTGTCGGACAGACATTTTTAAATGAATGTATTAAGCTGTTAAAAGTCATACAAGTACCTAAAATATCGTTGAATTTTAAATCCATGTAGCATGTACTTTGTTAAATTGTTTATTTATCTTCGCTATGTCAAAAAACGACGTCTGATGTGAAGTATATAATATAGTTCTAGTTTGTAATACACAGATAAAATGTACAATAATGTAATTTTTTGTACAAGAGTCAAATTGTGTGTATATATAAAATTCTAATAATTTCATTTATATGTACCTGCACGGGGAGAATGAACTTTCTGTTTGATTATCATGTGTTAAATTTAGTTTCGAAGCATGTGTAGTAAAACTTTTTGTGTTAGTATGTGTAAAGTATACGCATATACATATTTTTAATTAAGCATATCAATTATAGAAATGTATATAAATTTAACTTAATTAAATTTAATTCAATTCAAAAAAAACTCTTCAAATAATAAACTTTACAATTCAACGAATTTAGATAAACAAAAATAAAAATAATAATTATATTAAACAAGTAACTAAACTAATATGATAATATTTTTTTGGGTATATTATTATTTATTAAATCATTGTTATTATTATTAATTTAAAATAAAATGTTTTTGTAAAAACTTGAAAATTATAAATTGTATGTAATTATTTAAATTTTCGAATAAATGCTTAATTATTCTATAAAAATTAAATTACTATTTTGAGAAAAAAAATATATTTAAATAAATATAAAAATATGTTACTTTGGAATACTGATAAATATTTATTTATTTTTATTAAATTTAGTGGTGGCTACATATTGTATTTTATATTTTATTTCTTACATATACAGATAACACAATCATGCACTCACACATATTCACACACATACATACAAACACACACACACACACATATATATATATATATATATATTTAAATTCTTAAAATATGTAACTCTTAAATAATATTTTTTTGAAATAACAAATGCCGTATAAACTCAATTATAATATTCTTTATATGGTTCTATAAGAAAAATGTAATATTTTGATATTAAAACTCCTTTAATTCAAATTTCTAAAGAAAATGAATAAAATATCTAATCCAAAAACCGAATAATCAATTTTTCTTGACTTTTGGTATTTTAAATATTTTTGTTGCTAACTATTAGTTGAAAAATATTATTTTTCTGTATAAAAACTCTACTTGATGTATTTTTAGAAATATTGTCGATTTTGTCCTTTCTAGTATAAGAAGTTTGTTGTTAAATTTATGAATTTATACTACTATATTTATTGATTTGTAATTCATTTTTCACACTTATTATTATTGTTCGTTATTATTAGTTATGAATATTTACTAGCGTTATACATATAAAGATTAAAAATTAGATACACCTTTCTGTTCAATTTTTTAAAAATAGCGAAGCAATATATTCAAGACTTTGTGGTTCGTGTCTAGACATACAAAAGATAACATCGCATGACAATGTTGTACTCAACTGGTTTTTAACCAGAGATATGTTCACAAGAATATTGTTATTATGTGTTGAACAACCTTCTCCAGAGCAGTTTTTGAACGAATTATTAGTTTAAAATGATAGTACCATTTTGAACAAAAAAGTAATTTTATACAAGCACGAAGAATATTTTCTTTAAATTAATTTATTTCATTTATGGATCAGATTTTTATATATTTTCATCAAATTTCATCGAAATAAAAAATGTAAAATCTGTACAGATGTATGAATATCGCATGTAAAAAAAGACATATAAATTCTTTATTGTAAAAATGTACTATAAAAAATTATATTGTTCATGAAATTCGACAAGAAAATTTAAATGCTTAAATTTTATTGTCAAAGATATGTCCCTAAATGAAATATATATATATATATATACTCGTATATATGTATATATATATATATATATATATATATATGCGTGTGTGTGTTACTTGCTCTATAATTTAACATTTTTTTAAAATTGAAATTGCGAAACTAAATATAAAATATTTCAATGCAATAGACTTTTAGCTTTAAATTTAATAGTACTTTATGAGGTGTGCTTTTTGATATATATATATATATATATATATATATATATAAATATATTAAAGTGTACTTAATTTATAATAGTTTTTTTCATATATATATATATATATATATATATTAATTTAATTTCGTTCTGTGAAGTTTGCAAAAAAATATCCGTAGCTTGTCGTGTTTTATAAAATATAATGAACACGTTCATATTGATTCATGATTATAAAAGTATTAAGAGTATTTATGTTTTTAAGCAAAAATCTGTTTTAGATATGTAATGTTTTGTCTGCAATTTCTGTTTAATGTTTGAGTCTTGATTTTATGTATTTATTCTTTTTCAAATATTTTTATTCTTAGCCCGTTTTAAACTGTGAATATTTTCTTAACTGATTCACCAATTTGCGCTTATTATTTTATATAAATTATAATTATTATTCATTTTTCTTATGTATAAATTTTTGAAATATATTTTACTATAGTTTAATATAATAATGATTTGATTATGTAATATAAATTAATGAAATTCTGAAAATCGATTTTAAAATAGTAATGATTTACCTACTGTAGATATTGATCAGCGTCTCAGTACGGCTTACTCATAAAATATTTATATACGTATTATCCAAAATCGTAATAGAGCTATGATTTTATCTATTTATGTATAATAATAGAAGGAGAGTGCATACGTACGTACACTTGTCTATCTGTTAAAAGCAATGTATGTATGGCGGGTTTTATGTTCTCTGTATGTTATATATAACATCGGTGCAAGTTTTGGCATCGACAGCTTTAGTAAACCCGTAGCCAATGTAGAGTAACAGGCAAACCGAGGCAGGTCAACAGTTCGTTGGCAGACGCGACATGACGTTCTGTACGTTTGTCGTGTTGGTACGTCTGTGTTGCTTGAACGTGTTCCTTAAGTCACGGTTTTCACCCTTGGCGTTTTAAAAAGAATTATAACATTATTATTAAACATATACTCGTATTTTCACAAGAATGACACACGCATTCATTATATATATATATATATATATATATATATATATATATATATATATATATATGTTTATAATATAATAAAATGTAATTTTTTAATCTCAGTCTTAGTACATTATATTTATTTTTTTTTATTGAAAATGAATATAATTTAATCTTTATGTAAAAAGATTTACTAAAGATTAAAGTCCAATTTTTTTAGTTGTAAATATACGTTTGATCTAATTTTAAATTTGAGATGTAAACGTACCGTTAAACGATAACTTAAATAAATAATTTCGATAAGTGTACTGAATAAAAAATATATTGATTTTTTATCATGGATATCTTAAATTATGTGGTATTTCTAGCATTTCTCAAATTAAATTCAAATATTAGTTCAGATTTTTTCAAATATCTGATGGTAATTTAGTGAATTACAGTTTAAATTTTAAAAAAAAGATAATTTAAAATATTTTTTCAGTATTTATCCTGTAAAACGTTCTTTTAGACTGTAATAGTAGTCAACCAGTATATTAACACTCTGTTTGCGTTGGTGCAGCGTTTATATTCCGAAAATATCTTAAGGGAGGCGTTCATGTACATTATTAATTGAGTTTGTTTCCTTCGAAAAGTCTAAATATGAATCCAAGAAATGTGCTTTAAATAATATATTCCATCTTATATTGTAGAAAGCCTTTATAATATCTATAAATATTATGTTGTAATTTTCTTTTCTGTAGTTAAATGAAAATTTGTCTGTTAGGTTTTTGAAATAATTTACATGCTAATATTTTCATTTAATTTAACGAATTTTTAAATGTTATCACCTGCCTTATACTATCCTTCAGTTTGCAAACGTAGTACATACTTCCCTTCGTAACTAATTCTGTAATAATATATTTTCTTCGTAGATAAATTATTCTCTATTCACCTTTTTTTTGATATATATATATATATATATATATATATATATATATATATATATCAAAAAGAAGGTGGAAGTTCTTCTATTTGAGTTGTTATCTTTGTAAATATTTAAAAAAAAAATTAAGAAAAATTTAACTGATCATTCTGTCTAGTAAACCACACTATAGGAAAATATTTTATTTAGTTGCATTTTTATTTTGTTATATTTAGTATTTACTTGTAGATGGCGAGGTGCGGTTGTAATATAAAAAGAATTAAAACAAAATTGTATTTATGTCTTTTTAAACTTAACTCCAACTACAGAAAACTGCACAGATATATCGTTTTATATTGTTGAAAATCAATATTGACATCTAGTTCATCATGTACAATCATGCTCGGAAGTTAGAGTTTGTAAAAATAAACAATGTGTGATCTCGTTGTTTGGTCTAAAACATATTTAATATTTTAAAAATTATAGTTAGAAACATTACAATATTTATTGTTTGTAAGATATATGAAGTAGAATAATATTTAACCAAAAACCGAAATAATTTCTACATTGTTCATGCTTCCTAATAAGTATTTGTTAATATATAATCGTTGAATTTACTAATTACGAATTAAAATCTGACTACAGTTATTTTTGTCGTTTTAAAAATTACGTTATCGTGTTTGTATATACAGCATATAGGGTTTTTTTTTAAGATTCCTATTTATTTTAGTACACATAAAACCACATTTGTTCATTAAAAGTTAATAAATTAAACATATGATCATTTTTTCAATTTTCCTGTTCCTGAACAAAATTTCTTAAAATCAACATTTGTTTAATCGAATATTAAAAAAATATGAAGTAGAGGATTAAAAATACAATATCGTAAAAATTGAGTCAGTAAAAAATAATATACTCATAATAATTTATTAATTATATTTTATGAGAATAAATCAAATCCTTTATTTATAATTAATTTTTCAGGTTTGATTAAAATTAATCTTTCAAGTATGTGATATTATTATTTATATAAAATTTAATACCTTTCTAGGAATGGATATTTTTTTACTATAAAATATAGAAAAAAAATAAAGTTTTTTTTAAACTGTATAATAATATCAATTTTTTACAATTTTTGGTAAAATTACTTCCAATAACTTCGCACAATATAAAATATAATCGAATTCAAATCGATGTAGAAAAAGAGACAATGTAATTTTATATGACATATAAAGAATACTGTCACTTGATTCCTCATTATATAAAAAAATAATATGAATTGATAGACTGAAGTTTAATTTATAAGCAAAGAAAAAAATGTAATTATTTTTCAGTAATACTCATATATTCAAATTAGATCGATTAACATAACAAAAACATAATATTTTTGAAGAACATAGTCGTCTTCATGACATTTCAAGACTGTAGAATCTATTTATACTTTTAATATATGCATTGCCATGTAAATAAAAAAATTAAATTACGAAGCAACACATGTCAGTCAATTATTACAAATTCGTGACGTAATTCCAAATATCCACCATTTTATACAACAGGTAGGACGCGTTTCGTGCACGGACGACTAGCGTCGCTACCTCCGCCTCAAACAACCAGACGGCAGGGGTAACTGGTTGCCTGTTCTGCTGGCTACAAAGCAGTGACTAGCAGCGTGCGAGTGTACAAACAGAACGGAGTAACAACTGCGTCCCAAACACAAATGTATATATCCATGTGCCCGTCACACAAGTGAATTCGGACATTACATAAACATAAAGCAACGCAACAGTAGTGTTCTACTTTTATAAACTAAAACTAATAAAAATATGAGATAAATTCAATAAGTTACGTTAAAAGCAAGATATAGTTGCGTCAAATGTTTAGTTCTTCGGTGTCTTGTCTGAAATTGTTTAATATTTTCAGTTGTAGCGAAAAAGTTGTTCTTTAAACAATTTTTATTTGAAATTTGTCTGTTTTAAATAAATTGTAAACCAAGTCAATTATATTAAAACGAAAATTAATAAATTGGTCAATTGATATAAAATATATCTCATATATTTTCTTCTTCTTACAAATTATATTAACATTAATAATTAAAAAAAAATGTTTACAATCAAATGTAAACAAATCGTAACAGATGACTGTGATTAACGACCAAAACCAATAATTTTAAAACCAACACAAGATTAAGTATTTAATACACTTAAATCCGGGCACATTAACGAGAAATAACCATTTTGAATGACTATATTATCATGAGAAGTAAATATTTTATTGTGTGATAAATAACGTCGCCGTGTACGAATAAAAACGAGCGTTGTCGACAGAAATAAGAACTGATTCCGTTGTGAATTGTTGTTTATAGTTTAAACATGGATAGTGTACATAACAGTGGTTGTTTTTGTAGAGTCGTGATGAATTTTAGTTATACGGGGTTGTTTTAAGTGGCCACAAACACGTCGTGACCCGTAAATTGTGGTGTCTACGTTATAACGACCTGCAAGCAAACATAACGGCTATATATAGTGTGTATATACACTGACAAATAGCGACGAACTTGCTCAATTCTGTTGTCGAAAAGCGAACAGGTATGTTCGAGTGCTTGATTTATTATTGAACGTAATAAAGTGGTTATTCAGCCAATCTTTACACTTCTAAATATATAAGTATATATACATATATATATATATATATATATATATATATAAATATATATACTTATAAACAATTTATTTTGAAAACCATTAATTATCTATTATAATATTTATGTCTTCGTGGAAAGATATGGAGAGTATTTTATGTACCCTAACCAATTTATTATTATAATGTTGTGTTTATTGTGGAAAATTGCTATGTATAAAAATGTAATTTGTATTAATGAACATAAATAAATGTTTTTCATTATCCAAATGAACACACACATATATATATATATATGTGGCGTTACTATATTTCAATAATAAACTTCTACTTTTTGAGAAAACAAGAAAATTTCGATATAATTTTGCGCTGTCTTTAAAATTAGTTACAATTATTGATTAGGTATTTTACTCAAGTTGGTTAAAAATTGTTTGTTACATATTTTCATTAGTGAAAAAATGTTTACTTATCAGATCATTTTAAATAAAAATAGTATTCGAACATTGGATAATATTGGATGTATAAAAATTAATTAAATTTTTAATTTTGTATAAATATTTCTTATCAGTAAGTCGTCATGCGTATGAACTGTAAATTAACTATTTTTGTATAAATATTTTTTTTCCAGAAAATTGTATTTGTAATATATTAATTAATATAACAGATAATAAACAATTAATTTTGAAAAAAATAGAAATCCTTTAAATAATTTGTAGTTATATTAAACGAAAAAAATATTTAATGTCATGAAAGTTTAATTAAATAAAATACTGTAATGAAAATATGACGAAATTTTATTTACTTTTAATTTTATGAAGACAAATGTATTTTTTCTAAATATATGAATATATAAAGTTGCATATATTTTGACAAAATTGTAAACAAGTATTTATATTCTTACTTACGGAAATTGTCAATAATTTAATATACATCATGTAAGTATATAAAAATATACATATAACAAACACATACACGCACACACATACACATACAATACATATATATATATATACATTCACTGAATACACACATATATATACATGTATATATATATATATATATATATATATATATATATATATATATATATATATTGAGAGAAAGAGAGAGACTAAACTACGTTTATAACAAATGTTAATATAAGAATAAAAATTGTCTTTATGTGTATTACATTATGCGTTAAAATTAATGAATACAAATGTATACAAATTATTTGTAACGAACATACATACACGCATACACATACATACATGTATATAACTTCATTTAAAATCAATTTAAATTTGTAACAGTTGAAATCAATAAGCTATTAGATTAAAATATAATTATTTTTATATATAATAACATTTGTTGATTGAATACTTTATACATACATATATATATATATATATATATATATATATATATATATATAATATATATATATACATACATATATATGTATATATAGATATAATTGAAGCCGATATTTATACTAATTATTTTTTTAATTTATCGGCGTTTACAATTTAAGTTCAGAAATTTCTAACATTTTGCTTATATATTATTTTTGTAAATAGAATGTTTGATAAATAAATAATTTGTCCTAAATACTTCTAACAGGTGTAATCAGTATTTAAGTCAAATGGTTTTTTCATATTTTCAGTATTTTGGTAACATTATTATGTTTAAAATTTTTATTGAATAATTTAAAAACATATTTTCACAGAATTAATAATTAATTTCATTTGTGAAATATCAACTCACTTTTCATAATTTTTTTTGGGTTCATTAAATACAGTACCTTCTTAAGCATTAAAAAAATATTCACTTTTATTCGTTCAATTTATTCACATATCTGTGGATTTGTTAAATTTTATTCATTTTAATATTTGAATTGTTTTATTTTAAAATAGTTTGAAAACAAATTTAAATTTTATGAGCAATACCGTACATTTTCCAGACTTAAAGAAACTTGATCTTCATATTTTAAAGATAAATGAAAATGTTTCGCAATTTGAATGATATCGTTTTAATATTTTATCATTTAAGAATTAAAATTCATCAAAGTAAAATATCCATTTGAATGGTTCTAGTCTGTTGGTATTTATTTATTGTTACAGTTTTTATTAATATAGATTTTTTTTAGAGATTTGAATTAATGCTTTTTGAGAAATGAATTTAATTTTTTAGTAAATTATATTTGATTATTTAGTGAAGAAATAACATTATTAATAATATATATTCAATATTTGGAAAATTATGTATGATCAAACTATATTTATTAAAATATTCTATATGGATTTTAAAGAACGAAAAATAAATTTTATAAAAATTGAACAATCTTAAATTGCATTTTATAAATTTATCATAAAAATACGAATTTTTCATGTTTTTTCTTTTGTTTTTTATAAGTGGTTTACTATAAAAAAGTAGCTATTTTATCAATAGATACTCCCTAAATAATCAATCACCGACTCTTTTCAGTCAATTCTATATTTCATTGTATAAATATTCTATAGTTTTTGACTCCTTTAGATTGATTTTACGTCGCAGTCAGTTATAGTAATTCACTTTTTTTCTATATAAAAACGGTATTGTTGTTTTGTCGATAATAATATATACAGAGAACATACACAAATACCATCGTAATAAAAGAAATGTGTTATTTATTAAAAAAAGTTGATATACTTTTTTGTAAAAAATGTAAACAATTTACTATTTTCTAACTATATATTAGGATGTGAATAAAAATCCAGCAAAACATTACACATGTCGATTCGAATGACCTTTTTTTCTAAATATATATTTTTTATGAGTATTAGTAAATTATTTACTCTTTCAAATAATATAAAAATAACTGTCAATTATCATGCAGCATACATCAGTTAGAAATATTTGAAGTAAAAAAATCAATCCAGTTTTTAAATTTATTAGAATAATGACAGGAATTTTTTATTAAATTTAATGTACTACGGGAAATCATTATAAAATTCTCTTTGCGTACTTATCTTAAATTCAAAAAACGATGAATATATTTTACTCTTTTATTGGATTGATACTTCAAGCAGAGCTTTCAGTGATTATGAAATATGAATATGTTTCAATTTGCTGTCGAACACGGATTCTTTTTGACAGATTTATCGAACTCATACATTTCAATATGAATAATTTAGATGGTTTAAGAATTATCTGTATGTATATATATATATGTATGTATATGTACATATATATATATATATATAGTCTATTGTTTATATATACCTAAGGTATATAATTTTTCAGTATTTTTTTTGGAAACAATAAATATTTATATTGTCATAATCTGCAGACATGATATACATATAATTCTTTTACTTTGGTATTTTTTTACTGATGTGTGCTATATCATGAGTTTCATTTCTCACATAACCTTATTTCATATTACATCATTTTATAGCCATTGGCAATCTTGCCTTTACCACGGAGTTTGCATTATTTAAATATAAATGTATTCGCAGATTAGTATAAAGGTTTACTTTCAACAAATTTAATCCTAGATGTTCAGGATGTATGATGGTAAAAGTCTAATTTTACATATTTATGTTTGACGAAGAAATTTCTTCGCATAATAAATTTTTAGAGTATATCGTGAGAGCAATTTTGAACTATATTTAAATTTAGGTTTGAAAATATAAATGTATATATATATATATACAAAACATACATACACACATTTATATATATTTATATACATGAATAACAATTTTCCGTTAAAATAAATTTTATCTGTAATTAAATATCACATTAAAATTCGTTTTTATAAAAAACAAATCATTTACCTTTCACTCGCATTTGTGTGTTGATTAATATACGTAATTAAGACCAGACTTACAATCATACACAAACAATTTCAAAGTTTACCTATGTATATATATATATACATACATACTATATACATATATATATATATATATATATATATAGATGTGTATGTGACTATAATTATTAATGGGGTTGAATACCCGCATAATAAACTTGTGTCCCAAAAGCTGACAAATACTTTATTAGCCTAATATATAATATACAATGGTCTTCACCTAAAACTCATGAGACTTAAATGTAATATGGTAAATATATAATCATAGGTTTCCCGTTTGTTTAAGTGTTTCAGATGGATACATTTTACTACAGATAATATTATCTCAAATTTCAGTTGAACTATTATTGGGTTTTAGAAGGGTTCATTAGCAAATATATTCATAAAATAATGTTATTGGATTACTGTTTTGAACTATTTGCGCGCATTAATGACAGATCACTGTATAAATATAATGTATTAAATTGTAATCCATTTTATATATATATATATATATATATATATATATATATATTTTTAAAAAATGTATACATTTGCAAATTATATGCTCAGTAGGATTTCTTCCACTTAGTGAACTTATTCGAATTAACAACGTTATAAGTGATATTAATTCTCTCTTGTAGATGTTTTCAAATTTTGCATTTTATAAAAAATATTTTTTCTATGTTAGATTTTTTCTTCGGGAAGATCAACCTTCATTATTTTCTTAAGTTATCTTAATTTTTAATAATGAAATATTTGTTACCTTGAAATATTGCATATGATTCCATTTAATAGGAGGTTGCATCGAAAGCCGCAGTTCACGTGTAAATGGCTCTAGGTGCGTATGCTGTGGGCAGTGACAAATGTCTCTTTGACTGTCATTTCGAAGTGTGAACATTTCCCACTAAAATTCAGTTATCAAACACCATTCTCTGTTTACACAAGTGCTTTTTTATAACGGAATTAAAATGGAACGCGACAAGTTGTTTTTCCAATGTGTACTTCTATACTACTTTGATTTGAAAAAAATTGCAGCTGAAACTCATCGATTGTTTGCCAAAAGTTATGGTGAATCTGATCCATTGGAAGCAGTATGTAGATATTGGTTTCAACGATTCAAAAGTGATGAGTGTGACGTTCACGACAAACAACGGCCATGTTAATCGAAAAAGTTCGAAAACGAACAACTGCAAGCTTTATTGGTAGAAAACCCTACTCAAACTATCAAAGAATTGGCTCGACAGTTTAAAATCAATAAATCAACCATTTCATGGCGTTTAAAAGCCGTGGAAAAGATCCTGAAAGAAGAGATATGTTTGCTCTTGAATTGACCGAAAATGCCATTGCTAATAGTTTAAACATATTGATTTGTTTTCTTACAAGGCATAAAAAGAAGAGTTTCTTGTGGGGTAGAGTGCCCAATGATGAAAAATGGATCTATTTCGACAACCCGAAACGCAATAAATTATTGGTTGATCGTGGTCAACCATCAACGTCGACACCAAAGCGAAACATTCACGAAAACAAAGCAATGCTCTCTATTTGGTGGAATATTGAGGGTGTCATGTATTATAAACTGTTAAAACCGAAGGAAACAATCACAGTCGATCGTCATTGATAACAATTGGAGCGTTTGAATAATAATTAGATGCAAAAATGACCACCAATTTCATCAAATCGTTGAAAAGTGATTCTTCTCCATGACAACGCTCGGCCCCATGTTGCTATAGCCGTGAAACAAACACTGATGGAGCTCGAATGGGAGGTTCTCCCGCACCCACCGTATTCTCCAGACCTGGTCGCAAGCGATTACCATATGTTCCGATCGATGCAACATACTTTGGAAGATACACATTTCCATAACTACGGACAAGTCGAAAATTGTTTTGCTGAATGGATTGACTCAAGACATTATTTTTTCGTTGCGGAACTTCTTCCAGAAAAGTGGAAAAAAGTCATAGTTTTCGAGGGAAAATACTTTGATTATTCTATTTGCACATTTTGTTATTGAAATAAATGCTCAAAAAACACAAAAAAAACATCGGATTTCAATCCAATCATTTAATAGTAACCCTAGTTCAAAATTCGTAACTCGAATAGATTTTAGTGTTTATAATAATATTAGCAATAACATTTTTTGTAATTTCATTATTTTGATACATAATTATTTATTATAGGTCTTATATTTTCTCATTAGTGAATTTGATTTTCCTTAGGATTAAATTTCTCTAGCATATAAATTAATAGTCTCATTTCAGTTCTTGAAATTTCAATACATATGTTAAATTAGTCGGAAAGAATACATATAAAAACCCTGTTTACAGAGCTTCAAAACAGTGTGTATGTATATTGAAATCTATTTAATATATTTCAGTTCCAATTTAATCTTAAAATTACCACAATTAAATATTTAGTGGTAATTATAAGAAACGTTTATAACATTTTTTTTATTTTTCAGTTTTTAAAATTATATTACTATACATACATAATTTTTACAATATAGTTATTTCGATTAATGTAGAATGACATTGTATTCCTTCTCTCTCTCTCTCGCTATATATATATATAGTAATTTATATACATATCTACAAATATAAAACATATTAAAACGTAATTAAAAAATTAGAACCATTAATTTTTGTTCTGATCATGTTAAAAAAATAACAAATAATCTAATAAACAAATATCCATATTTTTTTTCAAATCAGTATTTTTGTTAATTTCAAATACATTTGTGAGAAACATTACATTTTGACTATGTACAATTTCTGATTTGTATAAGTGTGTGTTAGGTTGGTTATTTGGGTTTATATATGTATATACATATATATATATATATATATATATATATATATTTATATATTTATATATTTATATATATATATAAACAAAACATGAATTAATTTTAGTATTTCAAACACGTCAAGTTTAAATGGATTAGATAAAAGATAGCACACTTGCTTATTTTTTCAAATATGCATTAAATAAAACAGATATTTAAAAAGAAAATTCAACGATAATATGATTCCAAACATAAGTTAGTTTTGTTAAATATAATTTTTACTTAAAAAATATAATTTCTTTGTATATAAAATGAATGGAATTTTTTTATTTAAAAAATATTTGTTTTAAATTTGTCTAAGATAAAAAAGGTAAAAAGTAAATCAACGCTGCAAACGGGGCTGTGGGGTTTGATAAACGTTGATGTTTTGTCATTCAAATCCTGAATGTTTATTTATGTCGTACGGCATCTATAATAAATTTGTACAGATGTGCTGTCGGAAAAGTGAATTCGTCGAAAAATTTTTAAAAATATTTGTGAAATTTTGAAGAGAATAATAAACAACGTTTTATTTGAGAGTTAAATGATTTATTTTTTAATGTCTGCTTTATTGAATATGTTTTAAGTTAATCGATTGAAAAATATACTATTTAAAACTTCTTTTCTTTTAAATATTATGCATTCGATCTGTACAAATTTATTTTTTTATAATTTTTGATTTAATAAAAATATAACTTTGTATTAATTTTGATAATAATAATAATATTAATTTTATAGTTAATTATATTTTGAAGTCAGTTACACTTATTATACTTTTGTATCAAGATTTCAATTGAAATGTCAGTTTTATAGTTGATTTGGCTAGAATTGTGAATACAGTAAGAGTAAAACAAATCATCAACATGTTCAGCTCACACATTCAATGCAAATATTAGATCTGCTCTGTAAGTCCCATAAGTAACATTCGTGATTGAAATTCAATAGTGTGTAACGATTTTTGAAACCGATTTTATTAGAATGTCTACAGTTTTAGTTTTCAATTTAGAAGACTGACTGTAGGTTTTTACTTCACATTCATACACCCATAGACACACACACATACACATACACACATACAAATATATATATATATATATATATTTATTGTGGTCTCATTTCTGAAAGACAAGAAACTTTTAATAACATGCTTATTCAGTAATATTAATATTTGCTTCCTTATGATTAAATCAAAACTTTTAAATACTTTGAATTGTTTTTTTTGTACATAGGGAAAATTTATAGTGAAAAAAATATAATAAATAATACCGGATATATGACATTGGCGTAAAAGATTTACTAAATTTTCTGGATTTATTTACTTGATTCAATATTTTTAAGAAAGCATTTAGTAAGAAAATTAAGATTTGCGCTTGATATATATATATATATACATATATATATATATATATATATATATATATATATATATATACATTTTATGTAATTATTTAAAATTTAAATATGTTTAAATGTTAATTGAATTGTATTTTTGCCGTGCAGTTTATATATTTAAATTTACCAGCTATATATAAATATGTTACAAATAATCGTTTGTATATTTTGGATTTATTATTTAATATTAAAGTGTGAAAGCACATAATTTTAATAAAATCATATTTAAATTTATTCGAAACGAAGAACTGCCTTTAAATGTAGATTATTTTTTTAAAAAACATTTCAATTCAATCATTTTTAGTATATTTATTGTTTAAAAAAATATTCTTACAGTAATATAAATATCAGTACTTAATTTTAGTACATATATACATATATTTATTTTTTCATTATAAAACACACTTCGTTCTTCTCTAAGCAGAAATTTTGTTAATATATGAAACACTTTTAATAAGGATGTTTCAGTATAACGAAGCATTTAACCACATTTCGTTAATGTTTATCTTCGTGTTCTAGAAGTGGTAATCGTAATATTTAATAAGATAAGAGTAACCGTAATTATGTAGTTAAAAGTTACCTAGAATGGATAAGTAACTATGTTTGTGTTGAAACTACTGTTAGCATATTTATCAAATTTTAAATTGAAAAATTGTGTTTTACTAATAAACTGTTCACATTTTGTTTACTTTAAAAAAAGCTTTTAGAATTCAAGTATTCCTCTTAAACAAATAATAAAAGTATATCATTTATATTAGTACTATTTAAATATAAAATATCTATATCTATATATATATATATATATATATATATATATATATATATATTATACTCATATACATGCCCACATGTGTAGATAAAAACTTAAACAATGACATTTTCAAGTGTTTTTTGTAGGAAAACGAAACTTATTTGTCGTGCTTCTAGTATCGACTACTTACACAGTTAAAATTGCATGCTACAATGGTACATGATGACAATCAATATATATTAATGATTAATAACAATTCAGTTACCAGACAATTAATTTTAGATGAGAAGCATTATATATACAAAGAATAATTCACACAAAAGTATTTCTGTCTCTCTCTCTCTCTCTCTATATATATCTATATATATATATATATATATATATATTATATATTAATAATAAACTCCTTAAAAACCATATAGGTACACATTTATCCAGTACTGTAAATTCATTTATGAATTCAAAACTATCATTAACAAGGTCTTTTAATGATTGAAATATTTTCTGTGTAAAAAATGTTAATGACAAGTCCGCCTTTGAAAAATAATGAAGTTTTTAATTGCTGGAAAATGTTTGTAAGCGATTTGAAAATTTGTTCAATTTTAATTTTGTTGTAGCAAACAACTATGGCTCTCTTAACATAGAATATTTTAACACTGTTTAGCATTTATAAAAACTTAATTACAAATCTGATAGATAATAGGGATTGAAATTACGTAGTACTAAAATAGCACTTTAAAATAATTGAAAAATTAACGACATACTTTTAAATAAAAAAATAATAGCAAAAAATAAAAAAAATACATCAGGTGCAATGAAAAAAATGTCAATCATGATGAAAACGTAAACCTGACGAGTGAAAAACTCTCTGAGGTACTTAGTATGTAATTTTGTCAGTACAGTTACCACAAAATAACATTCATATGTAATGGATTGTTTAAAAATAAAGGATTAATAATCGCAAAACAAACATTATTTGATGTTTCATATTTATTAAAAACGTTTCATGGAATAAATGTTCATATGAATATATATATATATATTATATATGTATATGTACATAAACGTAATATAATCCAAAATGTATTTATTATAAAAATTCAGAGATGATATGTTCATAGAAATCCGTTACAATTAACATAATTTAATAACTAAACAAAAAATGTTATTTTATTCAAATGGAATCGTAAAAACGAATATTTTTTCTTGAAAATTTTTATAATAAACTCAATATATTTCATGTTTTAGATAAATTAAACAATATAATTCATGATTATAAGAAACATTTAACAATTAGATGCTTAATTGATGAATAACAATTATATATATATATATATATATATATATATATATATATATGTCTGTATGTATGTATGATACATACATTTTAAAAATAAATATTAAAAAATAGTATTATGACATACAAATATAAGTGAAGTATGTAGGTATGTATGTAAACATATAATTTATTCTAAGTTAAATTACATACGTATTCATACATTTACATACAACAAATTATACAGGTTTGTCCTCAATACTTCGTAGAGGAAAATACAAATATTAAGGGTGAGACAATATTCAACATGATTAATACACACGAAAATAAACACGCACAGATGTATATATATATATATATATATATATGTATAAATGAATGTATGTATGTGTAACTATATTCGTGTTTGTATATAGATAGATAATAGATTAAGTTTATGTGTTTGCGTTTGTAATTTAGTCTTCTTACATGAATAAAACATTGAATTTCATAAAACTGTTTTGAGAATTTCATATGATATTTAAAAATGTTTATAACTTTTTAATTAACACGAACAATTTTTTTGTTTTATATATATATACATACAGTCGAGTTTTTTTAATATGTATCTTTTTAATGCAGTTTTGAAGTTATGCGGTGCATATTTCATGCAAATCATATGAAGCACAAACCTCTCGATTTTAAAAATCTAATAATTGTTGACAATGCACTAGGTCATCTGCATTTAGAAAATCCAAATGTGTAGGTAGTGTTTATTCTATCCAATACAAGCATTATTCAGCCATTAGATCAAGGAATAATTTTTACTTTTAAAAAATATTATGTTAATATGCCAACTGAAATTAATTATTTCTAAATTATATTTGTGGTTATTGAATCCTTTTAATTTCATTAATTATACTTTTTCAATCTAAAAGTATTTATCAAATTAATATATGATTTGCTAATTTTGATCACATTATGTACGTTAAACAGAAATGAATTATAATTATTTTGTAATATTTTAGATTAAATGGTGTGCATTTCATTATGTAGAAACCGTTTGATTTTTATAATATTTGAAACAAATTAAAGTTTCAAAAATTTTCAAGTATTCTGAAGGTAATCAATACATTGTATATTGCTGTATTGATTATTTATTTATTATTTGTATATTTTGTGATTTTATAAATGTAAGTATATTAAAATACAATTATTTCTGTTTTTAAATTCCATATTGATTTCGTAAATAGTATATTATATTCACAACAACGTTTTTTTTAGTATTAGTAATAATATTAAGGGCTATATAAGAGAACATTTTAATATAAATAATTTATTGGGCCATTTTATAATATTTAAATGTAATCGTATAAAAATAAATTTGACAATCACAGATAATAATGTTAAATTTAATTGTATGTAATATTTATGAAGGTGCTTTCTAATACATAACTTTTTAGCCGTATATATTTTTATGATAATAAGATATGAGTGACATTTACACGATTGACATATACGAGTAGACGTATAATTAATGATTTTTTTACTTTAAGCAAATACTATTATATTGATATTATGATATTTTTGCAAAACTGTGTAGTTTTGTACTTGAACTTTTGTTTCAGTGTGCTTGTTGAAAACTACAGACACACTACTATATACTATTGGTATCGATAGAAACGTAAATTAATTTTTTTAATAAAATTTTATGTATTACACAACTGAACAACACTTGTCGATATGTACATATGTGTAATACTATGTATAAATAATAACTAATCTAGATAGGAATCAAAATAAAAAAAGTAAACAAGTGAGTAAATTTACAAACGCATAAATTACAACGTCGTGAATACTTTATCTCTCTCTCTCTCTCTCTCTCTCTCTATATATATATATATATATATATATATATATATATATATGCTAATAAAATATTGTTTTTGAGAAAAAAAATTATTATAAAACAAGAAATGCAAACTAAATTTAAAAAAAGATCATGTATCTTATATACGAAAATTGTTTCATATTCAACAGTTGTTCTTAATTTAGGACTATTTTTTTATTTCGTTCATAAAATACAAAACGTATGATGCAAATGTAGTTATAAAGTAAACAAAACTGAAATAAACTTTTTGAAATAAAAATAATGTGCGTGGTCTCCACGCAAGTTAGCAGTGAATCTTCTGTACGGAAATGAGAAGGAAAGCAAATGGTATTGTAAATGAAGGAGTAGAACAGTGAAATTATGAAGTAGCTAGAACGACTTATTTAAATTTAATTAAAATTGGCACACTATTACAACTGGTTGGAATATATAATACAGACAATATGATACGCAAAGTATTATACAGAACGATAGATAAATACAAAAGCTATTATTAATATAGATTAGATGCCATGCGATACAAATAAAATGATGCACAATGAGAAAAAATATTGACACGAGTTAAAATCAGAATGAGAAACATTAATGACAACATATCGTTTTTATTCAGCAGTGTAAATTTGTTCATAATTTAAGTAAAATGATTCAGCAACAGCACGGTGAGATAGTGAAATGAAATATTAAAATGGATCGTCCTTACTTTACCACTCTAGCCCCACCAGTGTCGTGCGCCGAACAGTTGCGCTGTCGACGTCCGTTTCACTTTGATTTCAATGAGGCGGACGCATTATCGTGTGCTAAGAAGTTTCACTTCAAAAAACAATATCCAAAAACGGTTTCCATATCCAACGGTTTCCATACCTGAAAGTGAGCCATAAGACAATCATATCAATATTTTTAGCATTCTTAGAAACTTGTGGATACTTTTGACGCTTTCACTTTCATAAAATGTACATATTCATGTAATAAATGTTTTCATTGATTACACACTAATTTATATATTTGAAAG
>CM068314.1:26230607-26355607 GCA_034766995.1 Acanthacorydalis orientalis | reverse complement strand
CGAAAAATTTGATGTAGTTTATACGATGAAAAAAAATTCTATCTGTATAAGTCAAGAAAAATTCATTTTTATTGCTTAATAGGTGTTTTTTTTTGTAATGAAAATGATCAAAATTAAGTTGAATTTATATTGATAACATTTAACAAATAATTGACTTAAAGTGACTAACTGAAGATCACGAAGAATACTCGTCAAATAATTGAATATCAACATATAAAAAAAATTACATATTTTTAATTTCTGGCCTGAAATATTTACTAAATTGATAATTTATTCCGAAGTAAAATATTATTATAATAGTTTTATTTTCCCAGTCAAAAAGTAAGCATTTATATTCAAAAATATTAATTATTATTATAATTACAATTTGAGTGATACATTTTACACACTATATTATTATTTTAGAATATTTCGATATGAAGATCAAATAACAATCTTATTGATAAGGTATTGTATGAATCATGAATATAATATCGTTTGACAATGTTAGATATGATAAAATAATAATGCCTTTATTAAGATGAGATTATAATGAAGATTACGTAGAATACTTGAAATTGTAGCTAAGATTATTGATCTCTGATTACATCAGATTTGTAAGGAAACCTAATATAATATTAGAATAATATTTTTTTAAAAATATTTTTTAAATTTATAAAATGTATATTTCAGGTTTAGTTTTAATTAAATAATTTGTTTTGTATTATTTTCAATTAGTAAAGTTAATGAATCTTTAATAATTAAGATCTATTTAGAGATGTGTAAAATTTTATAGAAAGTTAATCTTTCTTTTCTGTAATATATTAAAAGATCTATAAAATTTAAATTGTATTTTTTATGAACAATCTAATTCTTTGTATTTTTTATGCTCATATTTATGATAATTATCTACTTTATTATTTGAAACATTTGACATAATTTTGGGGAGCAAATCTAATAATTAAATGTATTGTTTTCATAAATGACACAAATAGAGTAAAAAAATCCATTAAATGAATTAATTATTTCTTTAGCATGGAAATTAATTAGGCGAAACATAATATTTCAACAAGGAAAAAGTTGAAAGTTTATATATTGAAAATCCCGAATAATATTATTTAATATAAAATATATGTTTTATTCGTTTTATAAATAAAGTTCTTAGTATTCGTAAACGTATGAATTTTCTGTATTGATAACTTATTAATATTATTATCATTATTACTGGTTTTAAACCTTTGCACAAAATAATAGATCAGATTTACTAATATATTCTTCTTATTGTTGAAAAAGACGATGCGCTCCGATAAGTTTTCCTATGGAAAGTAGGTTGATTGGGAAAATGACGTCATTGAAATCTTTCTAGTTGAGTGAACAAGGTCGATGATCTTATAAATTCGTTCTAAAAGTTCAAATCTGCATGAATGTTGTAAATGTGTTGTAATAAATCAGATAACGATCAATTTATATTTACTTAGAATTTAAATTTTTTCAAATAATGAGGGTTGTTGGAAGTTTATTTAAAAATTAGGCTTGTAGACACATTTTTAAAATAAATATAAAGCAGTAATAAAAATCGGTACATATTGTCTTAAATAAGACTTTTTTTTAATTATGAAAGATTAATTAATCTGATAATATTTAAACTTTTAAAAAATAATCCAATATTTAACAATAATAAGACAAAAATTGTAAAAATATATATCAACCTCTAAAATAATTTAAAATATTTGTTACTTTTAAAAATTAAATATTAATAATAACTAAATATCTAAATTCATAAATACACATTCATGCGTATATATATATATACACATACATACATACATATATATATATATATACATACATACATACATACATACATACATACATACTTTATATATATATGAAAAAATAAAATTGCAGTTTTATATGTGAAATATGAAACTTATATGTTATGAAATAATATTTTTTGAAAAACAAAGCTTTTCATTCGTGGAATATTATTTTTTTTCTATTATTTTTTCAAAATCTTCATTTCAGTTCTGATATTTTCTTTGTTTTGGTTAGAAGTGAAAAATCTACTGGTTATTCTAAGAAAAAATAAATAATAAATTATATTTATACATATTTTTATATGATCCGTATATTTCTACAGAAATTTGTGTTTCGGTTATATTAGACTATATTGTTTACTTGTACTCATTTCATATCTAAGAAAAATTCACGTAATATGAAGGGTTGATGTTTGAAATGCAATATTAGATTTTGTCAGAAAGGTAATAAAAAGTCTATAAAGAATTCCATGTAAATCAGATATTCTTAATTAAACAAACTTTATGACATTTCACTTTCAGTTGAAATGTAATTTAAATAATATTTCATTTCAAATATAAATAATTTCGGTTGTGTCTTTGAAAAAATATAAATAATTAGATTATTGTATTCATGTTGTTAAATATTCTCAAATAAAACGAATTGGAATAATATGACATATCCTTTTTCTATATATACTATACTTGTATATATATATATATATATATATATATATATATATATATATATATATATATATGAGAATATAATATTAACTTTATGAAAAACCACAAAACAAATTATTTTCTAAAATAATTTTCTCAGTATCATTTAATAAATACGAATATATTTTAATTTAAAACTAAAATACAGATAATTGCAGAATAAAAAGTTCAAAGGAAAAATAATACTTTATGCTGCTATAACATATATTTTATGCTTACAAAGCTGTGAAATTGAATATTATAATTAAATCTCTTCATGTCGAAAGGAAAGCTTGGAAAGATTTCACCCCAATCTCATTATTCTCATTTTGACGTAACACAAATATCATTTCAGAGGGTGTATGACAGTAAATACTTATCCAATTAGAATGTATAAAAAATATGCCAAAAAACGAAGGTTGACGGGAAGCTTAACGAAATCATAACGAAATCATACTGACAATATTTTTTGTTTTGTATGTATATACATTTTCTATAAAATGTTGTATTCGTTCAAGTGTACAAGTCTATAATGAATTAATATTAAATTGTCTACCTTTATATATATATATATAATATAAGAATGAAAATATTTTCAGCTGATGTATTCTTGTCACGACATCTTTTATTTTTAACTAATATTGTGAGCATAATTTTAAAAACAAAAAAATTTACAACACAATTTATATTCAACATGTATTTATATATATATATATATATATATACTTTCAACCTGAAGTAACATTTGTAAAAAATAGAATTCTATTTATAATCTAAAACGTGTCATTTGGAAATAATTTTACCTTATTTCGATTTAATTAAAAATATCTATTGTAAACAATTTTTGTACAATTATGCAAATTTTTTGCTTGCAAAATACGTTTATATTTATTGTTATATATACAACAAGTTTATTTTATATTCAATAAATTATTCTCACATCAATATGTATAATAAAAAAAGTATATACATATATACATACATACATATATAAATATATATATATATATATATAAAATATTATATTTATGGTGATAAAGTATTAACAGTACCTAATACAATCAACATTCTTTCAAAAAATTATTTACATAGTCGAAGAAATGATGTACAAACAAGAAGTAATATTACGTTCGGAAACATTAATATGGCATATTATATATATATATATATATATTATATATATATATATATATATATATATATATATATATATATATATATGTACTTTTAATTATATTGAATAGTTTACTAAAATCTGCAATTAAATTAATCTAAAAGGAAACAAAATTATGTTTATGTTAAAAAGTTATATTTAATTTTATATGTTATTTCGAAGTATGAATAAAAAGAATTTAACTTAAATGAAGTTTGTACATTATTACAAAGTTTTACGTTAATTAACTTGTTGTGTATCTTTTACCTTAATTGATAATTTAAAATAAACCGTATACTAATTTATTTAATATGTATTAATTGAATATACTTTTCAAAATATTTTTCAATTGAATGTGTGTCAAATATTAAAAAAATTGTCACTTTATCTATAACCAAATTATCATATAGAAAGGTTCATACAATCATTTTCAATTCTTTATAAGCTCATTTTTAAATTCGTATATATATATATACATATAATTATGGTAAAATAATAATATGCAATCAATAATGAAGTAATAGTGATTTTCAATATTTCCAAAGAATAATAGATTCTTGTTAATAACATTTTCTGTAGAATTATTATTTCACTACGATAGTTTTAATACGAAAATTGATTTAAATTTTATTGTACAAATAAGGCTTTAGAAAATTAACTTATATTTAAAGAATAAAACTCTTTCTAATATTATGATACTTTAAATAAACTTTATACTCAATTAATAATATTTTGAAATTATTTTTAATTAAAGACATCAAATTTATATACAATTATCATGAATATCGTACAAAATAGTATTGAATAAAACTACTGTAGCAAAATATATTGAATATTTATTTAAATTGTCGTATACATTGACGCCTTGAATCTTTTATAGACATTCGTTACTACAAGCAAATGATACAAACAATACGTAATTTTATATATCTTTACACATAATTATACATACATATATATATATATATACACATACACATAGTGAACGTGAACGTGTATAAGTAGTAATTAGATTTTGAGTTATAACTCCGAGAACCAAATCGATTTTCCAACTGTTACATTATATTAGTTTCAATATTTAATTACTTTATTCTCAAATATCGTATGTTTATTTCTATAGAAAAATATTATTATTAATATTCATTTTACAACTAAATGTACTATCTTGTGAGGATGAATTTGACCATAGTGTAAAATTCAATTGTGACTTCTGTATATAGTTATGAAAATGTTTAAAATTAAAGATTGTATTTGGCTTTGAACTGTTTTTCATTTTTTAATTTATATAGTCATCTCTTCTGATCAAGCTCTAATTTAGAACATCCAAAATATGAAAATACTTTATTATAATAGACTATTAAAATTTATTCTCTTTACAATTGAAAACAGATTTATGCTTATTATTTGTACAGAAATCAGTCCATAAACTTTTTCAAAATATTTTGCGTGAGTAACCATAAGATGGAAACTGGCATTTAATTGCAGACATTTATTAGTTTAACTTTGTGATGTTTTTAATCGCTACGCTTTGCGTGTATATTCTTTAATAAGTTTTGAAATTAACTGAAGTGAGGAAAATGTAAATAAATTTTTTGCACTAGTACACTTTGACATAATAAATTTTACCTTATATTTTTGTTTTGTATTGCCGAATATTATTATCAATAAATAGGTAATTCATTTATTTATAGGAAATATTTAATTTTTATGATCTATTTAATTGAAATATTGATATACAATGTAAATATAAAAAAATAATCTTATTTATGCAATTGAATACGGATTTTTTCATTGAGAAATTTTAAATTATTTGTTAGTTTATTAACTGGCGTCATATCTTAAAATAAGTTATTATATTTAAGAAATCTGAATTATTTTATGATAAGTTAAATATTATTCTATATTCAAAATAGTAAAAATGGTGAAATATTTGAGATTTTGTAAATATTCTGCCAAGCTATTTATCTCATAAAATTTGATATATTCTTAAATTGCATTCGGTTAAAATTCTTGATAATTTCGTATAAACATCAACTAATTTAAAATTTCTGTTCATTTGACATTAATGAAGAAAAAGTAACAAAACATGTTAATAATTATTTTTTTTTGTATAAACTAGTCATAAATAATTTTACAAACTGGATTATAAATAAAAAATAATTTATTCTTTATCTTTTATTTGACATTCTCTATGATTGAACATTTTTTCTATATATTTTTATAACAGATCAGTTGAAACAATGAAAATATATTAGCATATTAAACTAATCATAAATGAAATAATAACTAATAATACATATATATATATATGCATTTTTTCATATATGAAAAACAACATGTTTACTTAATTTATCATTAATAGAACTGTAGTTATTGAATGTTTGTATAATTTCACGTGATGGTATTATAATTGTACATGCACTATAAATTTACAATAGCAGATGAAACGTATTTGTGTATATTAAATGATCAATACTGTAAACACACGTTAACATTTAGAAATATATGACGTCATTTATATATATATATATATATATATATATAACGGAGTATATTTTCTCCTCTTTTTAGAATAATGAATTTCATATTTATGTATAAAACTTGATGTTCCCTTATGGTTCTTTTAATTAAAAATAATTAATCTCTCTCTGTTTCATTCGTATATTTTGTATACTTGTATTGAAGATCAAACTGGATTATAACGAACTCTTCGAAAATTACACATAAAACTCGTAAATTCTGTGATATTTGAAGTTTATACAGTCTAAGTTTTATAAAAGTTATAATCATGTATTTATAAGGAAATGTTTTGATAATATAAAATCGTTTTCGCAGAAAAAGTCTTTTGTGCTGTTCAAAGAATTAAACGAACTAATTTTATTATCTTTATATCATGAAATACTTCACAAATTCCATTCTAAAGATACATTGACATAAATCCATTTGGAATGAAAATTATTTCAATAATTTATGTTGTCAAGTTGATAAATATTTCATGTTTAACTGAAATATGTAACTGATATTTATTTGTTTATTTAATATGTAAAATATCAGTAAAATTCCCTTAATGAGAAAGTAAGAATTATATAATGCATAGTAACGTATATATAATATGTGCACAAAACGTTATAAATATGTTTTTCACAATATTTGTTTAATATATAAATATTTTGAATTGTACTTTTTTACAAAACGCCATTAACAAGAATATAGGTTAATTTTTAAGAACATATTCTCTAATATATGACATATATGTGAAAACATCAACAGATAATCGATAAAATATTAAAAATAATGCTTACAAGGACTATAAATAATCAATACTGCGGGCGACAAAAACATCATTACATTAATTTAATACATATGCGTGAACACACATTCACTAAAAATTATGTACATATCCATACAAATACTCAATCGTATGTATGTGTATATATATATATATATATATATATATATATTAGTTAATTCCAACAAACCATTAATATTCTTTTGCATATGTGTATGTCGACCATCTATGTCGTTTCAATGCCTAATGATTTTTTAATGACTACGTTGTTTGACTTATATTGAAATTGTACAAGTGTAGAACACGACTTCGAGTCAAAATATCGCCAATACGTGTAAGGTTTTTTTAAATGAATAATTTAAAATGTTAGTTTTATGAAGTAACGTTATTTAAAATGAATTTTATATGATATGAATAGAAATTAAAACTGGAATTGTATATATTCGTATGCTTATTTATATATACATATTTCATATTTGTATCTTACATAAACATTTTTAAAATTAACATTAAATGAAAGTTTATATCTAAAATTGTTTTCATTAGAATTGATTTAGAAAGTAAAATAAAAGGAAACAAAATTTGTTTAAATTAATACATTAATTACCTTCACAAAACAGTTCTAACTCTGTAAGGTACATTTTTTTCACAAAGGGAATGTTTTTACCTCACAAGTTACAAGAAAATATTTCCATTAAAAATATTCAATAAATTATTATTGATTATTTTCTATTGTCGCCTATGTGTATTTCGATGGCATCGCTATCATCTTCAAAGCGCTAAGAAAAACCTGATTTTTCTATATCTTGATGTTTTAAGGATGCTATGTTGCCAATGAAATACGCATAAGTGCCAATTGAAAATAATCAATAATAATTTATTGAATATTTTTAATGAAAACATGTTGTTTATGAATAAAAAAATTATTTATACAAATTAATTAATTTGAAAATGATTAAAAATATATATGAATAAAATATATTTTTAAAATTACAAAATTTACACTCTAATTTAATAAAGTTTTATAATAATATATATTCGTTATGTATTTTTAATATAATATTGTAAATAAATTTTAGTTTCTTTTTAATTCTTAGTTTCAATTTATCATTCAGTATTTACTCTCATTTATATGTAAATTATGGGTACTTAAATTTTTTTGAAAAAAAGTAGACTGATTAAAAATAAATAAATAGGGTATATAAAATTACATGAGAACATTATTACGCCATTTTCACTTTATAAATTTTATAGAACATGGAACAGAAAATAAATGTCAAAACGGAAATTATGAGAGGAGTTAATATGATGTGACAACATTTTCGATTTTACTGTAGATTTTATTGATGTGATCGTTGAGAAAATAGACGTTATCGTTTGAGAAAATCGTATATTTTTATTAGCTACATCTTCCTCTTTTTTATGTTAGTAAATGAACCTTAAATATTTCTTCTCTAGTGAAATCATTGAATGAATGAGTAACTTTTTCGTATTCCGTTATGTGTAATTTTGTCCATAATTTATTTATCACGTTTTGTGATCTGTAGGTCGCCGATGACTAATAATAGACTTTTGCTTAGGTTGTTGAAATTTCACCATTATGAGTAAAATTATTATGAAATAATAGATAATTATCATACGTAATGTAATTATTCTCTCGCGAATTACTTATATCCCATGTGAAGTAGATTTTTTTCAGTAACGCACATATTTAATTCTAATTTTAAACAATTATTTTATTGTTTATATCAACATCTACTAATAAAAAGTAAGATACGGTAACATATTTTCGTAATTATAAATTGTTTTAAAACGTAAGTAACGTATTTTGATACATTTAATGATTTACATATTTTATAGCCATTTTATACATTACCACTTTTTTATTATTATTATGATATTAATTATTTTCTGAATATTAAAATATATACCTTACAAATATGTAAAGTCCAATAACGTGATACATAATGACTCTCCTAGCTTAAATAGAAAGTCTCATAGTGTGTCAATTAGTGTGGCATGGACCGAGTTAAGATTCAGGAAACCTTCTATAATGTTATTTTTAGCATTGTACCCTACCCCCTTCAATAAAACAAAAATTTTCTGTAATCAATATTGATTATTTTTGATTTTATGGGAAATAATCAAGTATTGAATATTCCTAATTAAAATTTTGTTGTTCGTGGAACTATAAAACATCTACTTGTCAGCAAATGTTTGTATAATATTATATTTTATTATATTACATTATACTTTATTATACCTTTTGTATTACATTTTATACGTAGTACAAAACGAACTAATGCATTTTGAATAATAATTTTCATCTATTTTGAAATTATTAGGGTTGTTTTAACTAGAAAAGTAAATTCCAAATTTTTTACTTTATACGATTTCGGTGCTGTTAAATATGCATGGTGTATATGTATATATATATATATATATATATATATATATATATATATATATTATTTTCAAGTGTTGAAATTTGTAGAATCTTATGAATAAAGTATTCATGTAATGTACTATCATGAAAATGTAAGATTCAGTTATAATCTCTTAATAAATACGATATGCATTCATTTATATTATAATGAAGTACATCTAATTTCAAAAAAGTGTTTACTGTAAATCATAAAAAAATTGTACTGTTTTTTAATTAAATTTTAAATTGTAAGTTGTATGAAATAAATATTAAATGTAATTTTTTAAATAGTATTAAGATAATGTTAATAGAGTTCTTTATATATTAATATGAAATCTTCTGAAAGCGATTCTGTATTTTATTTATTTTTCTTTTTTTCAATATTTTACTTAGAAAAGAATTTAAATATATACTGTTGTTCATTTATAGAATACATTCTTTTATATAAATTTATGTATTTTTTTATATTGACTTTTCATTTCAACAATTTAAACAACAAATTCTTTGAAGAATCTTCACTTAATATAAACTTTATATTAGTTTCTTTGTTTATAAAAGTATGTAATACTACATTATGAATTTTGTACTCGGTACCTATTTTTTGTAATATTTCATTAATTAATATTTTTTGAATATTCTTTATTTATAACTTTAATATTTAATTTTTATTATACAAAATACATACACAATATATATATATATATATATATATACTATTAATTTGTTTTATAAAAGATAATTAATAATCCTTTTTATGAGTATATAAGAATAAAAAATATTTTGGAAAAACATATTTCAAAAAGTGAATAAAACTTTAATTAAATATCTTCGAAATGTTTTCGTATTAATGACTAATATTTTAATATAGTTAATAATCTTTAAATTTTTTTATTAAATATTCTAAAATTGTATTCTTTATATATCTCATTTATAAAACTAAATATTTTTGACAATTTTACATTTAATATCAGTTTTTTCACTTCTCTGTTTTAACTAAAACTATAAGCTGTTAAATAAAATGAAAAAATAGAAACTAGTTATTTAACTAAAATGATTCAACAAAAATTACGCATTTTTTACGTTTTATTAAAAATATGTTTCAACTCTGTTAGAATCTAATTTCAACGTTGTATTATCTTATATGAAATATATATTCTTTATTAGATCAAAGACTTCATCCAAGACCTGAGAAAAATATCTTATTTTTTTCAGTTTATGTTGTTATTTTAGTTGAAAGTAACTGTCATCATTTATCTTTTATTACTTTTCACTTCTTATGGAACAATATGAAATATGCTTGATTATTATTTCATAAACGTTGTATATTTCAATACATACACACACATACATATATATATATATATATATATATATATATATATATATATATAATGTTTTAGACTATTTTTATTTAATATGCCAGATTTACAGAAGAAAATTAAAATTATATGCAACATCACAACAACAAAAATCTCTTAAAATGTTCCTATAGATCTTTTTGTGTTTTAACTGATTTGTAAATAAATCATTTACTCATGCAGAAAGCTTTGAATTTATTTTACAAGTTTTTATCATATTTTGACTTTATAAATTATATAATATTTTAAATAAAATTTATTTGAACATAAGACCTAATATAACATTTTAAAAAAATATTTATTACTTAACAGAAATATATGTACTGAAATTATATATATATATATATATATATATATATATATATATATATAATTGACAGTCACCTTATTAAAACAAGATAATTAATATTTTAAATATTTTCTTCTGACATTCGAAATCTTTGTAACTTTTACTAAGATATCCAATAAATAGAAAAACTTCCATTTAATATTTGGATTATAACATATTTTATATTACGTACTAATTTAAGTTTAATAAGTAAGAATATATAATATACTTAATTTAATATATAACATCTGAAAGAGTCTAATTTCATTTTATATAAAATAATAAAGACATAATGAAAAAAATGTAATTTTTATGCTCATTGAATATACGTGAATTGTGATTACACGCTCAGAAAAATATTATGAATATCGTTTTGATTTTAAAGTCTACGAGAGAAAAATATTTTCGAGTACACACTTAGATAATGTATATTGCAGGAATAGTATAAAACTTGCAGAACTGAAATAAGTGTTGCTTACGCTCTCGTATTAATCTCTGAATAATTCACTATCTTTCGACGCTACGTTCAAGTTACTATTATAATCATGAAGGATTCTACTCGAAAACGCAGAATCTCGCCGTTTTCTTGCTGTAAGATGGATTATATAGGTATACTATATAGATATGTAAGCTTTTAACCTGAGTTGGTGTTGTGATGTGAAGAAACATTTGTATGTGCTTACTGAAGAAAAAAATATCAAAGTTCAACAAACTTGGAATTTGTTTGAAAAGTGTAATTATTTTTGTGTCTTTCCAGGTTTCATATTCATGTTAATGGTTCTTTTGTAACTGTTGTTAATGATAAAATAACACTTTCGTAAATGACAAAAAAATGTTAAAATAATATATATATATATATATATATTATAGTGATTTAATCTATGTAGGTTAATTTACTTTATTCAAGCATATATATATATATATACACACTTTCAAGAAACACTAATTTTATTTGTATTTTTTATAGCCAATACTACTTAAAATATTAAGCTTTAATTATTTCTCTGTCATCAAGTTTTACATTAAAAATTGATTATATAAAAATATATATATATATATTCTCAATTAAATTTATATTTTATATCCATTGATATTTATTTTCGATATTAATAGATATTTGCTCTATTGAGATTAATAATAGTTTTCGAAGTATGAGGTGGTAGGAAAATAATTTCTGTATTTGTTTCCTTTCTAATTTTAATTTTTTCAAAGTGTCATTTCATCGTGTTCATATTAAGTGCATTTTTCGGTCTGTATTTTGATAACACCGACTTTTATTCTATTACTAATTTTGTTTCATATTGGGCTGTTGAATTAAAAATAGAAAACAAGGAAATAAGAGCAAATTTATTATATGAGTTCAAAACGGGTGATAAAACAGCAGAAACTGCTCATAAACTAAATGATGATTTTGGTGTGGGTATCGTTAAGAATGTACGGTGCAATGATGGTTCTAAAAATTTCTGATGGAGACGAGAGCCTTGAAGATGTAGAACGTCTTGGGCGTCGTTATTCAGTTCATGACGACCAATTGAAGACGTTATTTCAATCAAAAGATAGACATTAGTCATCCAACAGTTCTAAACGAAATATCAAAAAAGAGGAGTTAGGAATATCAAAAAAGAGAAAAATGTATATGAATTTGAAAGTCATATATATTTATTCAGGCAATTATAGGTAATATTTTTTAGCTTTGATAGGCAATTATTTTTCTACCAATTTAATATATTAAAAATAAGTGAAATGCTATATATAACGACTATGTAGCGATAGATCTGTCATAATAAGTATATAGACATAAGTAGTTTTGAAAAATATGTTTATTATTTAATTTGGTTTATGTACAGGCTTATATGAAAAATATTCCTTAAAAAAACCTAAACTATCTGTACAAAAAATATGAACTTTAATTAAATACTTTATACGCACAAATTTTCCCGTATAAAAATGTTATTTTTAAACCTCTTCTCCTTATTCATATTACCTTCTGTTTCATTTACAAGTCGAAGGTCAATTTTAAAGGTCATTTTTTACGATCCAGATTATATTCAGTGTATTTATATGCGTATATTTTAGATAATGGCGGTTTTTAATAATAATTACACTCTGAAAAGTCAATGTTACAATAAAATTGCTATTTTTTTTCAAGAGAGGCTCATATAATTTCAGATCCAATTTATATGTATACACATACTGTAATTTTAAGTAGTTATATTCTCTTATCCTAGTTTATATCGTCGTCTTATTTTGAAATGCCTTGTTACACGCGTGCGTAATGCATATTTAAAGTTACAATCATTATGTTTACCTGCTTAAGAGTCATGCGTTTGCTGGGAACGATTTTATTACATTTTTAATTACGTTATTAAAGAGGGTTATTATTTTATTTACATACACTCGTTACATTGATGTTTATTTTTTAAAAAAAGTAAAGATTATCTGATTTTTTTTAAGTTATCCACAATATGATAAAACTTGTTTGTTTACTTATTTGTTTAAAAATATGTTTAGAATTTAGCAATTAAAACATGCACTTAAATGTTTTTTTGTTTAACTTAAAATGTTATATTTATTTCATTTTACATAAATTATTTGTTAAATTTTGATTTAATGTTCGCATTTTACTTTTTTTCTTATTAAATATCCTTAATTAAATTTTATCCCTGTATTTTTAATCACTATTTACAGTTTAAAAAATATTCGTTAAAAATGAATTGTGAAAAAAGTATATAATTTATTAATTACTCTTTATTTTTAGTTAATTTGCGAAAATATATTCTTAATATCAAATCAGTACATTAATTAATTTTAAAACTATTTCAGTTTATTGATTTGTTTTTAATTTAAAATAATTTTTTGTTGACATTCAAAGATGAATATTTTTAAATATCAAAGGATATACTTTCATTTAAAACGTATGAGTATTATATATATATATATATATATATATATATATATATATATAAATATTCATTATTTTTATTAGAACTAGTTTATAATGGTATACAATTTTAAGAAATGATGGAAATTACATAACAAATAGAACTCTTTTTATTAGGAATTATAATTAAAAACTTTTTTCAGTGATCAAACATTAATTTTGTAAGAAAATTAATACTAAATAGATTATATTTTATAATATTTTAAAATGGATTATCCCTTTGTAAACAAACCGAAATTCATACATAGTATTCTAGTCGATTTACGATCAATAATTTTGTCATTGTTATAAAACACAAACACGGCATATAAAATATTATCACCGAGTACTTTTTTACATTCGTGAAACTTTGTTGACGGTAAATTCATACATATTTAAAGCTGAAGATGTTATATTGATTTACTATAAAATGAATCTATGGTCGTATTGTCATATTACGAATAATCGTAAAACTTTTATGGGTGATGATGTAAATGCTTAATGTTTGTCTCTTTTTCTACCCCAACGATTACTTTTAAATTCGCTATATAATTCTACCTACGCAATAAGTAATTTTCTATTTAAATTTGGCGAGATTAATTTAATTTAATCATAAAGTACCGGTAATGTATATATACAACCGGATTAATTAATCATATAAAAAAGTAAATTTTTATTATATATATATATATATATATATATATATATATATATAATATGTATTAATCAAGTAAAAATGACAAAATATTTAATATTTTGTGTATGACAGTTTTTTGTGAAAACCTTTAATTTGTGTACATTTTATTTTAGATTTTTTGAAAATAATATCCAACAAATCTGACTGAAACACAGTTATTATTTTGCTAGCCTTTTATTATATTTGCATTTTGAGTCACAAATTACTATTAATCTTTAAAATATCTAGTTATGTTTTTTATTGTTAATATTATAATATATCAAAACGCAAGTATCTTAATTTCGTTTAATGTAATCGTTAGTAAAAAAAAAAAATAAATAAAATCCATTGTTTTTAAATATAATATTATCATTTTTGATATTTTCGAAAAAAACGAGAATTTTAATTAGTATTAATTCTTAAAATATGTCGGTTCTGTTATTTCAAGATATTATTTTAGTTTATGTAGACTTAAATATAATATAATTTATATTAATATTTGTGTTCAAATGGTTACGTTTGGGGTTGTTAAGTTCTATAAGTCCAATGTAAAATGAATCTCATAACATATACCAACATGTTTTACTATTAGGTATAAAAATTAATTCGGTGCGTTTTTAATAGAAAACTTATTTAGGAAAAAATGGAATACATTTCAATCTTTAAAATATCACCTATTATTTTGTATAACTGCTTCATCTGTCGAATAAATGACGAATCTATTGTCGAAAAAAATATGTCTCCTTTAAGTCAATGAAGTAATAATGCACTTTCGGACCTCTTCCACTGTTTTTAACATTTTTCCATGTTTTATGCATCACAACCACTACCACTAAAGTTGAACAAATCACTTCCGCAACTCCACCAGCATTTTTTAACTGGAATACGAAAAGTATACAATGTCTGATATGCTGCTTTTCAGACGTCATCATTTTCATTACTATTTGGTGAGGTTATGCCAATTGCATGGTCAAGGTACAAATTTAAATGTTAAGAATGGTACTTTAAATTTCTCAAATGACGAGAAAATGTTTTAATTTAAAATAAAATAATGATTAATTCAATTTAAAAGGACGGAATTATTTTTTATACAAATACATTTTATCATAGTTTTCAAAGTTATTGTTTGTTCATCATTTTCATTTTAACAAAATATCATAAATAAATAACTTGTAAGACTTTGTTTTAAACGAAGAAAGATTTCATTTTGTATTGAACTACTGAAAGCATGCATTTAAATTTAATTGAGCATTTTATATTCAATCAGAATTATAATGACGAGAGTGAAAAAATGTCATTGGAAATTTGCAAAAATATAGTTGAAATCATATTCAGGAGAATGGTAATTGTAATTAAATGTTATTTACTACTTAAAAAATTAAAATAAAAAATGAATAAAAATAGTGTTATTAATGTTATCTCAATTTATGTGTTTTATTTTATACAATAATTAAAAAAGAGGTTTTATACATTTGAAAACGAATTTCTAGTTATTTCATTTAACAGAAACAATCTGTTAAATGAAATGATTTAACTATCAAACATACGAGTATAAAGGAGAGCACGTTTTCCTTAGTGAATTGAAATCTGTGCAATTTATTTAAGTGAAATGTCTTCTATCGACATGACATCTTTAAAGTATTTGAACAACGCTGATTAAACGTGAAACAGTCATTTTGTTCACGTGACTGCGGCAGCGACGTGTCTTCTACACAAGCCGTTGTTGTACCGTGACGCTACCGCGTCACATAACTTTATCGTAAATATCGTATCCTGCCGCATTGGCGTGTTATTATTTTATATGAGATGTAGGTATACTTTAGTAACTGACTGGAAAGAAAACATTAACGTCAATCTAATAATATAGTACACACACAAATGTATTGATATTTTTTCAAATCGTATTATAGACCGCTATTTATATGTATATCATTTTATGAAATACATTTATTTTCACTCAACACACACACACACACACACATATATATATATATATATTATTTTTTAAGATATTTTTATTGAATTAAACTAAAAAAAATAATATTGAAATGTTCATAAAAAAGGTATAAAATTAGAAATTACTTAAATATATGCTTTTATAAAAAATATTTTCTTATTAATTTTCTCCACTGCATATTTATAATTTAAATAAAGAATATATTGTACATATATTCTTTATTTTCCACATAGAAAAAAATACAGCTATTTTACTTAGACTTTTATTTTGCGTATCACATTTATACTAATATTATTAAAACAACACCAGGAAAGTATGCTAAAAATATCTTATTTATTGTAAATAATCAGGATCTGATGACAATATACTCGTATTATGCTAGAAATAATTTTAAGTAAATTAAATTTTTCCAATAAAAATTTTAGCATCGTGAGCTAAATTCAGTTTCGCAAATAAATTTTAATATCGCAAACTATAAAAAATGGTTATTATGTAATTTTATTGTTGCTTGTGCACGTGTCGATAACGATTCCATATCATTCTTAGAAAAAAATACAGAAAAGATATTTTAGGAGTGGAAAAATGTATATTTTGTAAAATATTGAACGTTTATTTTTGAAAGATATCACTTCTTTTTATTTAAAATTTGAACACTATTTATTCTATTATTTTCAAATTAAGAATCTATCATTAATTAATTACTATTTTAAAATGTACATTTCAATGCATACCTTTTCTGAAAAAAATATATAGTTTCGAATTAAGAAACAAGTAATAATCACATTATATTAATTAAAAAATAATCATTAATTTAATTACATTTCATACACATTCCGCACTGCTTTTAAAGTACCTATTAGCTTGAAAAGATATCCGACAAACCTTTATTTGACTATACGTTATACTGTACTAACCTTTTAGACATTTCCGACCTTTTTGCCTAGAGCTATTTGTATATTTATATGAAGAATACACTTTTTGTTCTTGTGAATATTTTAAATGTCGTCCTCGTTCTAAAAAAGAATAAAAAGTTATACTTAATAGAATGCAGTTTTTTGTATCAGAATTGAATTTAAAATCAATTTCATGTTCGTAAAATTAAATTGTTTAAATAAAATGTTATAAATATAAAAAAAAACATTGAAATTGTAAAGAATTCGAACAGAAATAATTCATTTAAAATATTGATTATAATTAAGAAGAATACAATTAGTATTAGTACAGATTCATTATTTGTTATGAAATGTATTAAAATAATTATTTTTTTAGAGAATTCAGCGTTGGGTCACTGTTATTGTATTCTTATACCAACCTGTTGTGTACTTCTACCAACTTTAAATATATGTCATCGATACATATTGCTTATATTTATTATAAAAAATTATATCATTTTATGAATAATATTAACTTTATATTTCAGTCATTTTAAATTTCAATATGAACTTTAGAAGCAATAAAACATGTAACTAATTTTGAAGACGTAATTTTTCAATTGAATGAAAATTAAATTTCAAAGCCACAATAATTTTTCAGCGTAACATTAAATTAAACGTAAGAATTGAAGCTAATGTAGTATAGGGAATATGATATTGTGTCGACAGTTTTAGTTTTGTTATTCTATTAAAATATATTGCATTGAAGTGCATGAAATATTACTCTATAGCTACGTTAAAACTTTTAAATATAATTGTATTCCTATAACTCATAATCATATCTAATTTGAAATAAAATTTATTATAGAATTTCATTTATTTACAACTGAACAACTCTCATGACATTTACTTTCATGCAAGCCAGAAAATTATTAAATGGATTCATTTATTATATATATATATATTTATGTATATATTAAGTCATAATAAATTTATTATTAATTTCTTGGATGATATATTTCTGAAAATATTCAATTTATTAGTATAAAGTTAAATCATAATTTAGTTTTCGGTTCTGTGATTAATTTTAATTCGCAAATTAACATTTTATTTATATTTTATCTCCACATACCATAATTATTTTTAATGTAAAATGTTAAATAATTAACTAACGATCATTATTTATTTTTTTAGTAATGAATATTCTGATAATGATGCCATTATCCTTAGAGCCTTAACACATAAAAATACATTTTTACACCAATATAGTATAAAGATATTAGAATATAATTACTAAAGGTTATTTGTACTCAGAGACGATGAAACCCTATTTAAATACATATAGATAACAATAATAAAGATCAAAAATCTATAATTGAACATTTTTCATCATATTTTCTTATTCGTTTAGGAGTGAATATTTATTTTTTAAAATAATGGAATCTGTTGAAAAGAAATATAAATACACATTTTATAGTGTGGCAAAGAAAGAACTATTTTTAATTAGAGATATTTAAAAAAGAACGTCTACTATAATTAAATTTTTTTAATTGGAATTATATCTATATTTATATCAAAAATATATATGCATAATTCAAATACAAATAAAATATATTTATATTTTATATAACATATAACAATTATGTAACAATGTAAATGAAAATAAGAATTACAAACAAAGAATTACAATATTCAGCAATAAGATTTTTTTCAGTCATATTAGACCTTTGAAAATCTAAAGTAATATTTATTAAATTCATCGTTGATTTTAAAAATGCTGTATTTGTAAACAAGATATAAGAACTAAAGTTAATATATTAAATAACATTGTGAATTAAATACATATATCATAAAATTTTAGATATATTTGTTTTATAAAGGAATACTTTGTTTGTAATAAATCTGTATAAATGAATAATTATTACATGTCTTAATGAATAATTATTACATTTATATTGTTTTATTAAATTTAATATCTTATTCCAATGAAAATAGCAGCTTTTTTACAGAGTACAAAAATTTTTTAAATTAGATATACTGCATATTTATATTTACATAATTCGATAAAATGATTTATATATCGAAATTATTTTTTTTATTCCTTCTGAAATATAAATTTTTGTATATTTACTGTATGAATTTAATTTTATTTTCTTTTTAAGTATTGAAAAGAAAATATAATTGTATTTTTAGTATTTGAAGTAAAGGTAGTGTTTTTTCTAGATTAAAATATAATTTATTACAATATGATTTATATAATCATTTTCATCTTAAGATAAATTAATATATGTTATGAAAAGTATATGCTATTGAAATATTATAAATATATAAAATTATATACATATATATATATATATATATATGTATATATATATATATATAGGTATTTATTTTTTTGTAATAATGTTATATTTATTAGTTTTCACACGTATTCCTTAACAAACCATCATATATTTTGCTTGCCAACGAATACAAATCCTCTACTTTATACATAGAAGAGAATGCCAAGAAAATAGTCTCTAATGACTACCCTCGTCAAGCAAAAGCTTTACGAAAGAAATATTCGCTTATAATATACAAGTGTTTTGTGTTACAAAGTTATAAAGATAAAATGTAGAGCCAGCATCTCTCGCAATTTGATAGATGCCTTAACTTTAACAAACAATTGGTTCAGGTTATATTTCAGTATAATATGTATTTTGATTAAGTTTGCAATAAATTATGATTTTTATATGAAATATTCTTAGTAAATAGTTTTTTTTTCAAAGAAAAATGTATATAATATGCTTATCATGAATGTAGTAATACAATATTTTACAGTTTCTTTTTGTTTTAGAAGAAATTGTTTTTTGACCAATTAATATTCTTTTAAAATACTCTCTTATGCTTTCTAGGTTATGTATATAAATATTACAAAAATAAGTTTTTTTTATTGCTATTTTTATTTTGAATAAACAATTTAAACTAATAGTGCTAATTAATTTAAAATTATTAGGTTGGTACAAAAATAATTGTAATTTATGATCTACTAATTCAAAAGAAAAATCACAATTATTTTCCTACTAGATTAATATTTTAATATCTGTTTTCTTATAATAAAAAATTGAATTTTCATTTCAGTACAGTATTTTCATTGAAATAAATATTATTATTTATAATTTTAAAAAAGGAGAAAAAACATTTTTGAAAATCTGCATATACATTGTTAAACCTTCATTCTGTCTTCAGAAAATTTATATAAGTTTAAATATATCTAAAAATTAATCTATGGCGTGTTGTAAATTAGAACATATATATATATATATATATATATATATATATGTATATGTATATATATATATATATATATATGTGTGTATGTATTCAATCGATTTTATGTATTTTATTAAGAAAAAAACTCTTATGAAAAATATTTTCATGTTTTGATAACATAACATTATAAATCGCATTACGACCTGCTAGGAAAAATTTAAATACTATTTGTAATATTTAATCCATTCTGACAACTGTTTAAATGTTATGCAAAAAAATAACAGTTAGATTTTTCGATAAAAATAAACTTAAAAATGAAACTTGTATAACAAAAACTCTGGAATAAATTATATTACAAAATGTTTTCATCAAGTTTAAACATCTGTACAGGTTCAAGAAATCTAACACATGGCTTTGAATACAATTCTTGCCCTCGTTTCGTAGGGTCTGTCGTATTCATTAGTAAATAGTATTATAAAGCCTCGCGACCTCTGGCTTAAACTGAACTTGACTACTATGGACCTTTTGTACAAACTTTCATCAGTTTGAAAGTTTGAGATTGATGCCTTGCGGTACTCATTAAACACTAACGAGGGCTATAATCTCATTTATCGACTTTTATAAAGACACTGGGCCGGTATCGCTTTATTAATGAGACTCACTTTCAATCCATTCTTTTTGCCATGTTTAAAATAAGTACTGATTTCAAAATTTATTATTTTGTTATTTGATAGAAAATTTGCATTCAAAGTGAGATTAAGTTGTAAGAAATTAAAAAATGATGAAATGGAAAACATTGTATTTCAATTACAGTTTAAAAAGAGTATTATTTTTAAGATATATTATTAATATGTAAAGTATATATATATATATATGTATATATATAATCAGTTTATAACTTCAATCATCAATATTCATTTAATATATATTCACAGAATAATAGAATCAAATATGCACATAATTACGCATTTAAAATTGAAATTAATTAAGTTGAATTGATAATAATTTATATAGGTACATAGGTACTTCATTATTTAAAAACTGATTTGCTATAATTTCGATAATTATTAAAATAATCTCATTAATGCGAGCGAATGCATCGGTATAAATATGAAATTAAAGATTAACAAACAGCATAAACTACGTTGATGTGCTGTGTATATATATATATATATATATATATATATATATTTATTTGCATATGTTTTTACATGTTATGTGAGTATATAAATGTATAAACTTTTTAAAAGATTTTTAAATACATATTTTTTTTATAAAACTCGTTTCTCAACAAATTTATGCTAAAAATAAATTAATTAATACTCTTTTTAGTCCGCGCAGTTAATTGTTACTAAAGTAACATTAAAATAATGATAAAATTTCTTTAAGTGAAGAACAAACAATTATTGATAAGATATTATATGCACACAAAATGTACTTATCTATTAAGTGATTTTGATTAGTATTTTAATATTTTATAAAATTGCTAAATAATAATTAATAAATGAATGTTGTTTTGAAGCTGTAAAAAATTATTTGCATTGTAGTACTTCAACTTCACGATTTGATAATATTAATTAGTTATAAATACATTCTTCATTTCTTTTATTTTTCTCTCAATTAATAAAAATTCAGTTTGGAATTAAAATATTTAGATAATAAAAATCAATTAGGAATGTTGTATATGTATATTGTATATATATATATATATATAAGAAGATAAAGAAAAAATATTGTATATAAGTTCATTTAATAAAGAACCGAATCGAAAAAAATTCACATTAGTTATATACTGATCATATTGAACGTATAAAAATGCATTTGGATTGCAAATTTTCTTTTATACGTGTATATTTTAATACAAATAAGTTATGTATTATATATATATATCGTTTTATTTTTGATTAAAAATATCGACTACTAAAGTTCCATAATACGTTATATATGAACAATAATTTTATATTAATATTTGTACAAAAATATAAAAAATATTAAATAAAATAATGTTATAATAAAAATAAATATTTGAGTATATAATTAGATTCTAAAAGTTACAAATCTACTTTTCACTTATACACAAGCATATTATATACATATATAATATATATATATATATATATATATATATATATATCTACATATTAGTAAAGATATATGTATATATATATATATATATATATATATATATATATATATATATTAGATTAGTAAATGCGTAAATGTTAAAATTTAATATTATTAACACACAACCAGTTTTCGTTGACATTCTTGATGTTTCTCAGTAGACCAACAATATTTATATGCTAAGTTTTGGTAAAAAAGTAACAACTAAAATTGGTTTTATCGAAATAAATGAGATTTTTTTATAGGTTACCGTAATAAGAAAAATTCAATGTTCCTTGAAGGATCAACAAAGAAACTATTGTTATATTTATTAGATCATCGGTAATAATGTATATTCTTTATAGTTATTTCAAGAAATTTATAGCATATTGACATTTTTTTTATATTTCGTGTATCAAAATATCGCACAATGACAGTTTTTGGTGTTGGCGCTAGGTATTGAACTTTGTAATATATATATATATAAAGAGACTATTATTTTGTATTTTTATATACATATATAAATGAATTTATTTTAAATATATTGAATAAAATTGACATAGATAATAAAATTAACTTAGAACACAAAAAATAAATTTATTTATTAAAAGATTATGCTATATGTAAAATACAAAGAATCTTTTCGATATAATAAAATAGATGACAATTTTAACAAGTAAATTGACAAGTTTAATACTTAAATTTGCAATGTAAATTAAACAAGACGTTTTATATATTTATTGAATAAAAATTAATCAGTTCAATAAAATTATTTCAGAAAAAATTATTAAAATTATTAATAAAATTATATTAAAATTTGTGTAAATTATATTCTTAAAACTATATTTATAATGGTAGTAAATACCATCACTAGTACTAACTGTTTCTATAAAAGAACTAAAAATGTACTGAACTAAATTTGTGGAGAACTTGAGTGATTTTTCAATAGAAAAACAAGTTATCTTAAAAAATAAATATTTTTTTAATATCTCTCCGTAAAATATAGCAATGAAATAAAAATCTCCGTATTGTAAATTTATCTTCTTTTTGTTTATATTTTTGAAAATGTAATATGTATACATCGTTTATTCAATAAATGTACTATTCTTACTTTGAAATTTTCTTACTAAAAAAATGTACGCGCCTTAATTCAAATATATATTTTTAAAAAAATATTTAGTTATAGAAAAGTATTTACATAATTGAAAAAATAAGTAATAATTAAAAATAATAATAATCGAATTCAATATTTTCCTTTGATTTATTAAATAAATTAAATATAATATACAGGTATAATATAGACCTATACATGAATTTTTTCACATTGTATTAGTGGTATAAAATTCGAGGATGAAAATTTACAAACGTACATTTATGTATGTATATATATATATATATACATACCTTGTTCATAAAAGTGACGCATTCCTCGCCTGACTTACTCCCCAAACTTCAATATTGTAGAGTGGTGGTTGGTACATTTCTTTCGTCCCCTCAATTACAAGATCCTCTAGCTGCTTGACGTCGGTCAAGGTCATGAACTCCCCTGTCTTTCATTTTGATAACGCTCTTTGTAAACACGTTTATGTTGCTATCTTGCGGCTGATAATTTCCGATCCTAATAGCTACTAGGCTTTATTAAAATGTACATAAATAATTAATTAAGCTATAAATACTTGTATTTAATAATCAAATCTGATATTTCGGATACAGAGTAAACAATAACAGATATTTCATATATCCAATAGTAGAAATTATTGATTTATATTTATATACATATATATATATATATATATATATACATATACATAATTGTACGTTTGTATATACACACACACACATATATATATATATATATATATATATACATATACATATATATTGTCTGTGTATGTTTGTTTGAAAAGAAATAAACTTTTTTCTTTATTAAGAAATTAAGCTCACAAAGTCCAACAAAAAAAATTTGAATAATTGTTCGTAAACCAAATATTTTATAATATTAAAAATGTATCATTTCAAAAAATGCAATAAAGAAGTAATATATCGATTATTAGAATTTTAATTTGATGAATTTGTCATTTAAATTGGTTAAATTTTATTTTTTGTCTCTATGTCTTAGGCAACTATCGAACTAGATGGTATCTATTGTTACTATCTACATAGATGGTAACAAAGACATTCCATTTTCTTAATGAAAGTAAAAAAAATATCACCGTTTTTATTCTTGATACGTATTTTTTCTGTTTTTTCTTCCCATGGAATTAGAAGTGCTCGTATATGGTAAAACAAAGCACAAGATTATTTGAAGTAAATTACTTTTTAAAATAATAAACCACATATAAATAATTAGAAATATATATATATATATATATATATATATATATACATATGTATATAAACATGTTGATATAAATAAAATATAAATCAAAAAAAATTATTGTACATTGTTAAATAGTTCGACATTAATATTTTTTGTAGTCATTGAACCTGAATTTCAAAATTGCTTTAACCGCTTAATTGTTCATGCTATGTGAAAAGAATCTCTTTGTATAATAAAATTGATCGAGTTACTTTTCTTAGAAATTATTTTTATTCAAAACTAATATATTTTCAATAATATTAATCTATTAATAATACAAAATGGTACATTGAATGAAAATGTCATTTCGTCTTTTGTTAACAATTTCTTTGTGTCAAAATTTTAATGAATTATTTTGTTATTACAAACTCGATAATAAATCGTTTAAATGTTTTGAATAGAATTTGTTTCAAATAAAGTAAATGTCTTTTTTAAATGAAAAATGTGCTTTTAAATACTATTTTTATATATCGTATTAACTTATTTTGAATATTGATAAAACTAAAATTATTATTGTTGTTTGAATTGTAGAGACTCCGTTTAAGTTTGTCTTTTACGAACAGTTTCTGTGTTCACCTTTTTTAAGTTAATTTGGAATTGCTTCGGAATATCTTTCATTTCATTTATTTAAAATCTACCTGAAAATATAAAAGTTGGAAATTTATCTTAGAAGAGACAAATTCTAATATAAAAACATGGTGGTGAAACACACCAAGCATAATAATAGACGTACAAAAAGTATTACAATAACAAAGTTAAAATATTTTTGTTGTTAATCATTTTTGTTCAAAAAACGATACCTCAAAATTTAATTTAACTATGTACATACTTTTATGTTATTCTAAAATTAGATATTGTCGGTCTGGACTTCATATATAAAATTAATGTTTTTATTATTCTAATGAAATTAGCAAAAATGATAATATTATAAAAGAAATGTTATATTATGGATTTTCATTTTACAAATATATAAAAGCATTGATTATATAATAAAATATATTAAAAAGTATATGATAACTTCACTTAAAAGTAAATGAATAAAACGTATAAAATATATTTTCCGTAATTCAGAAAATATTAAAAATTTTCTTCTTTGATATATTTAAAAAAAATTTATAAACAACAGAGTTAATAGTTTGATTATAAAAATCTATTTAAATTCAGAAAAAGCATTATTGTGTACAAAGATAAAACTTATTTTCAAAATAAATAAAAAAATACGTGATCATAAAATAAAACTTTGTGAAACATCAATACGCTCCATTATGTTTTATCAACGACAATACTTTTACTCCATTCTAAGTTTATTCTACATCATGAAACTTGTAAAATGAAGCTTTTATAAACATTCTATCCGGAGTGACCAAAATGAAACTATATAAAAGCCTTTGAACATGTTGAAGTTACATTATCTGTAATAACATTACACCTATTTCTCCTGATAAATGTAGATAGTTACAAAGGAATATGAAACAAGTAATTAATTTATTAAAAAGTTTCAATTTTATAAAAGTAAATTTATGTTTAAATATGTAATTTTCATGTTCAGTAATATGTATATATATATAATGTTTACTTGACTGAATTTAAATATTAAAATACTTGGCGTCATATTCACTTTTACAGACATTAAATGTAATTTTATAAATATTAGTTTGGCAGAAAAATAAAGGCGGTTTATGACCTTAAAATTCATATACATTTTTCTAGCTGTTTTAAGTGATCCTGAAGTATTGGATGACTAACTCCAAATTTTCGTGCAAGTTCTCGCATTGTGCGTGATTCTGATTCAACTAACGCCTTCAATTGGTCGTTATGAATTGAAGAAGGACACCCGCGACCTTCTTTATGTTAAGGCACTCGTCCTTAGCACAACATTTTTGGAAATACTATTGCACTGTCCGTTCCTTAATATTACCAACACCAAAAACATTTTATTTTACGATCAATTTCTACTGCTTTACAGTCTGTTTTGAATTCATACAAAAAGTTGCTTCCGTTTGAATCTTTTCCATCTTTAGCACAGTAACCGAAATTGACTGAAAATTAATAATAAAACCAAAGTCGATATTACCAAAATACAGACCAAAAATGCTTTTTAAAATAATATAAACATGAAAATGATGAAATGACACTTTCATTGGAAAAAGGTTGAAATTCAATCAAAAACCGCAATTATTTTCCTACCACACTAATATATCCACAATCGAACTACTACTAGAATTTTTGTTATATTAGCTATATGTTATATCTACGAATGTATGTATATTATTATTATTGATGTTTTAATAATGGATTCCATACTTATATTTCTCGTTGTACTATTTGGATATATTTTTAAAATTTGATACGAAAGTTGCTGAGTAAAAACATTTATAAAAGTTTTACCAGATGCAACACATTTAATTTATTTGTTTCCATTTAGACACTTATTAATTGAATTGTAGAACCATTTAACTCCTTTGAAAAATATTTATTTTGAAACGATTTCAATATTTATTTCTTAAAAAAAAGACTATTTCCTTATCTATTAATTCTATTCCAATTTAGCTAGATTTAATCCATGATGAAAAATTCTATACGCACGTAACAGTATTTTGTCATTTTTTCTTCCACCATTAAACTTTGTTATACCGTTCGAAATATTCATTGTAATATATATATATATATATATATATATATATATATAAGCTTTTTCATATTTTTTTTTCAGTTCAGCTCAAAAATAAATTAATCATTCAGGGAGAGATAGAAATCAAATCTTGATTATTATTTAAAATCAAAAATTCATTTATTTTCCTTGAGATTTTTCTATGTTATTGTTCCTTAATATTAATTTAATTTCTTTTTAAATTATTATATTTCAAGGTTGATATGAATTAATTATCCATATAAATTATATATTCGATATGGAACACACAAAGGAATTCTGTTACTTTAATTTTCTTTTGTAATACAGAGAAAAATTGTATTTTAATATAATGTTACCAAAATTTAAATAGATTCATTAGAAATTTAAAGACTTCTTTTGTAGAATTATTTTCATTTTATAATAAAATGATTTTCAATTTAATTTTATATGAATAATTAATAAGAAGATAAATGTTATATCGTTTGTTTTTATTATTTGTTTTTTTTATACAGTTTTAAAAAGTAAAATTTTTATTGTCCTTGTGTCGAAATAATTTAGTTTTGAACTAGAACTATAAAACTTATCTCTACACACATATAGAACTATACAGAATTATGTCTGTAAACACATACAGATGTTAATTTAAATTAGTTATTTATTGACTAAAGTCTACGAATCAGGGAATTAATTTTAATTAATGAAATTATCTGTGGTATTTGTGATATAAAATTACTTATAAAAAAAACACTGTGTATTATAAAAAACAGTGCTTCTCCTTTCCAATCAATATTTCAATTTTATGTCACGATATCAATTCTTTAATATTTCGAAGATACTCATTATGAATTGAGATTAATATTTAACAAGGGATAAACTTTTAAACTTATACATGCTATTTTAATTAATTTTCCATTCAGAGTAATTAACTGTATTTTTCCATTAATTAAAAACTTTATTCTTCTTTTAAATATATTATCCATCAAACCTTTTGATTATAACAAGTAACTTCATCTCTCAATCGTGATTTACGTTCTACGTTAGTAAGATATAAAAAGTTAATATTATTTTTTTTCCCTAAAAGAAGGGAATGGTTGATTGGAGCATAAAACATCAAACTGGAGATTAAAACTTTTTAAGACGGAAACGGAAAAAACGAGTCATTTCCCTTTTTCAAATTTGCTACGTGATATTTATTTTGTTTCGATACATACATACATACATATATATATATATATATATATATATATATATATATACACACACACATATGTGTATATATATATATATATATATATATATGTGTGTGTGTGTATACGTATGTTAGAATAAACGAATTGGTTTTCTTTTTTCTAAAATTCTATACATGTAACAATTATTTTGTTATATTTATTTTACTAAATATTTTTATTTTAAACATTTTTTTTACTGAGAATGATATTACAATGTTACTTACTTATTTATTTTTTTGAAAGGAAATGTAATTATGTATGATTTTAATAAAACAGAGTATACTTTAATTATATTATCTAGCATTACGAAATAATGTTATAGAAATTAAAGAAGAAAATGTATAAATGCGGTAGAAATATAGGTCAAACGTCTAATAAATTATGTATTATTAGACACAAACGTGAATAAAGTGTAATACTGATCCACTAATGATTCATTTATCATACAATTAAATAGGTATCGTGTAGGTTATTTAAGATCAAAAGTAATTTGTGTTTAAATAATACCTGCAAAGTGTAATGTGAGAATATATATATACACAAAACTTGTTTCAATTGAACCACAATTTGTTCAATCGATATTTTATGCTTTGAAATAAGGTTTTTAAGAAAGATGTGGTTTCTATAAAAATACAAATCTTTTTCGTAAATGTTTTCTTCCCAACAGTGGCTTTTTCGCTGACCTGTAACTTCTTAAATCAGTCACACTCAAGCATTTAAGTGGCACCATCATGATTTGGACGTATTTTTCAGCCTATGGTGTTTGTCCTTTTTACGAAATTGAGTGGATAATGAATCGTTTCGCATATAAAAATATGTTAGGAACACAAATGTTACCTCATACTGAATGGAATATACCTCTTCGATGGACGTTTCAATACGATAATGACCCGAAACACACGCCGAGGTTGATAAAGAATTGGTTAAAAGACAATAAAGTTCAAGTTCTTGATTGGTCAGTACAATTACCAGACTTGAATCTCATTGAAAATCTCTTTGGGATTCTCAAATGATGAGTTGCGAGTGAACCCTTCGGAAAGAAGCGGGCACTGTTTCGAGCATTAAAAATGAATGTAAAAAGACACCTGAAACCACCATTTTAAATTTAATTGCATCAATGCCACGCAGATGTGCTGAGGTTATTAAAAAGAGGGGCTTTTACACAAAGTACTAGATGTTTTACTTTAGTTTTGCACGTTCATATATTTCAGTTATTTATTTTTGTTACCCTTTTAATATTAGTGAATTATTATTATTTTTTAAAACGTATCATTTTGTTTTTGTGTCATTAATATATAAGTATGCATTATTCATATTATATTAAACTAATTGGCAGAAAAGATAAATACACTTAAATATTTGAGTGGAATTTGTTGCTTCTGTTTTGCACACTACTGTGTATATTCCTTTCTATACTAGTAACTCTATAACGATTTTTCATTAACATATTTTTAGTAAAAGTAAATACAGTAAAAAAATTAATTTCTTAACTGAAAATTGCTATACGTATTATTTTTTGCGTTTAAATGCTCTTTGTACATAATTTAAATCGTTTAGTTATACGTTTATTAAATCATAATATTTGACTTTATATTACTTCATTCTTAAATAATACTAAATAATATTTATCCACTGAAATAATTTTTATCTGTTTTTTTAAAGAGTACAAATTTCACACTCAAGTGTATAAATTTTGCTCTAATCAACATACTTGTCTGATGTTCTTATGAAATAAAATACCCTTACTAAATTTCGTTTCATTATTATTTTAATGTAGTAGACAGAATTGCTAAACACTTGACCTTTTTAATTAAAAATATTTTAATTCAAAAATATTATCTTATATAAATGTATTGATTTTCTGATAACTGTTCATATATATATATATATATATATTATACGAGTATATAAATGAATATATTAATGTACAATATTTTGATTTAAACAATTAATGAAACTGAATGAGAGCTTAATAAACTGCTAAATATTAAAACAGTTTGCTTGTATTTTCCGTTGTATGCATTTTCATCCTATGGAAGTCGTTTATGTTGTTTTACTATAATAACCAGTAATCACGAACGAAGGTTAAATGAAATCAGATATTATTTATAATATATGTACTGAATATATATGAAAAATAAATTATTTTTATACTTTTAATTATGATTTGTTGCATACGTGAAAAAAGACCGCTTGAATTACACAATTAGTAAATAAATTTAAGTACGAGAAAATATTAAAAAAAGTGTACTTTATAAAACTTATAGAGATATATTAATCAAAAATTGTCGAAGTGTAAAATAAATATTTAAATTTTATTAAACTTATTAAATTTAAAAAGCTGGAGAATAAATTAAATATATTATATAACAAAATGGTAAAAAATAGTTGTAGTACTACAAGGTATGTTTGAAGTTAATTATTAATATTTCTTAAGATTTCATTTTTTTATTTCATGAATATGTTGTATACTTTGATGTTTTATTTCTCATTTATTTATCCGGTTTCTATTTGTTATATGAATGATATTTTCCATTTAAATGAATCAATATAATTTATATTCAGTAATTTGACTAAACGTAATGAATGACTTTTAAAATGTTTTTTTACTGAAAGAAATAATCTTAAAACAGAATTTGAATTCACCACTGTTTATACTTGTATATTCGTAGTTCTTAAGAATTATATTTATTTATTTTACGGTATGCCCTACGAAGAATCGTATTTTAATTTTTTTAAAAAAAAGAGAAAAAACATTCGAATAAAATACTGAAGACAGTACAGTATAAATCATGACTATTTGTTTTGTCGGTGAATATAAGATAAAATCAACATACCTATTATCAATTCGCCAATCTGAGACATTAAATACACTTTTGAAATTTCCGAAAGAAAATCCTTTATTCTTAAATATAGACTTATATAAATGTAACCCATTGGAGCCGGGAAGGATGAAAGGGTGCTAATTTTTTTAACAAATATTTAACCGGACATTCTTTTATCGTAAACAAAATAATTGTAAATTTATCGGTTACAAGAAAAAATGTGTTAATTCAGATTGGGAATTAGAAATTTCACATCTATCGGATATATCGCGGAAAATCATTCATAATATTCTGGAAAACATAAATCTTTTAAATTGATTACAATTGAAAATTTGTAGAAATAACATTACTGTTGAGTGTGAAAAATTTTGAAACAATCAAATGTGCACAAAATGGTTTCATATCGGTCAAACTTTTACCTGGACGTAGAGTCTTGAATTATTTTATACGTTTCCTTTCAATAACGAACTTATAAGAAACAATATTTTGAATTATACATGTATATTATTCAACTCAATTCTCAAGTTTACAATTTTATAGGTTTTAAAATGAAAAAAAAACGCAATTTTTTGATTGTTGGACGACCGTATTTTTTTAATGTAAGAAAGAATTATAAATTGTGTCTCATTAGAAAGAGATTAGTGATCTTATATATATATATATATATATATATAATATCATCCAAGAGATAGCGATCTGAAACCATAGTTTCTTTGGGAAACATTATCGGATTTCTACATCCACCTCCGGCTGCAAAGGGTTAATAATGTTCATCAACTTTTTAATTTTCTCGTATCAAACTTATATATTATATCTATATAAGTTTTTGTGTCTTCCATGTTCCATTTTTCTAATCTAAATCTATTTTAGAATCTTATTTGGTACCTAGTACAGAAATATATCATTTGTATATTTCACTATGAATAAATATTTCTTATAAATTACTACTCTAATTCTGTAGTGCATTGTTTATAAATCTATAGATAGTTTGGTTTTCATTTTTAGTACATCTCGCATTTAACATTTTTTTAAATATTTCTCAATGCTTTCATCTACATTTTATTGAAAAATGTGTATGTATCTTACATTGTTTTCTATTAGAAAATATATAATTCCTCTAAGTTGTTAACCATAATTAAATTCTCTGCTGTTCTTAATAGATTTCACTTTATTGTTTCATCAACATTTATAAAATATAATCGACTATTTTAAGCTTTGCAGTGTTAGAAGATCCATAAGTTGAATATTTACTTGTATTGAATACATGTATAATTCATAATCGATAAATTTATAATTCATCAGAAATTTCCCAGGTTACTATCCGCACTCGTTCCCAGCAGTAAGAATATACGTTCATCAAGCAGACATTTATTACGAACTGTAGCATTAAACACGCATACATAACATTCAATAGTAAATGAACATTGAATGCGTCACGCAAAATGTCACGTGATGAATGACGTCATTCATACATACATATAAATATATATATAATGTATGTATGTTTGTGCATACATATATATATATATATATATATATATATATATATATATATGTATATATGTATGTTTGTGCATACATATATACCTGTACAAGTTCATACTGTTGTACATACATACATGTATTCTTTTATTTATTTGTTTACGTTTACTTTTCGTGAAAATAAAAATGAAATTACATACAACATGAATAGAAATTGTACATTATTTGTCTTTTGATAAGAGAACACATTTATCGTTGTGTAGGTTCGCATAATAAATATGTGTTCATTTCCAATAGAATTGAATCAATAAAGTCACTATGTAAAGTTTGCTGTACTTGTTCATTTTTTTCCTATTTTTTTAAATACGGGTAATAACAAGTTTGTTTTTAACACTTTTTTTGTGCTCAAAAAAGTCATTCTTTCTATTAAGGTTCATTTATATGCACAACGAATCTATGACATTAAAAAAAAGTTTAGTTATTTTAACACACTCTCTAACTACGTTCTGATCGATAGAAAAAGTTATTTTTTTAAACATACTAATAAGTTTTTAATAATTTTACTGAAATGGTAGGAATTGCATTAGTTTTCCTTACACTATGTTCAGCGAGAGTAGGGTACCAAAAAGACCTTTTTCATAATATTTGTATCACTGTGACTGAATTTACTTTCAGAAATAAATTTTTCACATCCCTAAAATTATTAATATCATTGATTGAAAATGTTCTAATTGATTAGTGATCTTTTTAAATTATTTGCTATTAGCATTTTGATAGCAAGTTGTCCTTCACAGTTGTCTAAAGTACAGATATATCTGATTTTTAAAACTGATGAAAAAGTACAAAATCTATTCACAAAATTCATTTAGTTACATTATCAAAAACTATATTACAACCAAAATTTTATTAAGGACCATGCTCTTATTTTGTATATTGTAAAAACATTATATATTTCTGACCATATACATCAAAATTTCGCTGGTTTTTGAAATTTTCTTGTAAAATCTCACAAATATACACAATAGTTATATTCAGGTCACAAATGAAGGAAATGGTACTAAGCATTCGAATACCAAACACATTTATGACAAAATAAATTTGTAAAAAATGAACATAATAAAATCATTCTTTCATTCAATAAAATTCTTTGAAATTTAATATCTGGTATATATATATATATATATATGGTATATATATATATGGTATATATATATATATATAGTTTTTAGCAGTGCATAAAAAAATTAAAACAAATACTTAAAACCATTTATCAAAGCTTCATGAAAAGCCTGCTCTACTTTTTATTAAGTTAATTTATACCATTTTAACTGTTACATATTTATTTTCTTTAAATTTGTATTCCATTTTATGATACATAATTTGTCTTTTTATACAGTAGCAATAAAGAAATGTTTCATTTCGAATTGGTAATTAGTATATTGAAATGAAATAAATGAAACATGGAATACAAAAAAGCATTCCAGTTGTACAGTATTAATTGTGTAAGACGATAAAATTTAAATCGTAAAAAAATATTTCAAGGAAGTATATGTATCACTTGCGTGTTTCTGAAATGCATAAACCATTGTAACAATGTGCGAAATCCGGAAAAAGAGTCCGATTTATTCCAAGAATAGAAATATAAATTTCTTTGGTCTATATTTTTACATATATATATATATATATATATATATATATATAATAAATAAAAGAAAATGAAATATATAACTTATTTGGTAGTAGGAAAATAGTTACGGTTTTTATTTTCTGAAATCTAATCTTATTTTTTTCAATGAAAGTGTCATTTCATCATGCTCATGTTAATATCATTTTAAAGTGCATTTTTAGGTCATTATTTTGGTAACATCGACTTTAGTTTTATTATTAATTTTCCTTCAAAATTTGGCTATTAAATTAAACATGGCAAAGAAGCAAATAAGAGTATTTTTGTGTGAGTTCAAAATGGACAGTAAAGCAGCAGAAACTTTTCGTAAACTATACGGTGCTTTTGGTATGGGTATTGTAAGGAACGTACGGTGCAATGGTAGTTCCAAAATTTCGTGCTGGGGACAAGAGCCTTGAAGATGAAGAAGGTCGTAGGCGTCCTTATTCGCTTCACGACGACCAACTGAAGACTTTAGTTGAATTAGAACCACGCACAAAAATTCGAGAACTTGCACAAAAGTTAGGCGTTAGTCATCTAACATTTCAACACCACTTAAAATATCTAGCTGAGAAAAATATATATGAATTTCAAGGTCATAAACCGCAATTATTTTTCTACCAAACTAATGAAAGCCACGAAATTGTAATTTAACGGCGTTAATAGTGGGTTGTGTAAAATATTTAAATTCAGTACATTTACCACAGTTTTATCCATTAGCTTTTGGAATTTGAAGTTATCCCTTGTGATTAGCTTTCAATGTAGAGTACGGATCGACTGCAATTTAAACTACAAAGTGCTTTTATTTGCTCACATATACCTGTGTCAATCGATATGTCAGTAATAACAGTTTAACCCACACGTGATGTGAAATTAAGTATGTATTTTACAATACGACTCCAGCATTTTTACATTTTCGTAACATTGACCTGAATTGTGATTACTCTCTTATCGTAAAATGTATTATACCATCAAAAAAAATGTTACTGTGTCGTAAAAATGAAAATTATTGCAACATACATAGGTTTTTTGTTTTTATTATTTTATTATACCAGACATGAATGTTGTTAGGTATGAGAAAATAATAAAGTTATTATTTCTTTGTACATTATTCAGTGAATCTAAACATTTATCCAATGAGTTAATACATAATTACATTTTCGAAAAAAACACTTTTCCCAAAATAAATAAATAATTTCAATTCGAAAGTTCAAAAATTACAAATTTTAATCATTGAATTTATTGATTTGTAAATATATTTGAAACCATTCTGTATTAAATAATTTTCAAAATATTAACTTGTTGAATATACTATTGTTGAAGAAAAATAGGAATAATTTGTATATATATATATATATATATATATATATATATATATATATTAAAAAATATAAATAATTAAGAATGTAATTTGAAATATAAAGCTTCCAAAGTACTATTTAAAAGTGTGCATGTGTAATTTTAGACATTTCTTACTTTACATTTTTCTGTACATTTATTTAATGAATAACAAAATAAAATTGTATATCTTTCCCATCAAAATAATTTTATAGCTAATCCTATAAATAAACATGAGACAAATTTATTCTCCTATTGAAAACATTTTCAAACGGTATTATTTTTTGTGCTTAACACCATTTCACAAATAATTATGTCAAAAATTCCTTGATATAAAAATACAACTACAAAGTTTCAATTTGTTATAATATACAATTTTTATACTGGATTAAGATGTATTTTTGGGTTTAAGTTTACTGTATTTATATTATATTAAAGCGAAGGTTTTAATGTAGAGATATTTAAAATTAGTAGTAGACTTTGTGAGTGGATTATAGTTTATAAATGTTATAAAGTGTAACATACAGTTCAATGAAATATAATGTTTGGGTTATATCGAACAAAAAAATATTTTTTCGACATTCGTCCAAACATACATATATTCATTCATACATATGTATATATATATATATATATACACACAATATTTATGTACAAATGTGTGTGCATTTGTATTTGGACATTCTATTTATATGTATATCCTCTTATTGTATTAATAATTGACAAATGGATTATATGAACAGTAAAAATAAAACAATGTTTACAACAGATAAAATTCACTTTTTATCTGTAATAAATAATTGTTTAAAGTATAAATAAACTTGTTATGTGATTATATATATATATATATATATATATATATATATATATATAATACTCATACATAAGCAAATAAATATCTTTGGATTAAGTGTTGAAATAAAAAATTATCACGAGATTAATAAAAAGTAAATTATTTTTTCTCACAAAATTTCTTTTTATTTATATTGTGCTCTTATATTTAATATCGAAATATTGAATTAGAATAGATCAATGAAGAAGAAACATATTAATAATGTAATATATAGAAAACATTAATATTGAAAATCGAATCGACCAGAAACAAAATTAACATGTTAATTATAAAAAAAAAATTATATCAAAAAACATATTATTCAGTAAGAGATATTATTAAAATAAAGTTTCAGAAATATTTAGCCGATTTCCTTGCGAAATAAAAATAAAGACTTACAAACGGATACCTTGTCAAAATCTGTGAACTGAATTACTCTCTTAATGATGTTTCTTAAGTACACAAACCACTTCCACGTTTGATTTGCGTGTTTATGACTCTGTTTATGTTCTGCGTGCTTTTTATGTTTATTTTCACAAATGATGCATCTTAATTCTGATGAATTGATTTCACTTATGTAAATATATTCATTTGACTAAAAACACGTTTCTGGTTATATTTTTGTTATGCAAAATATACAGTTTATTATACATATATATATATATATATATAATTTATTATTGATAATTTATTTTTAGAGTGTTAGTAAAAAAATATTCATATCTAAATATAAAAGTTATCAAAATAATTCAATCAAATGAATATTTGCTTCTTTTAAATAACTCGGACTTTATTATATTTGTCGTGTATTGAAAATCAAAGCTCTTTAATGTTTATTGAGTTTGATTGCATCGCATTTTAAAATCATTAAAAATAAATCTATAAATTGACATCTACATCTTCCTTCTAGGAAACTTTTAATCGATACTACGTCAGAACTTTTATAGACGCTTTTATCAACACTATAGATAATTGTGATAATAAATATAGACATTTTCCTTCTTCCCTTCTCTCTCTATTTATAAATGTCCGTACGCTCTCTTACTTATTACATATATATATATATATATATATATATATATATATATATATATATGATTTAATTCATTATGACTTCCGATCAATAAGTTGATATAAATTCCCAGCTTACTTCAGTTCCATTCTTACAATTTTTCACTATTTTAATTAATTTACAATTTATAATTTCTGCAAAACTTTTAAATGTCATATAATTAGCTTTAAGTTAATCTTAGTCTTGTTTTTATTTATACTTAATGACAAATGATTATTCTTTACTATTCCAATCTTCTCATGTATACTGCATATAATATTATTATAATATATAGTAACGTATTTACATTTTACATTTTTTTTACTTTGATATATTATTTCCGTTTAATTAGTTTACTGTTTCATTTTGGAAATTTTCGTTTGTCAAGTTAAATTTTTTCAAAGAAATTATGGTTCAAAAATTTGGAATCGAATTTTATTAAATCAGTTATAATTAATTTTAATATTGGTATTTATTTTCATTAAATATCTTTAACTTATATATATATATATATATATATATATTTAAGTTATATATACATATATTGGGTCAGTGAGAGATTTCACTCAATTAAATATTCTTAATGATTAGCTAGTCAATCTCGAAAACCACCCATTTAATGTTAGTAAAATCATTTAATAATATTTGTCTCATTAAAAACGTTTCCAGTACATATAAAATTCAAACAGTTTTTTGTAAATATATAAGTCATTAACCTCAATTATAAACATTTAATGACCAACGAACAGACGTCTGACTGAACATCTGTAGATACATGTGAAATATTTATATATAGTGGAATCCTAATAATCTGTAATAATAACTATGTGTGGTTGACATGAGTGATTAAAAACACGAATAAACGAATTGTTAATTTGAGTTCAATTCGATGATAAAATCGAAATCAATAATAAGCCTGGTTATGAATAATCCGTATTTTACGAGACGGTAGGGATGATAGAAAGAAAAAAAATACGTACTAGAGACTAAATGTCTAATTCAGTTGTTGAAATTGTACAAAGTATTAGAGTTATTTGCATGAAAAATAGTACTTAGTTTAGTAAATTCATTGTAACTTTGGAAAAAACAACGAAAATAGGTGAAATAAATTTGTGAATTTCACCATTTTTTAACTTTTTGATGTAAATACTGATGTGATTTATTTTGTTGACTTTTTCGACGAAACTAATTATCAACTTTTTTAAAAGTAAGATTTTACATTCTGACGGGTTTTCTTAAAAAAATGTACTCGTTCATCCATATTTTAAAGAAATTATAAATACATAGATTTCGTATACCGATTTGTAGATCTTCTACTGCTTGTTATTCGATACTAATAGTTGAGTACGAATCGAATCTATTCAAATGTATATGTACTTCATATTTATATTATAAATATACATTTTAAGTGAAAATTTATTTTTAAAAAAAGTGGAAAACACTGATTATATTTAAATGTTAAATATGCAATATTTAATATATAAAATATATTAAAGGTTAGAGCTAAAATGACTATCTTTAATATATTACAGAAGAATTTCAATATTTTAAAGCGCTGTCTCGCTCCAAAACATTGATAAGTATTGATAAGTACATATTTATTTATTTAATTTTGAGATTTTTTTTCTTTGTTTCTAAAATGTTTGCAAGTTGACCACGTTAGAGAATGTAGCTAAATAATCCGTATACGCGTTTAATCGAGTTTCCACTATATAAGTGCAATTAAATGAATTATAATTTGTATTTACTAATTATATATATATATATATATATATATATATATATATATATATATATATATATATATACACGATGTGTGTATAGCTGTTCATTTTATTTGTTAAGATTTTATGGCAGTAAACAAAGTTTTAGTAGCGATTGGTTCATGAAAAGTACTCATATTAAGCTCATCGAATTATTATACTAAAAAGTTTATTGACATTTTTCTTTTTAAATGAGTGTGTATATATATATATATATATGTATGTTTGTGTGTATTAAAACGTATTGTTTATTTGTTGATATGTTAGAATAAATGAATGTCATTAATAACAAATATCAAAGCGAATATTTAATTTATTACGTTTCACAACATGTAGACGGCGACATGTACTTGTTTATTATTAGAATGTGGTACAATTACTTTGTGATAATACCAAGATTAAAGAGTTGGAGTGAGTTGCTTGATGAATGGTATAATATAATATAAACACAAGCAAATCATGAAATGCTGAATAGCTTATCACATAACAAAGCTTTCAGAATATAGGTTTTAGTTGCATGTATTAAAAATTAATATTAGTTTTAACATACGTTTTATAAATGAGCTGCACATGTTTATAAATATATATATATATATATATATATATATATATATATATATATATATATATATGCATATATATATATATATATATACATATAAAATAAATATCTTCTTTTTTATGTTTACCTCGACTTACACATTTTAGATTTTCAACTTCGTATTTAAATCTGTGAAATCACAAATAAATATTTTACAGTTTCATTTTAACATTTTCAAGAATAGACTTTTAGTAATGTACTTTTTTAGATTTAAAGCGTTTTATAACATTTCGTGCCAATTAAAAGAATAATTATTCACCAATGTGTTATATTTGTTTCATAGTTGATGTAATAAAAGGAAATGCATCATTTTTCAATAAATATAATTTATTCAAACTACCTCAGTAAGACCATTTGTTTAGGCTAAAGTATTTAAATTAGTTGTTCTATTTCTTGATTTATTTTTTTATTGGTATTTTTTTTTCGATATTTTAAATTTACGATAAAAATTATGTATATATGTGTGTTTGTATATATATATATATATATATATATATATATATATATATATATAATATAATATATTTGCTTGTATACTTCTCTATTGCTAGAAATAAAAAGAACTCGTAAAATTTATTATAAATCACAGGGACCTACTTAACAGGCTTTAATTTTTTTGCAATGCAATTTTGACTTTAACTCGCGGAACTGCTGAAGCCCAAAGTTCCGCGGAACACAGTTTGAACAGCACTGTAGTAGAATAACTCCGGTCTAGCATATAAATTCTACATTAAAGTATTTAACAATTGTTAATGTAACAATATCAACCTAATTGTAAATCAATATAAAACGTATAATACTCCTTTTAGAATACATAACATTAATGTTGGAAATTGATAATATAGACATTATATTGCGGATGCTTTCCTAGAAATTAACTTCGTTCGTTCTGACATTCTTAGTAAGACATTTTTTTTCGATTACATGATAAATTATTTTCGATAGATGTATGTAGAACACCTGTCGCGCGTAATAAATGTTCGGAAACATTTTCCATTTTATACTTTTATTAGTATTTATTTTATAAATTAGTTATTTACAAAGTCGTTATAAAGTGTGTTTATTTTTTAATGTGAATGTAAATATTTGATGTGAAAATTAACAAATGTTATTAAAGATGAAAGAAGTTTATCGAATCACTGTGTTCCTTGAAATATTTGTATGGTTTTTTACGTATACTAATTTATTTAGATATTAAATCGGTTGAAAATATTATATTGTACTTTTTTTAAAACATCTTATATTTGTAAAATTCTCTTAGAATTAAAAGTTAATAATATATTTATCGAATGGAAAAAATATACTTTTATTTTACTGTCAAAGAATTATAATTGAAGTAATGGAAGATTAGTAAATGTACATACTTGAATTCATTTTTTTATTTTCATACTTTATCTATATAGGATGATGCAATTTAGACTTCCACATAGAAGTATTAAAATGAGACGCATGGGTTAAGAAAATTCATGTTTTTTTTATTTAGTATTTTAATTCAATTCAATAATAAAATGCAATTATTCTAAAATACTAAATGGAGGATAATGTTTTCTTTTAATTTTTGTGTTTTTTTAATACTTTTGTGTGGAAGTTTAAGTTGAATCACATGTATTTTCAACTGATTTGCATATATTACCACGTAAAGTAATGAATTGAGAAAACCGTTATACACTGCAATTCACCGACTATAGTAAGATTGCTATTTTCAATTCACTACGTCCACTGTAAACACAAATAAACATATATTTTCGTACGTATCTTTACCTTATGTGTGTGTGTGTGTGGGTGTATGTACTTATGTATATGCACTTCATCAAGACGTCAATTTCCACGACGTTCATGTTCGCAGCAAGAGCGCTAAACCAATTTGTTGAAGACCGCATGTTAGTTTAAATTCTATCCACAAACACGATGACTTGCGCAAAACATTTCAATTCCAATCTGCCAGACGTCCCAGAAACACGCTAATTAGTTAAAACTTTCTGGAACTTTAATTGATACGACGCGTGTTTATTGCTTTTGAATCACGAGCGCTTTACTATGAGATTGATAAATTAGCATTATATCAACTTTTTCCATGAACACGCGTCGTTATACTGAAGTTTTGTAAATAAATCTTGTTTACTTTCAAACTTTCGCCTGAATATGATCCGATAATGAATAGATGTTTATTATTGAATAATTTTCTTTCTTATGTTAAAATTATATAAAAGTAACGGTTTTTTTTTGTACATTAGTTTTCAAAAAATAAGATATAAATACTCATTTAAATAATAATGTGATTGTTCTTAAATTTGAAGTATTTTTTTTTCAAATATGTATTTCTAGCAGTCATTGTAATTAAAATACTTGGCTATTTAACGTAGCTTCTTAATTTTAATAAAAGAAACAAAAATAAAACTTATCTAAAATATATAAAATATATATTATTGTAGTTATAACTTCTCCTTTGTTAAAAGTACGAATAGAAAATAAATAATGGTAATTTATTAAAATAAAAACAAATATTTCCTTATTGTAAATTTTTATTTCTTTGTATACATTTTCCAATTAATAATTAAGAATCAAAGTGTGAAAATACATATCGGATTGTGAATTTCTACTTTAATTATAAAAACAATTTACATTAATGACTTCAAGATTGTTGATTGTTATGCGATAACTCTTCAAAGCTTTTGAATTTCAATAAAGTTACCTCTGTTCTCGTTATCCTTAATATCCGATTGTTACTGATTTTAAAGGAAACGTTCTATTAAAACAAAAATGTAAAGACGGTACATGAATTTAAATTTATTCTTGTTATTATTGTCATTCTATCGATTTAATAGAGTAATATAATTTTAAATTGTTTATATTTGATAAATAATTATATTATTAATTTTCAACTCATATTTTAAATTCGTTTTATTTTCCTTTCTTGACGTCAATTAGAAAAATAGATTCGTCTTAATGTTTACATACACAATTATTAAAATAAAATTTATTAAAACATGCGATATAAAATCATATAAATATTTAAATTGAACTTTACGACGCGTTTTAAGATTTTTATTTGCACAGACTGAGAGTTTAGATTTGTTTACATCTTCAATTCAAGTAAATGTTCACGTATAAAATAAATTTACTTTGAAGATTATAATAAATTTAAGAAATAGTTCTCAGATCGGTGCTTTATACCATTTATGCAAATTTTAATGTTCACACGAGGAATTTAAATATACGCTTGCAGCTAGTAGATAAAAACTTAGTGCAATCTCTATTTTCATATGCAGTCACGTTTTCATTGTAAACACTAGAACTTTGACTTTAATATATATTTTGTATTCTATTCTCAGAATGAACTTATTGCAAAAGTTTTCACGTGACTTCAAAAATTTACTTTATATCCAAGTATAAGATTATGGAATATAAGAGAGTTAGATTGTGAGTTTAATAGAAATTAACTTTGTTTAAATATTGTACATTTAATTAGAAAACTGTAATCTACCAATTTTTAGAGTGTATTAATAAAATGTTAATTGAAATTTAAATCCGATAATTAATTGAAATTATTTTCATATCTTCTAAATATTTATCTTAAAATTCTGACAAATTATTCAGTAACTAATGGATAATTTTTTTTCTATTATAAAACATAATTTTAATTTCGTTATTTCATTAAATCAATCTTTCAGTTTGTGTCTCAGTTTTTATTAGAAAAAAATTTAATTTTCGAAAGTATATAACAAAAGTTACAATTAAAGTGCATTGTTGTTAATTATTTTTCATATTTATTTTTTAGTATTGTAATGGCCTCCATTGAACGTTATTTCATTTAGGACTTTGTGATCCAGGAATGTATCTTACGCGCTAATTGTTAAAATGTGTTCGTACTATTAATTAATTTAAACATTAGAAAAATATTCATTATAACCTAATTTTGAATCATTTTTTAAAAAAATGGAAAAAAGTATAAATAACAATACTTAGAAGTGCTCAAAAAATTATCAGAAAAAATATAAAACTGTGTAAATATTGTTAATAGTATATATAAAAATAACACGTTTATTAAATATAAAAAAATTTATTTATATGCCCACTATTGATATAATTTTCAGAATCAGACAATATTTATTCGACTTTCAGATTGGACATTGAAATTTAATGGTCATCAATATATAAATATTTACAGGAAAAAATAATTATTTTACTATTAAATATATTTTCAACAATGTATTCCCTCATCTTTATTTGTTGACATGATAAAAGTAATTTTAATCGGATATTGATACCTCTTGAAAGAATTTAAAATTCAATCGATATTCGATGGATTGCTTGGAATAAAAAAAATCGTATCTTTTTTAATCAGAGTTATAATGTTACACACTTATCTGAAATGCGAGGTTACTTTATGATTAGTTCTGTTCTATTAGTTAAACTTAATGAAGAGTTACCAAAGAATGATTAGTAATTCAAGTTGTTTCTTAATAGTTTTGAAAATAATATTTGAAAATTCAATAATATTTTACGGTACAGATAAAATGTAATTTTAAAAAAAGGTAATGTTATACGAGACTAGAACTTCAAATTTTTTGTTATGAATAAATGCTATATCATTATGATTTCGTAGTGAAATAAAACCTGCATACTTTATTTAAAATCTAATGTTTAAAAAAATATGATTGATGAGGAATATTTTTAACGCATTAATTTATTTACAAAACTTGTTTGGAATTTCGAATACTTGCGGTGGTCATATTTAGACTAAAGAATGAACAGAAGGGCATTTATGAATAAAACAAGATTCTTAGAGTCACCGAAGAAAACGTGATATAATATTCCAGATGACATTATTAAAAATTTAATGGATAGCGTTCTATGTTCTTCTGAAGCATTAGTTTAAGTATGAGAGAAAATATTAAACAGTAGAGTTCTAGTCTTAGACTGAAGTTTTTAAAACATATTTACTAATAAAAATAAGTTTTATTTTATTCAAACTTCTTTAATTATGGTTTAGGAAAAATGTCAATGAAAAAAAATATTCAATAAAATCTAAAAAGGTAGTCATAGATATTTGTTTTATAAATGGTTTTTAGGATATATAACAAATATTAAAATATTTTTGATTGAAATATGAAGATTAAATACTTGTTAAATTTTCTTTTTGTTTATTTTTATACAACATAAAAGCATAAAGAATATAACCTCCAGATATAAACATTCATTTTTATTTTCTACATAGTCATATACGGATGAATTTAATAAGAATTTTTTTATTAAAATGTAATATCTACGTAGGAAAACATCAATATTATACGTTTTCAGCAAAAATCAATAGAGCGCACTAATAATGTGTACGTCGTAAAATATCGGGAAAATATTATTAAAGATGAACGTTCGCAGCTGTAAATTTGGTCCGATAATAGCCATTAATACGAATAATAAACTATGCTATATATAAGATTTCAAGTACCCATCGTGTTTATTTTACGTGAATAGCTTTTGACTTAATACGTTTGATTGGTAGCTGTCAAGTGATTTAAGATTTATTACTCCGAAACTCAGATGCGAACATAATATTTTTAGCGTAAACATTATTCGAATCGTATGAAGTTAAAATAGCTAATCATTTATTCATGTACTGTTTTTACGTCGAAGTTTTTTTATTCCTTTTTGTGCAAGGGGTTAAGAGGCTTTTCGCTTTTATAAGATTATGATTTTCAAATGTTTTGTGTTATAACTTAAGAATTAGTATAATTTATTAAAATATAAATATAATTTATTTAAATATTAATGTATATTTTCTTTAATTACACATATTTGAAATAACATTCTTAACACGCTTATTTTTAAATAATTATTGCTTCAACGTTTTTCATATTTGTTTTAAAGGTTCGTCACAAATTTTGAGTTGAATATTTTTCTATAAATTTCCATTTCGTTTACTTAAGTTAATTAAACAAAGCAAATATTTTATAATGAAGAAAAATAGTTTTTGAAATGTAAATTTTATATGCAGAATATAATATAGTATTTTAGAGTTTTATTTATTTTAATAAAAAAAATCTCTTAAAAATAATTAAGGAAATTAGAAAAATATCCTTCATTTTTTTAAAAAAGATTATTTTATTAGTAACATGTATATATATACATATACATATACATATATATATATATATATATATATATATATATATATACTTTATACATTCATTTAATTTAAATATTTAGTAGATTCAATTGTGTAATTATTGTTACTTGTACTTTGTAGACGTCCAACCGTCTAGCCATTTAAATATTTTAACTTCCCTTTATAAATACAATTCTGTACTGGTTTTCCATGAAAAAGCATGACACACGTTGTTATTAGTCACTGGGTTTTCCAATATTTTTAAAAGAATCGGAATTATTTTAAAAATAAAATATAACAAAAACGAATATTGGAGATTCTCAGTTGAAAATTTTTATTGCCGACGGTGTTTTGAGACAATTATTTTAATATTTCATTATTTGATTATTATACAACTAGCCCAATTAAAGTTATTTTATTATTATATCAGTAAATTATTACTTGTCATATGACGGAATATTTGAAACATTTTTAAATTGTCTATTAAAATAAAATTATCGATTGAATGGGAACGAAAATTAAAATTTATTCCGGTTAAACAAACTAAAAGAGCAAAAACTGTTGTTAAAATTGTAGTCGTCTTGTGGTGAGCATATTTTTTCTTAAATTTTTTAAAAATATACAATAATTAATAATATAAATATATATATATATATATATATATATATAATAATAATAATAATAAAAGAAACAAGAAATAATTTGATTTATCTTGAATAATAATTCAACCCAAAAAAACATACTTACGACTTTATTTGTTTGCAGAAAGACAGAAGCACTAAGTTATAGAATCGTAGAGGCACAAATCTAAGCATTTATTATATTCATAGGCTAATATTTTATGACTTCATCCTAATATCGTGCAAAATTATAATTTAAACATTTTGTTTTTAGTAAAGCAATTTGTGGCATGTTTATAAAACAATGTCATTAGACTAGAAATAATAAACTTCTTTCAGTTTCAAAACTAAATTTTGGATATAAATGTAATTTATTTAAAAAGGTTAAATTACTTTTTTATTTGACATTTAAAAGGTTATTAAAAAAATTGTAGTAATATATGTTAAAAGTATTCATTTTAAATTAGAAAACAAAACTTTAAATACAATCAGCATAAAAAATACATGAAAGCAATTACACAGAAAACTATTAAGAACTTATCCGTTTAAGATAATTTTCATTAAAGAAAATATTAGGAATGAAAAACAATTAAGTACGAAAACTTATGATACAATCAAACGATATCGTTTCGTAAATGAAGAAATGTCGTGCAGAATACAATAACTCTTAACATTAAAATAAAGTTTAAATGAATGTTTGCGGTGACTCAGTATTATAATGTTGTTGATACATAATGCTTAGATTAATATTAAATAAGTATGATTTGTATTGGGAATTGCAACCATTTTATATTCACAAGGTCGTGAACTTATTTAAAATTATATTATTGTAGAACTTATGGAAATAAACGCTGTTTTTTATATTTATTCCTGCTTTTTTTAATATAAATGATTGTTGTGCAAGATAGAATTAAAAAAAAAAAAACAAATTTACACTTCCCTTTATACTCAAATATAATATATATATATATATATATATATAACTTTGTTCTTGTTAATAGAAATATTAGTTGAATTTAATTCAAAAATTAAAATTATTTTAATGAAATAAAGTTATTTTGAGTGCATGATATTATTTCAAAAATTAATTAGCTTCTTGAAAGATATTTTGGCCTTGTTTATAGACGAACTACTAAATAGTTATCAGTGTATTGATATAAAGTTTTCTAAAAATCTTCAAATTTTATTTAATACTGATTATATTATTATTTTTTAATATTCTAAAAATAATTGCTTAATTTATTAAAATTAATAAATCTATTTAATCTCTCACGGCATTAAGTTAAAAATTAATTATTTTTTATAATTTGTACTGCAAACAAATATAGTTAAAATTTGTCTATAAGTTAGTAATATTTGTTAAATTTTTAACTATGTACCTGAGTAATTATAATCATCTTTTTTATTGTGTCTTTATTCTTGCTACATTTATTATAATCACATGAAATAATAAATAAATTATGCAGAAACAATAGAATTGAATTTTAATAATATTTCAAGCCCTGACTAAAAATATAAACTATAGATCTTTGAAAAATGTACGAATACCTCTTAAAACTGCATTTTAGGAAAAGATACGTTTAATTCAATTTAAAATTTTGAATGTGAGAAACTGGAAAATTTGTGTCGAAATAAATTTGTCTGTACTTAAAAAAAAACGAAACTCATTTTACTTATCATAATTCTTATAGATGCTTTTCTTTTTGCAATTAATACAAAACGTGGCTTATAATAATCTGAAACCAATAATGGCATATTGTAATAATTTCCAAACCGTCAGATGCCAAGTTATATAAAATTGTAACAAAAAATACATTGAAGTTAATAATGTGTTTATTCCTATGTATATAATAATATTTCACTTTTTTGTCGAATACTAATTATTTTTAATTAAATTTTTAAGAAAAAATGATTCTCAGCATATCAGATTAATCAACCGGATTGAAATCCTTCAGAGATCTCTTTCTGCGACTCTGGGATAGATTCTAACCAGAAAATAACGTTAATTTTCTTATTGAAAAAAAGCTATAATAAACATTATTCAGATAAAATATAATTAATCGTTTGTCTATTTTTTTGTATTAAACAATGTTTTTGTATTTATTGTCATTTTTCAAGTATTGCTTCTGTTGTATTAGTAATATAAAAAATAATTTATCAAAATGTTGAATTTTCTAATTTTTTATTAAATTTTTCATTTTGCATTTAATTTCTATTACATTGATGAATGAATTATCTATTGATTTCAAACATATTCAATTAAATTTATCGATAACATTTCATAAGAATTGTATGTAGATTATTTTATAAAAAATATTATTTGTATTAATTAAATTGCATGTCAGATATAATATAAATCAGTATATTATTTTATAGACGATATAATCGTTATAATTACATTATAATTACAATTATACCCATAAGATAAACACATTTTTAGAGTATGGACGTAGTTACAACATTTCAAGTATTCAAATTTGCTAACATATCCATAAAGAAAAATACAAGATTAATTATAAAAGTTCATTAATCAACGTAGAAGTATTTTTATTCATTTTTATGTAAATTTTTAAACAGTAGCATAAACCAAATGTTAACTAAAACGTAGACATTTACTTTATTCTTAAAGTCTGTTTGTTCTTGGCTACAGCCATAGAGTTCATTTGTTTATAAAAATTTATGACTTCCTTTTTAAATTTACATTTACTTCAACACCGAAGTGAAAATATACTTTATTTCTTTTTAAATTTAATTGACTTTGCAGTCTATAAATATTTGATTACTCAATTGAAATTCGACTGTTTAAAAATGGGTAGATATATTTTTTAATTTACAAGTGTTTAAATACTTACTAAAATTGTATGCATATACAATATAATCTTAATTGTTTTTCATCAAAATATATTTGTCGTAGACATTCTTAAAAAAATATTATTAGTTATTTATTTGAAAAAAAATGATAATGAAACATGCTTAAAAAGGTTAACTAAGATTATGGTATCAATGTAAGAAAAAAAATAAATAATATTTTTTTCAAAGTTCTGTTTAAAATCATTATATATCTATAAATAAACACGTTTTACTTTGAAAAACGCTAAAAATATACTTCATGGTATTTCTTTTATTTCACTTCGTTTTATTAGAAAAAAACCACTGATATAAGACCAGTTTTTTTCTTTCATTACTGAAAATTGCTGATTAAATTTATTTAAAAAATAACTCAATATTTTTTAAATTGCTTAATAACTAAATTGTATTTTCAATACTAAATTGAGGCGAATTCACAATTCGTTAATATAAATTTCATTTTGTATGACTGAACTGACACGCCATAATCGTTATAGAAATGATTCATATTATCAAATAAATTAAAACTTGTCATTCAATCCTTCCGGATTGAAATTAACTTTAACGGCAAAGAGTTACACAGACAACGTTTTTAAATGAATTTTCATTAAAATATTCAATTGTATTCTAATTGTTTTGAAATTCATTTACAGAATTTTAATCGCATAGTAATTTAAATAATGGGGTTGATTAGACTTTATTCACAGAAAATTTATTCGTTATAATCACTTTTACATTGTTTATTCCTGTGAAATGATATAAGAAATAGCCTTGAAGTAAATCTTCGCAAGGAAATTATTAGAAATTAGTAATATATTCTTTAAAAGCGATATAACTGAAAGGGAATTTCCAGATAAATTGAATTTTTTTTATAAATATAATAAAAATGTTTAATAACTTTTAAGATGTAATGAATCAGTTAAAAATTTAATGGAAAAATAAGGAATGTCTATAAACGTATGTAATCTAAACAAAAAATTCGAGGTTTACATCAAATAGAAAACATAAACAAATAATTTTTTATGAGCAATTTTATAACATTTATTTCTTAACTCCTATTAATAATTTACATTACTCTCCACATATTTAAACAATCTATAAAATAAACAAACATAAACATTTTGTTTATTATAAAAATTAAAAATATTAAGTTGTAGAAACTTCAAATTCATAACAAAAACTGCAATTATTTTCCTACCGATTTAATATATAATTATTAAATTGTTAGAGTGTTAATATTTCATTATTGAATATTGTATTAAAAAAGAACTGATATTTTATTTTTAAGGAAATGACATTATAATGAAAAAAATAATTTAAAAAAATATATATTTCCATTTTGTTTAAAAATATTTCTATTATCAGCAAATAATATTATTATTAAGTCAATAAAAGTGAAAATTAAAATAATGATTATTTTAAAGTTAATGAATAAATTATTATGCTAAATTTTATGCATAACAACAAACCACACACAGATACATACATATATATATATATATGTATATAAATATATACATACATACATATATGTCTGTGTATGAGTTTGTGTGCGTTTTAGTTAGAAATTCCAAACATAAAAAACCAATGAATGAAAAGTTGTTAGAATAATGAATACTATAATTATAATTAAAATATGCAAATAAGAGAAATCTTTCATAAAAGCATAACATTTATCTTTTAAAATGGAAATATTTTTAATTAATAATTTAATATAAATGTATAAATTTATTTTATATATGAATAAATACATGTGAATGTTTATGTAAGGAAATAATAAATTTATATGAAATGTTGTACTTATTCAAATTAACTTTTTTTATAAATCTTTGAAAACACTTTTAAAGCAGCAGAAAATGTACAGATGTTGTTGATACACTGTCATCGCAATCAAGGTTTTTGTTATATAAAAGAACAAGTGGAATAGAAATGCTTTTGAAATAAATCACAAGAAATACTTGAGAAAATGACATGTGCATTTCATTTTTCATATTCAAGTCAACAAAGAATTATACAGCAGATACATATAGAATCTGTTTACAAATATTTATTAATGTACTATGTACATTTATATATATATATATATATATGTATATGGATGTATTATTGTACTTCTAAACAGATATATTAACATAATGTATGTTAATAAATAAAGTCTCAAATCAAAAATCAGACTGAAAACAAGGTCGTTATATATTTTACAACTAATTTTATAAAATTGTTTAGTTTATTTAGATTTATAAATAATTAAACATTTTATTTATTTTCGTAAATTAGTAATTATTTTTTTATCAATATAATTTAGTGTTTTTGCTTATTACCGATAATTTTTTATTTTTTTTAAAACTAATTTTCCTGCATACATGTAATATATATTATGTTCTAATAATAACTATTTATAAATAGAATTTGTCGTTTACACAATATATAAGTACTATTTATATCTACTATAACACCAAAAATTTGTAGAGATTTACAAAAAGAAACAAGGGTTTTATTTTATTAATTTTTCTTTTAAATCTACGCCCGAATGATTTTTACTAAATAGTATCATGGATTTAATATTCCAAGAATGCTATTCTTTGCAAGAATGAGATCCTTTATGGAAAATGGAGAGTTGATCCACTCGATTTTTATAATTTTTTAATTTAATTTAAACACACAATCATTTTTCTTCTTCATCGTTTAAAATTCGACCATGCTTAATACCCCACAACAAATTATTCAAATGAACAAAATATAGGTACAAATTTTCTTCGAATCCTTCAGTGAATTGATTCACGAGCATTTATATGAATTTCTGGAAAATACTTCTATTTCACTCATACATAAAATGGTACAATTTCTTACAAAAATGAAGGTTTATATATATATATATATATATATATATATATATATATATATATATATATATATATATATATATATATATGGATGGATGTGTCAATACTTGATCAGCATGTCATTAAAATAAAATATCAAAATATGTGTGTTCTTAGTAAACATTGTAAATACGGTATTTTTTATGTTTAATTATTATTTAATAACTTCATCATTTTTACTATTAGTAAATTATTTTTTTAGAAAAACGTTTATAGAAAAAATAAATTTTATCGAAAATTGCCTTACATTAATTAAGTTCTGAGAAATATATTCTCAGTTTTGAGCTATATATATAAATATATATATATGTTTGTGTGTATATATATAATTATATCTATAGATATTTTTACATTTTGTATAAAATCGAATATCCAATATATAGTGTATAAATATAGCATTGACTATGGCAGAACCTTTTTATCTTATTGAAATTGTCTTTTACAAGTAGGTGTTCTTTCTATAAAATATTAACGTTTTGTTGATCTGGGGATATTTTCGGTTTGTATTTTCGTCAAAAATACACTGAGCGATAGAAAAATATCTGTTTCTTGACTTTGATATATATATATGCTTATAAATAATACTTTACCTACACATATTTCTATACAAAAAGTATATTTTTTCGTTTTTTTATATATTTAAACACACACATACACACAAATATATATTTATATATATACATATATATATACATACATATTTTAAAAAAGCATCAAATTACTTTCCTAGAAGTGAATAATTTGAAATTTCTACATTGACAATTCACATTTAAGATAACAGAATTATTTTTTTATATAATGTACTGTAATGTATTTAGCGCTACAAATTCTCATTAAAATGTATCTTTGTTAATTACAAAACGAGTTTTTTTGTAGATTAAAATTTATTTCAACTACAGACTCGAGATTAGAATACCTCAAATAATTCATACGACATCCAGTGTGTTACAAATAAAAGAAATATGAAATTAATAAAGTATTTTGTCTTTTTTTCATTTTCATAATGTGAAAACTGAAATAACAAAATTTAATTAACCTTGAACAATGTGTAAAGTACATTAATTTAATTTAATAGATATACTCTTATTTTTTTCTAACCGTGTTTATTTCATTGTTACCGTTTTTTATGTATACATACCATACCAAAATCAAATTATTATTTATGCGTATCTCTTACAAAGTTCTAATATATAAAAAACATCCCTTTATAAATGTTCATATAAATGAGATTTATATTTAATACGAAATTCTGTTTCATAAAATACACCACACACACACACATATATATATATATATATATATATATATATATATATATACGAATATAACTCTATTGAATTAAAATATTCTTAATTAAAAGCTCTTTATTTAAAATCTATGGAAATAAATGTAGTATTGTAATTTAATTCGAAGTACATAATTGTGCACTACTATTTTAATTAAGTAAAAAAGTTAATATGATTTCAGAAAAAAATGATTATTCATTATTTAAATTTCAGAATCAAGTTGTGATGAAGAATTTGAATTTCAATAATGTCACAAACAATTTATTTCACTCACAATGCTTGTATTAGATACGTTAGTATGCTGATTATACATACGTATTATTTATTTATATCTACTTTCCTAAAATATAACTGATTATATTATTTTTAAATAGTTTCACACAGTCACGAAATTTATATTTTATATCCCAATCATCTTAGAGTAGCCATTTCACGTCGCACAGAATCAGTTACAATTTGGACAGATTATTTGTACCAGTTTCAAATTAGACTAAAAATACAGAGAGCTTTAACCGTCCTATGACAGAAGAATCTAGTTTTGTGCTGGTTATCAATACCCACTAATAGTTTTATTCCCTTTGAACATCACTCATTTAATATTTTGGTTAATAATGCTTTATTTTTTTTATTCTATACCAAACAAAATGGTAAAGGGAGATTTCTGTGGTTATGTATCCATATATCTTAAATTCACGTGACTACTGCTAGGTTAAAAACAAAGTTTATCTGTAATAATTATAAATTATACAAAACATTAATTTTTTGTTTAATATATTACTAGAGTATTTTAATATTAGGAAAAATATATTTTCTATCTATACTTTTTTTCCATGAAGAATTGTTGATATTCAAATTCATATGTAAATATTTTCCTATTCTAATTTTTATTTTATTTTATAAAAATATTATTAATAACAAATTGACAAATCATAAATATTTTTTTCTTGCACAATAATATATTATACTTTTTAATACAATTTAATTATTTATATCAATTGAAATATATTCATTTATGAAATATTTTCGTAATCTCCTGACATAATATTTGGTTGTGAAATTCAACATAAATTTTACTGAGTTCATTTTTATTTACTTTACACTCATTTGTCTTTATATATTCTTGGTAATAGGTTGAATAAATTGAATTTCTAGTGAAAAGTGTCTAGTTTATACTGTAATATAATTAATTTTCTTAATTTACTATACACACACACACACACACACATATATATATATATATATATATATATATACATACATATAATAAATTTTAGTAAATTCAGTAACTGCCTTTTGTAGAAACTTCTTAAATAAAAAATAAATCAGACAAACAACTTTGTTATTATAATTTATATACGGCGAATAACTAGAAAACACATGGGAATAAAATTGTAAAAAATACCTTAAAGTATATTTTATAATAATTACTTATCAAAAAAGAGGTGTTCATTATTTAATTCAATAGTAAATGACTAAATCTAGCTCATCAGATAACTTTGTATTTAAACCAGTTAAACTAATTAACAAATAATTCTACCATATTATATTTTAGTACTGTGTAGAAGTGAGATTATGATAACTTAGTGACAATGAATTATAAATGGGGAAAGTTTGTAGACAAACGTGTTAAACGTTGACAATGAAATTCAATATTAAGGTGAAAATTATTTGAAACTTGAATAATTTCACGGTGTTAAGTGGCTTACAAAATGTTTTCATGTGGTTTGTTTGGGTTTGCATAACGTTTGATATGAAATATATGCTTGTTACAGTATAATGTTACTTTCACATAAAAAATTACTATAAAAGTTTTTTGCGGTTTAATTAAATATTTAAAATTACTTCCTTTTCATTATTTGAGTACTGGGTTTTAAATATTATTTATTTTTAGAATGATAAACGATTCGTAACCAATTTAAATAAGAGTTTAAACATTTTGCATTATTTGTTTTGTAGAAACTGTATATCGTTGATAATAAATTGACAAGTTTTCTGGGAGTAAAGTTTTTCTGAAATGCAGATTATAAATGTTATTTTTGTTTACTAAAAGAATTTATTTATTTCATTTTTTTATCATTGTTATATTTTTATAATTTTTCATTTTAATAATTCATCGAAAATCTTTTTAAAACAATATAAATATATTTTAAATTTTATATTCTACATAATTTTCATAAATAATAGTAATTTTCAGTTTTAATGGTAAATGAAAATAATTATAATATAATAGGAATAGTTTATAATAGGAAAACTCTATAATTAACTGTTGACTGTAGATAATCAATCTGAATGTTTGTAAAAGAAGTCTTTAATGCCTAATGAACTTTGATCTGAAATAAAATTGTAATACAATTCTTTAAAATGTATTTTTTTCGGATTATTACATGCTATAAAATCATTAATATCATTTTTTATTAACAAATAATGTTATTAATTATGTGAATATTTTTGTAAAAATTGTTCTAAAAAATATTATTTAAGTTTATCATTATATAACCTAAATTAGTTTGTGTTAATTCAATTGAACAAATTTTGTATTATTAAGATAATAATTGCCAAACATTTACTTCCTGGCCGTAAATTTAATTTAAATTGTTCAGTTTTTCATCTAATTTAGTAAAATAGAATGTTAAATCAGTATGTATGTTTTTTTAATTAAAAAAAATATACTCAAGATAGCTATGGTGCACATTTACATCATGCTGAAAAGCATATATAACTTACGTGCAACATAACATAAATGTAAATGTAATAAAGCAAATTTGTTATAAATGAAAATAAACATTTTACAATATTATATAAAAAAATGTCATTTACTTGATGTAACTGGTTATATTTTAATAATCGAAAATGACCACTCATAAATCCAACTTACTAATTCATATCTCGATATTAATTAATTTCTCAGCTGATAATTTTTATAACTATCACAGTCACTTATGCTTATATGGTACTAGATTGTCGAAATATGTATAAACAGAATTTTATAACGTTTATTTATTAATATTGATCCAAATATACACTATCAGGGGGAAAAGGGTTAAATTAATGCCATTTTTATGTATTAAAAATTATAAATTGATCTTAGGTATAGATACAACATAATATGTTAAAATGTGAAAACGTTTTTCATTTTGTAAATATAAAATCTTCTTTTATTACATAAAACTTTTCATGTGTAATGTACATACGTTCACATGTACATAAATATAAATAAGATTTTATTCACTGACGTGTATGTAATTCAATATGCTTGTTAGTCATGTTTTCAAGAGAGTTAAAAATACTTAAAGAACCATTCCATACGCTTTTTGCATTCGAGTGCACATCTCGTTATGAAACTGTTCCTCGAAGATATGTAGCATCTTCATTACTGTAACGGTGATACATAAAATGAGCACACTCTGTAATTTTTTTTTCCATAGGTTGAAAGCATGAATTCTGCTTTACTTACTTCACACTGCGAATGAATAAAGATGAGTAGAACAATACATTCTATTGTATCCACTTCCCTACTATGTTCAACGTGTATTTTTTTTGAGTATATTATAATAAAACAAGTGTTTTTTCATTCTTCGTTTCTAGTTAGTATGGCCTCTAGATGAATAAAAATTTCTTATTATTTTTTTAATAATGAAAAGTTTCAAGTTTGAATTTCATCAAAAAAAAATCAAGTTATTTCTCTATATACACATAAATCAAATATTTAAAAAAATAAAAATATTATTCAAAACTTATAGCACTGCACTGAAATATTGCAATTTTTCAAATTATAAATTGTTATAATATTACAATATATAATTTTATTCGTATAATAGTTAATTTTACAAATAAAACAAATAATTTCAAAAAATGTGTATTCTCTATCAAAATTGCACTTGACTTAAAGAAGAAAATTCATTTGTAAAAATGTCTTTTATGAACAAAGCTTTCAGTATAACTTTTTCGTTTCAATCTATTTCTAATTATTTTTATTGAAGAATGCAATGACTTTATTCTGCAAAAATGCAATTTCTTTCAGTCACAAGTGCTTCTATTAAGTGTTGATTCTTTTCCAACTAGGTTTTTATTAGGTTGGTAGAAAAATAATTATGGTTTATGACTTTCAAAATCATATACCTTTTTTAAATTAAGTGGTTTGTACGATTTAGTTCATAAAAAATAATATTAATAACATATATAAGATTCAGATTGAGTCCTACAATAATTGATTATGACTACAAATAATTATTATATTGTTTACTTTTTATTTTTTTAAAATTTAATTATATTTATCTGCGACCATCTTTTTTATGGCTTCTAATCCCAGCCAACAGTATGAAAGGTATAGGTAAAAAACATTAAAAAATACAAAAATATTTCAATAATTTCAGATTAGTACTAATAATTAAATAAATAAATATGTTTTGTAAAATTTGCAAAATTAATAATCATGAGATAGCAATTACTATTTCTAGAAAAATTTTTAATTCGAAAAATTATTATTGATATATATATATATATATATATATATATATATATATATATATATATATATATATATATATATATATATATATATATATATATATATCGTATATATATATATATATCAACAAACATACAGGTTACTTTATTTCATATTCACTTTGATATTAATACATTCTGACGTTTTATCTGTAATGGTTTCAACAAAAATTTCTATTGCGTGTATATTATCAATCATTATCTATACAAAGAATCTGTGTATAACATGTGTGTTTTTTTTGGAAATGACAAATGATGATATTATCATAATATGCAATTATAAAAATGAATACAAACAAATACTCGTGCATATATGATTTCTATTGTCAATATTAATCAGTTCGTTATTGTCAAAATGTATTGATACGAATATTGTTCATAGACCGTACACAAATTTATCGAGAAGAATGACATAAATGTGATTTTTAGACTTTTTTAAAAAAATATATATGATAGCTTTATCCTTTTCAAAGTTTATAACAGTCTTGATATAATAATTTTATTGAAAAATAAGTTCTATGAAAGTATTTTAATATTAAGTTTTCTTAACCATATATTTTGTAAATTTTTAGTACTAAAGAAAAAAATTTTGAACTTCTTAATATTATATATATATATATATATATATATATATGTATGTACTTATTTCAAATAAAATAAAATCATTGATAATAAAAATTTAAAAAAATTCATTATATTTCAAACAACATATATTTCACTTTAAAAGATCATTTTTATTTTCAGTTGAAAGATACAAATTATTCTATGGTTTCAATTCATGTGAAACCAATTCATGTTAACATTTGTTTCAATTCGTTTTCCAGAAACAAAAGGTATACATAATAAAGAATTGATAATTGAGATTAAAAAATGATTCTGTATTCAAACTAATTCCATTTTGCTGTAAAGTTAATGACATAGCGATAAAGAAAAAACTTTTTTACTGAAATGAATGGCTCTTTTGTTCATTATTAGTAAAACTTCACTTTGTGTTCAGTGAAACAATATAATGTTATTAAGTTAATTATCTCTCTAACAAACTCTTGTTAAATTTCTCTCTGTACTGTAAAGAGTAAGTTAAAATATTCATGACATTCTAGTTTTATGTAATGAAATATACATTTTTCTATTATACTAGTAAAATACTTTTGTTGAAACTGTATTCAGAATGTATCACGTATTGCATGTATACTGTAGAACTACTACGAGTATATTGATAATTTAAACAAAATCTAATAATAATTGTGATAAACGAACAGAACAATTTTACTAGACGACTCTGAAATCTCAGCTAAAACAATCTTTTTAAATGAAAGTGTTTCAAACAAGAATAAATAGCAAATAATTATTTTTTGACAACAAATAAATTAATAATTGTAAATATAAATATTCTATAATACGAGGGAAAGTCAGAATACAAATGTTTTTTTTTTAATTTATTGCTCGATGAAGATATCCGTTGATATTTTCATTTAAAGAAGTGATTCATATTTTATTAAAAATTGTTACAGGAAATAGTAACAATTATTGTCAAGTAAGTGGCAATATAAATTCGCAAATCATGACAAAGATATATGATATGTTCGCAAAGAAAGTGATTTTTCTCCAAAAATATCATCTATCTCCATATCGCTATCAGAACGATAAAAAATACTTTCAAAAACTAGTTTTCAGTTGTTATCCCACCCTCGCTGTAGCTTAGTCTCTGGATTTGGTAATTATTTTTTTGTTTAAATTAAATGGTACTAAGACAAAAAAATTCTTCGAATGATGATTTCAATGATGTATAATTAATTACACATTTGACTAAAATATTTCTTTCACTATAAATTATAAAAGGTTTTAAATAGTATACCAAATGCATTGTCATCGTTGAGAATTATAAAAAAAAAATCATGCTATATAAAATACAATAAATATACTTTTTATGGAAAGTATCTTTCCATTTTGAATTAATTTTATATATTATTGAAATATACTACTATCAATTAAATATTAAATTGAAATTAGTGCTAGGTAAAAATTTAAGTGTAAATAAATTTAAAAACGATAAAATTATTTTACAATAAAATTGATAAATATTTCAATATTAATATAAGTTATAAAATGATAACATGAAACTAGTAAATTAAAATATATTTAATATCTCCATAATTAATTGTTTTTAACAGTAGTTGTTTGTTAATAAAATGAAGTTTGTTTTTTTAATTAATTAGAAGTAAATAAGTTGTAATTTCAGACTAACAATTTATTTCTTCTAAGTACATCCAGATTTGTGTCATTAATAATAACAAATAATATACAAAGTTAAACATTTATAAGTGTTTAATTAACAAATTTGATGTTAAAATTTAATTAACTTTTATGTTTTAACTTTTTTGTTTAAGAAAAAAAATTATCTTCTTTTCATTTTATATTTAATTAATCTTCTTTAAAATATTTGACGTGGTATGATTGGTATTGGTATTACTTTAGACGTAGTAATAACTAATATATTTCGTTCTTTATAATAATGTTATTAAATATGTGTTACTACTTTTCTTCCAATACCTTATCTTAATACATCGTCGTAATAAAAGTCATTGGTCATTAGTTACTCGATTAATTTATTAATCTTCTTTAAAAATCTAGAAAATACCATATTAATCTTTTCATAAATGTATAACGTCTACGATAAAAAATATATTTTCATTTTTAACTAATATTCATTTTGAAAGATTCTTCTAAAAATATCTTTCATTTTCAATTACGCTTTATAATAAATTAAACAACTAGAGAGAACAATTAATATTATTTTAAATAATTACAAATATCTTGTTCTAAAAACGTATTAAAATATAAATACAGACGAAGGAATTTCATTTTTCATTAAATATACTTTTGATGTGATGTTTTCCAAAAAGGAAGTATTTTGAGTTAAAATTCAATAATTATCCATTAATTTAAATGTTTTCATGTCAAATACACGTTCATTCTCTTGTTTATTCGCTTATAAAACAATACTCAGTCAACGCTGAAATTTAATCATTTACTACAACGCCAACCTAATATCTCAAAGCTCGTACGTTTCTGTTTACAATAATAAATACCAGACTAGTCTTGAAGTATACACAAGAATATAAATTATTCGTCAAATAATCAAGTATCAGACAAAATAAGTCCAGTCTTGTGTCAAGCGTTACACTGAACTGTTCCGTTTCTTGTATTTCATTATTTCCTTTATTGTTCTCGAACTGTGTACGTTGCGGTATTGTATGGTTTACAATCAAGTTAATATATTTGAGATAGAGGATAAAGCAATATCTTTGTAACCAATGTTCATTCTCACAAACATACACAAATATATATATATATATATATATATATATATATATATATATATATATATACGTAATTGATTAAAATATAAGTTGAAAAATGTTAATCCATCTTAATTTTTTTTTAATTTCATATTTTTCAAATTTTATTACTATAAAAGTACACAGAGCATAAATCTCAATTGAAAACCATGATATGTGCTACTTAGAACAATGATATTTAATTGTACAAAATTAATTTACACATAAAAATTTACGTAATTGGTGTAAATCTTGAAAAAGAATTTTATATTAGCGAATAATCAGGAAAGGATAAAAAAAGTATCCCATCACATTATAGCAAATCGAAAATCACGTAAAATCTAAAAATTTCAAAAAGTGGAAGAATATTTCTTAATCAAGCGAATGCCTTTACACGTTCGAATAAGGCAGTAACATCTATGTTATTCACTCGAGTGAAAGCCATTTTTCGTTTTCTTTGTTCTATCTTTTCCGAGTTTTATTTTCCATCATCCGCCACTCGTTTCTGAAATGTCTTCAACATACTAAACTGCTAGAGGATACGCTTCATTGATTACGCAAGTTATAAATAGCTACTCTGTTATAACGTTATACTCACAATGTCGGTATATTTCAGCTCTTCATCGCCTCAAACCAAATTGATGAAAACGAGAGAGAGTAGAATTATTGTCGAATGCATGAAGAAAAACTTATAGTACTATCCGTTTTTTTGATTCGAAAGAATTTAACGTGATATTTGGCACAATTTGTTTGCTCTGATAGAGTTTTCTTATAGCAAATGAATTGAGTATGAATAAATGTTAATTTTGTAACCTTTTATCTGAATTCTTTGTTTGAGTATTTGGAAAAATTACAAACATAAATGATTAACTAAATACATGTACTATAAATATATTAATTGAATAATTATATATATATATATATATATATATATTCAAACTGATGAAAATAGTGAACTAAAAACAAAAATATATTATAATTGAATACGAATTATTTTCTTCTGAGTTGTATTTTTTTCATATCAAATAGAGAAATTACTTTAATTTAGAATAATAAAACAAGTAGTTATTCAAAAATTTAATAATACAATATAAATAAATTAACATTATTGAGAAGATCTATTATAATAATCTCAATAAACTTATTTTAAAATTAAATATTGTTGTGCACTTAAAAAATTACTTTACAATGAATTATTGAAAAAGAACATAAATAAATTATTTATCTTTTTGTGATATAATGACATAATTTGATGGATTTTATCGCAAAAAAAATGTTTTTCACATCAGAGTCACAGATTTAATCAAAATAAAATATTCATTAAATGAAAATAATACTCTTTTGAATTTAAACGTAATTTCATTTTTGAAATACTTTAGATTTCACGAACATAGTTTATTGGAATTTTATAAATTAATTGAAAATAATTTAATATTTGAAAAAGATATATATATATATATATATATATATATATATAGACAGAGAGAGGGAGGTACGTGTGAAAATTCGTTTTTAATGAACATAAATATTTTTGGTATGTTTATTTACTTATCAAATTTATTTTTCTTATTTAGTTATAAATAAGTGTCTTTCTAATTCAATTATATACAGGTTATTTGAATTGATTCTTATTGAAAGAAATTGCTTCCAATTTAAAATTAATTATTTATTTTTAAAATATTATGATTTAATAAAATATCTTAATTTATATAAAATTTTCATTTTTATTAAAATTTTTATTTTTAGATTTAAATAAAATATCTTAATATAAAAGACATTGAAACAAAAGATTTTTTGGAAATAAATTATCAATAATTTTATTAAAGGAACTAAATAATTTTATACTAAACATATTATTTTTGATTTTTAGCTCTTATAAAAATTTACATTTTTATTAAAACCTTATTATCAAGGACTAAACGTTTATTTAAGATTTGAAACCGATTTCATTTTTTGTGTTTTTATAATTAAAATATACTTTTATTCATATACTTTTGTCACACTTATATAATATTGTCATATAACGTATATATATATATATACATATGCATATATATATATATATATATATATATATATATGTAATTCTTATATATAACAATTTTTTTGAAGTGCAACTTCTTTAACCGCGTTGAGAGTAAATTTTCAACGTTAAGACGAAAAAGTGTAGTGGAATTTGTTATGACGTGAAGGCGGGGAGGTGGAGAGAGAGGATAGCTCCTGCGTAGACGGCAGGCGCAAGCGACGGCTTAGTTAACATTGTCATTTCGTACATAAATATGGTTGTTGTACAAACCTAGTTATTTGGTGTGACAGTGACAGTGGTTGGTGAATTCTTCGTTACTGAGTGTAATTTTTCGAGTGTAAAATCGGGTACTACTCGTACTATAGATGTTGTCTTTTCACGTTATCTTCAAAACATACAATCCAAAACATTCATTTCATATTTCAGTTATCATAAGCTAGTATTAGTATAGTATTAGTTAGCATAGTATTAGTTGTACCAATTGAATCCTCACTAGAAGAATTAATGAAATATAAAAAAAATATTCATTTTCTAATTCAATTCTTATTGTCTTATATTTACCTTCTTCCCCTTGTACAAAATTCCACAATTTGTCCTCTTTCCTATACTGATTCTTAAACTATCAATAAATAAAAACGAAACCATTCTCTTATCATGATACAATGCTCTTAAAACTCTTTACATTTCAACCGTCGGTAAAGAAATTTCACGTCTAACGCGCGTACTGAGTTACACGCCTCCATTTTTTATTCGAAATATAATTTATTTTTGGGATTTGAAACTGATTATTCTAAGAATTTACAATTTTAACCTATCTAAGCGAAAATTTTGTATTTAATGAAATTTATTAATTAATTTTGTTAATTTTGCAACTTTGTTAACTTTGCAAAATATATTGTTATAAAAATAAATGTAATATTTTTTTATAGTTAAATCTGTTTATATATATATATATATATATATATATTCCACTATCAGCTATACAAAAATAAACTAATACAAAATAATACATAATATAAAGAAATACAAAACTGAAAAAATATTAATTATTATACTTTTCTATGGGTCATTCTTACAAAAGATTAAAGCGCTGTGATAATCTATTCTATTTTCTAATTATTAAAAATGTCATTTAAACTATATACAAAATATAATTACTTAATTTTATTTTTGTTTCAGATCTATATGAAAAATATCGTAATTGTTCAGAAATTGTGATATCATCTCGATATATTATCGGTGAGTTTTTTAAGATTTTATTAATACAACATTAATTAGTTGAAAATAAATAAACTATATATTCAATTTTCTTAAATTAATTTGACTATAATTTACAGTATAAGTATATAATAAATATAAAAAAAATCCTTATATTTTTTAAAATAATTTTTAATATGAAATTAATTGAATTCAAATGAAATGGAAATAAATCAAAGATAAAAAGAAAAAATAAAATTTGTAAAAACGTAATACGCATATATTTTCATACAGTTCTCATTATTTTATGTATAAAAGTATTTATACCCACATTAAGAGGGTTTGGTTTAACAAAGTCTTAATATTATGTAAACATTCCATTTATCTCTAGTACGTGCCCACAGCACAATTAAAATTATTTTCTGTGCGCTCTGATGCCTTTTGTAGAATCAGAATAAGTCAAGTTGATTGAAATATATGTGGTATTTCGAAAATTACGCCGAAACATATTTCATACGTGTATATAAATATATAAACAGAAATACATGTACATATGCATATATATATATATATATATATGTATATGTATATGTATGTATGTATAAATAAACCAAAAGTTTTAATTAAAAGAAAAAATAGATTCATTTAGAATATAAATTATAAATTCAACCATATACGAGAATATTTTTATCTGCACTTTTAAATTGTTACAAAATGTATAGAAATGTATTGAAAAAACTAAATAAAATTGATTGAATATATATTTATATATATATATATATATAGATGCATTTATATTCATGAAGTAGATTTATTTCAGAGATCTGTCGATTTTTTTATTTACGAGTAAATGTACTTGAAATATTTATTATTCTGCAGGTAAAATTCTATAGTAAAATAGAACTATTAATTGGATTTCTTCCTTGCTATTTCTGTATCTGTTTTAAATGCATTTTATTCTTTGTTCAGTTTTATTGCACTTATTCTAAATCTCATGATATAGTTAACTGAATATCCACTAATTGGACAGAATTTTTTTTCTTCTAAATTAATTGAAATGGTATCGAGACCAAATATGAATTTCTATTTAAAAAAATTAAAGGCTGACGAATGTTCTCTAAATAATATATTAGCAACAATATTTTTTAAGTGGGTAAATGAATAAAACTTTTGTTAGAAAAAATTCAGTTATATATTTAGTTATTATTAAGAAATTATTTCCTCATTTCTTTGCGATAAGAGGGACATGATTAAAAAAAATAATTTTTCATTGAAGGAAATTATAAGTTTTCACTTTATTAAAATTTAAATAATAATCTTATAAGTGTTCTAATTTTATAAGACATAGGTGGATATTTTCTTCGATAATAAGAGCCACATATAATATATTTCATAAATTTTTTTAATGTTCAAGAGCCTCACCCGTCCCAAATTTGTTTTTTATAGGATTCAGCAAGTCTTAATTAACAAAATTGTTTAGTTTCATATCTTTTTCAAGGATTGTCCATAACCATAGAGGCACTTTAAATAGCAGTTTGGAAACATAGTACATGTTTATGTTTGAAAAGATAATTTGCATTACTCGTTTATATATAAAATATTCTTATATAAGTATATACTATACTACTATAGATTATTAATATAAAATATTTGGAAAAATGAAAATTAAACCCAATATTGTCTCGGGAGACGGACAGAGTAGCTTTGGGACCCGCAATTGACCCACCGTTGGTATAAGATTATGTTTAAATACTGATTGAAAACCATAGATTGTATATAAAGGTACTTGCCAGATTATAAAATTTAACCTTTTACAGCTCTTCTCAGATATTATTTTGAGTTATGATGTTTCCGCTAAAAAAATATTTGTATATTCTTGAATTGCAGTATGGTACTTAACTAAAATTACATTTTATTCGAAATAGAAAGTTTATGTTATAAAAATTAAAATTTGTCAGTAACTCTCATTAATAATAATTATATGTTTTCAAACTAATCAATAATTTAAATTATAGAAAGCATAATCTTCCACTCTACGTTCTCTAGAACAACTGAAGTTGTACGAATGTTGGAAATAAAAATAGTAAATTGAAAGAAATATATCTCAACATCCTGTAAAAATAAAGAAGTTAATAAAATGAAAGCAGCGAATAAAATGAAAATCAAGGCAAGTACATTGTTTTGGTTATTATTTAATATACGGTGAAATTCGGTTTTAATAAATAGTCGACTTTTCTTCAATAAAAAATAAAAGTAAAATATTTGATAATATTTACTGTTATGTAAATAATTTCTGAGTATTTTATTTAGAAAATATACTAATTTAATTCAAAAACTGCTGTTTTCTCATTTTCTCTACAGTCTTTCATTTAATTTACACTCCGTTATACTATAGTGCTAACATCTCAATATGAATCCAAAAATCATTATATATGACAATTTTTCACCGAATAGAACCAGTTTTTTATGTTTTTAGATTCATTTGAAATTTTACAAATTTTTAATTATGAATTAATGTTGAATAATGAATTTTTCTTGTCAAATTAAATTATTTATAATTTTTTTCCAAGTGATTTTATTAATAATTAGTAGTTCACATAATTATTTAACTTATTTAACACATTATGAATATTAACTTTTTTTAATTAGATTTTTACAAAAACAACCTTTTCTTTTACGAATTTATTTCACTTGCATATACCACAAGTTTTTCTAATAAAAATGTTCAATAATTGATTATTGATCTTTTTTATAACAGTATTTCAATGAACATGCAATCATTCTTAGCGCTAAAGTGTATACAAATTATGGCACTAGAAATAGCTCTATGGCTTCGAAAAATTAACTATGATTCTCACTCTAAATAAGTGATTAATAAATTTTGTTATTGAATCAATTAAGTGTCATATACTAATATTATTAATACACAAAAGTGAATGTTATTATTCATTCCGTCAATGATAAAATAAATTTGTAATTATTCTTCAAAAACTAAATTACCCTAAATGATTCTATTTATAGCGTATACCGTTCATTTTTAATTATTCAAGTGAAAACAATTTTTGAAAACTTCTAATTAAGTTACTTAAAGTTTGGTTTGATACTTTCATTTTTAATTTAAAATCTGCGACGTTTCAAAAATGAATTTAATATCTTTTATAAGTGATTAAATTTAATTTCGTGTAATAATTTAATTTCTTAAAATATAACTGTTGTTAAATACATGAACGGGTTTAATGAATCATTTGTGAATTGTTAAAATATTTAATATATGTTTTAATGAATTGTCCGTTTTCATTCACAAAAATAAATATCGACAATTAATTTTACACAAAATTGAATGTATGATAAGTGTTTCTTTATAAACTATAATTATATGAAATTTGTCAACAAAGTTATCCTCATTTGAAATCCTTGTATCAAATTTAATAATAAAATGTGAATTAATAATCAAGTTATGAACTTGTTTCCCAAATGTATGTTTATTATCAACAGGAGCAAAGTTTGATTTTATGATAACTTTATTTGATATAAAGTATTCATGTGAATTAAATATGTTAATATTTTATTTTTTAATGAGAATAGTCATATATAAATAATATATATATATATATATATATATATATATATATATATATATATATATACATATATATATATATACATAAATAAATATAGGTGATTCAATGTAAGTTTCCACATGAAAGTATTGCATTAAAAAAACTTGCAAAATAACATATTTTTTTAATATTTAAATTTTTTTTAACACTTATGTGGTATCGTAAATTTAATCAAAAACATGATACTCTTCACATAGGATAAAGGGTATTATCATGTTTTTATGTCTTTGGCTCTGTTGATACCTTCTTATGTACGGTTCCACCTATTGAATCCTTTGAATTACAACTAGTTTCGGTAAATGTGCCATTATCTGGAGGATATTAAAGAATTAACTGTCGTCTCTTAACAAGACCTAACATTTACCTGAGAATGTCTTACATGCTGAAACTAGTTACGGATACCACATTCTCAACTAATAAAAAAAGCGATGACTGCCATGACTATATATATATATATATATATATATATATATATAAATATTAAATTTCTTAACGGTCTTTACAATATTGACATTAATGGTAAATAATTTTATTATATTATATTGAAAGAACAGAAGGTATAACGAAACACGTAACAATTAATTGAACTTATATTTAACGTTTTATAAGAAAATCTATTGTTTATACGATACGTTAAGGATTATAAAGACATTATTCAAGCCTAGGAATATATATATATATATATATATAAACATATATATATATATTTCAGATAAATGGTAACATGAAATAAATTTAACTATCTTTAATATACCCATAAATTCAGTTTTAGACAATTTTACTCGCATGATTTTAAACCATACCGCTAATCAATAGAGTGTATACTTTAAAACGTATCAGTAAGATTGAAATAAATAAAATCGACTGGAATTTAATACTACACATATAAACACGTTTCAAGTCACTTATTTATTACAGATCCGAATAAATGATTGAAGATTGTATTATTTGGTATTAAAATACATATTTTCTATCACTGATATTTCTTTATTATATAATATTTTTAAAAACCTACCTTACTTAAGTAAACTCCTAAATAAAATTATATTGTATAAATAATTTAGAAGTTTCGCAAAAAAATACACATTTCCTTCCATAAAGATAAAACGTGTGAGATTTTAAAAAACTAATATAATTTGATACATTTTTGTATTCGAAACGTGATCACATAAAATAAACCAATATGTTTGAGTAAAAGATTCATATAAAAATATAAAATCATTTTCAACTGCTTCATATTGTCAATGTAAAAGGTGAACATTTTTATCTCGAAGAACGGCCTAACCGGAAAATGATTGAAGGTCATTTGGGCTACCCTTTTTCCGATTTATTGTTAAGTACAACAAAATGGAAAAAGGTTAAATATATATATATATATATATGTATATATATATATATATATATATATATATATATATATAAAGATGTATGTATTGAAAAATCGAACCAAGCTATTATTACACCATTTTAATTATCTGGTAATATTTTCTAGTGCTCTTATGAACAAATTGACTGATAATGGATTTTCCGTTTTTAACGTTCAGTTTGAATTAGCAGCAGACAAGCAGGTTGTTAAACAATCGAGCAAATATCTCATATTATTTTTACCAGGTAAATCATAAATCTGAATTTGAATTATTTCCTGTGAGTGTTTACTGTCAGCTCGAAATTATCTCAAATGTTATTTTTATCTACTCATATTCATATGAATAAAATCAATATTTAATCATAACTTCCAAAGTAGTTCTTTGTAACAAATGTTTTTTAATTAAAAAAGTCCGAAAAATGTATCAAAATTGTTACATACGAGTAATTACATAATTATTTATATAATGGGATTCACTTTAAAATAACGTTAATTTTTGATTAAAATATAAAAAAATTATATCTTTTCCAGTATTTCTGCTAAAACATAGTTACAGTATTTGTACACAATTTATAATAAATAATATTTTTTAAGTTCTTTGCATTTATTTTCCGTTATTTTACAATAAAGACTAATATACTGATACTTGAAATTTGTTTATAGAAATCACTTATGTATATTATATTGAATTATATACTTTTTCAATAATCTTGTAAAAATAAAGTTAAAAAAGTGCACGATAAAGAAACATTATTCTATTTGAATATCAGTCCATGATAAAAATCATGTGATATACTTGTATATTAATAAAAAAAATACTAAAGCGGTAAATCGATCACAAAATCAAAACCTGTGTTCTATTTTAACAAAGGTATCGATATTATTGACTGGATGTAGTAATGGGTTTCATCTTATCCATTCATCCGCTTCTATGCGAACACGTATAATAAAATTTCCTTCTACCTTTTAGACAGAAAAAAATTATTCAATGCATGAATGTTGTATGAGATGACTTTCTATAGATTAATAGACATTGGAAACATAGAGAAATGAAAAATATATTCTGTAAGTATCAACGTGAGAGAAGCCTCTTTATATACTAGTTTTTAAATTAAAATTAAAACATTTCTATTTATATAATATATTTTTATTATAAGAACTATACAAGAACTATCTATATCTATATAGAACTATATAAGAACTGTTTTTTTAAATAATGCTACAGTAAATTTTATAATTATTTTCCTTTAACAGATAATTAAGAATTAGTAGTAAAGTTTCGTCATTAAAATTTATGTTACAATGATTTAATTTTTATCTAAATTATTGTACTTATATAAAATTAGATTAAATATGATTTAAAATGTTTAAGATATATCACCATAAATAGTTCTATAAATTTAAAAATAAATCTAAAGATACAAAATAAATACCATAGGTTATATAAATATTTAGTGTCAATGATTCATCAAATAAATTAAGAATGTTCAACTTTTATTTTATTGTTTAGACTATTTTTCTACTTAATTTTATATTAATCATTTGGAACCGGGAGGAAAAAGGGTGCTAAATTCTTTTAACAAATATTTTCTGATTAATTAGACGTTCTTTTATCGTGGTCAAAATAAAAATTGCAAATTCGTCGGTTACAAGAAAAAATATATTAATTCAGATTAGCCATTAGAAATTTCACATCTATCTGATATATCTTGGAAAATCGTTGATAACGTTCTAGAAAAAATAATTCTTTTGATTGGAAACGTACAATTTGTAGCAAAAAAATGATTCGAATTGAAAATTTGCAGAAATAACATTCCTGGTGACTGTAAAATTTTTAAACAATCAAATGTGCACAAAATGGTTTCACATCGGGCACATCTTGTATCTGGACGTAAATTCGAAATTTTTAATACGCTTTCTTCCAATGTTGAACTTTTAGAAAAATATATTATTATTTGGAAAAAAATATACAGAACTCAATTCTTAAGTTCACAATTTTTATAGGTTTTTAAATGAAAAAACCTCGATTTTTCTGATTTTTACATGATCGTAATTTTTTAAATGAAAGAGAGTTTTACATTTAGTCTTATTAGAAACAGATTAGTGACTTTTAAAGATATTACTCAAAAGACAGCGCTATGAGGCCGTAGTTTTTTTTGGAAAACATTAATTGGTTCCTAAATCCACGCCTGGCTTCAAAGCATTATATAAAAAAATTATTATCATAATTGTAGTTCTTGAGAATGGAAATCAATTAACTTTCAAAAATAAATGCTCTTTTTATAAATCAGCAAAAAAATCCTAATTAAAATTTTGTTTAGTTTTTTTTATATTTTGTGGACAGTGAACGTTCATTATTGAAAGTAAGCATTATTTTTTTACTTTACAAATAAGACACTGAAATGAAAATCATATTTAAAATAAGCTAACATAAAAATTGTATTTTAATGTTATTTTTTTTAAATAAAAATCTCATTATTTATTGCCATATCAAATATCTTCTCAGGAATTTATAATTTTGAAAATGCTTAATCTATTATTTATGAAATAATTGTAATTTAAGGCTCATAATTAATATATAATATTCTGGTACTTAACATCTCCAACATTCGTAAGTTTAATAAGAAAATTTTCAAATGAAATTATTTTGATATTGTGCAGTGGCTAAATGGTAAATACATCAATATTTATCCGGAGATACATGTTATATTTTAAGTGCTCTCTTAAAACGGAAATATATCTGTATACTTTTTGTAAATATTAAAATTTTTTCAACATTTAAAATTGAATAATTCATTTTAAAAATAAAAATATTTCAATTTTTTACAAGATCGGTCTGTAAAGTAGGTAGATGTAACGGAATATGAAACATCATGATATAAAGGACATTTCAAGGTTTCTCTTACTGTACTTATATATATATATATATATATATATATATGTATATATATATATATAAGATAAAAGATGAAATAAATCTGTTGAAAGCCAACGACGTACACATTCATTCGCGAGGGAGTGTAAAACTCAAACGTCTTATATTTATCCAAATATTACAACTCCGTAATGTAAATGTTACAATTATAAATTCAAAGTTACAACACACCGTTATACGAAATTATATATTTCAGTGAAACTGTGTGATAAGTACAAAATCCCTACTTGGAGTTTCCTTAGAGTGTTTCAATGCAGCGTATCATAATGAAAATATGGTTTTATGTGAAACGTTAGCAATTCAAATTTCCACGAGTAATATGCGTACGGACTAGATTCCTGTATAATAGTTTATTGATATAAATGCATTTAAAGCAGAACCGTTTCAAAGTACGTTTTCATATCTTTGAATAACACATTTATTATTGTTTAACCTTTTCTCATATCTGGTTCGTATTAAACTAATATACGAGTGTATTTGAAATATTTTACAAACATTAAAATGAACAGAATTATAAATTACTCGTTCAACAAGTATACCTGTTATATTTAAATGAAAAAAATATATTATGTTAGCTTTGAGAAAATCTTTGATCTTTTTTAAATTGATTTTTTAATTTATACTAATGATAAGTAAACTGAATACAAAATTGTAGATTAAAAAGTTATGTTTTTATAATAAAATTTTATTGTAATGAAAATACAAAAAAAGTTAATAGAAATAAAAAAAAATGTTAATAATATTTTCTTTCTTTATTTTACTGAACTACTATGAATTAAATATGTATTTAATTGATTTCTTATAGTTTTCAGTATAAGTAAATTAACTATTCACGAATGAGTAAAATAAGATTAAATCTATATTACAAATATAAAAGATAGACCAACACTATCTTATTTCAATATATTTTTTTCTTACATTATTGTGGTTATTTATTTACAGTTTTTGCATTATTATTCAAAGATAATCTCAAATTTAGTCTGGCAAAATATTTTTTTAATTTTTGTTATTATAATCAATAAATCTTTTAATATTTTCAACAATGATTATATATATATATATATATATATATATATATACGTATGTGTGTAAATACTATAACTATACTCTTTATAAAAATTTCAAAGATTAGTCATTATTTTTATAATGAGTGAACATTGAAAAAAATTTAAACGAACTTATTTGCGGTTATATAAAATACTCTTATATGTTACTTTTGTCTAAAAAGAAATATATTAATTTCAATTCATAATCAATCAATATCATATAATATATATAAATATTTTCAATGAATAAATCATTCACCAAATTTTATTACTATACTTTACATAAACATGCTAATCTATAATCAAACAGTCAAAAGTTTATATATCTATTTTTGAAGAAATTAATATTATTTAATGATTAATGAATACGCTTACAAATAAATGAAAATTTTATTTTTCTTAAAAAAATTTCTCATTGAAAGCAAATAAATAAAAATACAGAACATAAGTTAGATATAAAAATACTGTCTTTAACTTATAAGATTAACGATAAGTACCGTATTCTACTTAAATTTATTTCGTAACATATCTTTTAATAAAAATAAGTGTTAAATATTATTTGGTTTACTTCTTTAAGAAATATTTATCAATATATGATTTCAATGTTTTAATTGGTATATATATATATATATATAGTAAAATATATACATAATGCAAATTATACGTTTACGAAATATTCATTCAGCTGTGGCCTCACAGATTTGCATTAAAATATTTTATATGGATAAACATTTTTACCATACTAACATTTTCTTTTTGCGTTTACAAAATTCTATTAAAAGTTTATAAGTAAAATATATACAGATTTTTTATACATATGTTTTATTTTTTAATATATGTGTGTATATATATAGAGAGAGAGAGAGAAAAAAAGAGAGAGAGAGAAATAAAATGAGGTAGATATATAGATAGATAGATTTAAATTTTTATATTAGTAAATCGCACATGCAGATATGTAAACCAACAAGCTTTATTTGATCCAGTTTATTGTATGTTCACTCATCTGTGGCTGAATAAAGAATCCCATCCTACTATTTCTCCGAGAAGGTATAAACAAAAGCTCACACGATCCTCGACAACAAAATTTTACACACTCGTGTGTTTTGGGTAAGGACTTTTTGAAATGTGCTTTGTACATCTCCAGAGATTCTTATGTTTCATGTGAGATTGTGTTGTAAAAATGAACTTTTGAAATCGTAAACTCGTTTATATATGGACAAAGTCTGTCGTCGAAGATAAAACAGACACTCGCACAAAAGTACGTATATCTATTTCGGTAACGTTGTTGCGAAAAAGAAATGTTTACAGTTGCATTTGCTTTGTAAATCATACAACACAAACATGCATGCATATATATATATATACATATATATATATATATATATATATATATATATATATATATATTTGTGTGTATGTGTACATACTTGTATTTATATATACAACTTGATTTTAATATATTCTTATTTACACAAGTAAATTTGATTTTTTGATTTATTTCTTTTTATTTTATAGAAAAAAATGTTATTGTTTACTGTAAAAAATCAATAATATCTATCAATAACAACAATAATTCTCAATATTTTTTTATATTTTAGTTTTCTTATAAACTTTTTCATTAAAATTTCTCTTTAAAGATATACTCGTAAAATATTTATAAAAATGTTCTCATTAAACATTTTTCACAATAGTGAAAATTAAGATGATATATTTTCATGTACGTAAATATTTTCATTATCTTTAAGAGAAAACAAATAATCTTTCTATATATAAAATATATTTTCAACGTAAAATTGCCTTAAAATTTTTTTTTCTATTTTTCGTGTAGACTATTTCCTTTCAAAGCCATTCTCACCATTACACCTTACAAGTAGCACTTTAACTATTTCAATTTCTCATCATTTTTGATGTTTCATGAATCGTCATGTTCGTCGATTTCAATGAAACAGTATTCGTACACAGCCAGTTGTAAGTTAGTCCCTCCGGTTTTTTGAAAAAATTTCCGGATTCTAAATTTACCCTATACCTATTTCCACAAAAAAAACATATCCTCCTTTCAAAACCGGCTTAAAAGCCTTGTGGCTTAGATCCCGGACCCCATACCCATTTCCGTCCAACGCACAGCACTGTGGCGTTGAATGTATACTTCTTCAAAGTAAAATTATTATTTTTTTGATTTATATATTAGTCCCTCTAGATGTACCTCTAAGCAGAGTATCAAGTTTCAGTGTACCGAAGAATACAAATCAATTACGAATATCCTATACACAGAAGTTTTAGAATAAGTTTACAATAAGTTACAATTAGTTTTCTTTTCAGTTTTACTCTTTTACAGTTTCATTTAAAATCAAAAAATACACAATCTTTTCATTTCGTTTTTCAATTTAAAATTGTTAACGCTTAACGAGAGTGAGTGAAGCGAGCGGTGGCGAAGCCTTCCGGTGGTCGGTGAGAGAAGTAAGTGGGGGTAGAAGCCATTGATATTTTAAAAAATAATTCGATAGAAAAAAAATAAATAAATTACCGGATGAAAAATTAAAATCTTGTAAAGTATATTTATAAATAGAGATATTTTTATGAATATTTCTTTATGATAGTAGGAGTACATTTTTGAAACTCTCTATGGAATTTTTCAATAATTTGATACAAAATCGTCAATTCTTATAAAGTTAGACAGGTAAAAAAATAAAGTGAGCTGAAATGATTTTTTAAATAAATATTCCATTAAATAAGTAACAAATATAAAATTATAAGCAAAAATGTAATATATTTATGTGTGTATGTATGTATATATACATATATGTATATATATATATATATATGTGTGTGTGTGTGTGTGTGTGTGCACACAAATGTACATATATGTAAGCTAAACAGTGTATATTTCAACATTAAAATACACTTATTTGTAATTTACAGCTTATTTTACAGTCGTGCATTCTTAGAAACACAAGCTTGTTATACATACGGACTGAATTTACTGTCGCATGAATTATTCTGGGAATTTCTATTCTCTATCATACCTACTAAAATACCTGATTTTAAAAATAAACACTGCATTAAATTTTATTGCAGTTTATCGACCGGATAAACAGTTTTTCTTTATTTAACACGCCGTTGTATATAATGCACGCTTTGCTTTTTTCATCCGGAGCAAAAACCATTCGACCAATCCACCAGTGGTATATTTTTATGACCGTGCCGGTTGTGTGTTTGTGTGTGTTTAGGTTGTTTTTTTATTCGTTCTATTGTATTATATTATCCAACGTTTGAAGATCTTTTCATATTTGAACAATATATACACAACTATGGAGCATAGCTCCATAGTTGTGTATATTCTTTTTTAAAATTATAAATTTGAAAAATTTACATGTCATAAATATAATTTAAATTATAAATATTTGAATAAAAAAAAAGAGTATCACACTTCAAGAAAAAAGCAATGTAGACATAAAATATATTGTTTGACAATGAACTAAATTTATCCAACAAAATCTTTTAATCCTGAACTTATCATCTAAATTCATATCTGTCAATAATATAAATTGATCTAGAGCAGTGGCGTCAAACTCATATATGAAACCAGGCCACCAAATTCAGTTTAAAAGAGTATGGTAGCCGCAGACAAAAAAATTCACCTCAAAAAAAATTTAGCGAGCGAAGAAAGATCTTTTAATGAATTTCTAAAAATTAAAAAAATATTTTAATTTTAGGTATTATTATCAAATGTTACTACATAATTGGATGGTTCCTTATTGGCAAACGAAAAATCTACTGGTGACAGTAAAAAGGTGTTCCTTACCATATAATTTTATAATTTACAATGTTAAAAAATGTATTTTTTTATTTTTGTAAATTCCATTTTATTATTTTGATAAAATCAACTTCAAGCTTTGGGCTGTGGGCTGCATTCTAGAGTCTTGATGGCCGCGTGTTTGACACCACTGATTTAAAATATTGTACGTTGATAATAGATAACATCAATGCAAATTTCAAACGCTTCACTCTATTTGATACTTTGGTTTTTTTATAAATATTTTTAAATTAACTGGTTTTATATATATATGTATTAAAAACTTTTTCGTTTTCAAAAGGAAAATTTCGGCAGAAAAATAATCAATTGTAACTTACTTATTTATTTTCTACATTTTACGTACATAATACATTCTATTATATCATATTTTTCTATGTAGATATTATATTTCATTTGAAATGAAAACATTTTTTTATTCAACTTTCCAATTACCGACTTAATTAACATTTTTTTTGCAATTAATTCAATTTTTATCTATAAAAATGATGTAGAAATGTTGAAAACATTTTATAAATTTTTAATAATTCAAGATTGTTTCTTATTTTTAAAATAAATATCTATTTTTATTTTGAACATAAAATTCATTTTAATTCCATTATATATTTGTAAAGTTGATTGAGTCAAGCTCTTAAATATTATAATTACTATTGAATAATAAGTACTATTTATAAAGTTTTCAGCTCTCTCGCTCTCTCTTTCTGTATATATATATATATATATATATACATATATATACATATATAAATTTATATGTATGTTTATTTGTATGAATAAGTGAAGATAATATTACTGTAGAATGAGTTTTACGTTTTAAATTAAGTTACACTAAAATGATTTTAGACCTAAGATATTTACAAAAGTTTAGTTAACAATGAATCGAATGACCTCATTTCTTTTTCTACTGCTGGTCGTCATGTACTGTAAAAATTAATTATTTACAGTTCGGATCAATACTAAGTATATATCATTCGTTTACCAACTAAAAAATTAAATATATTAGAAGGCATATTTTTACACTCATATGCACGAGAACATATCAAATTCAATTATTTAACATTGACATTTTCTAAAAATAACATGGTTTTTTACGTATTAAGGTTATGTTTGTGGACATATCAATATTATTGCAAATATCTGTATCGTTTCCCAATGCATTCGCTAAATATTAATATATCTATATTATATTTTTAGTTTTAAAATACAAATATATATATATATATATATAATATATATATATATATATATTATACCGTATTATATTCTTTATAATTATTACGTTAAATTACAAGTAATTATTAATTTCAAAATAAAGTATCTCATTAAAAGAATCGCTCGTTGTTCTAATAATAACTATGGTTTTTTTTACTCAATTTTATAAATATTATTAATAACCCACTATGAGATCTAATAAAAGTATCAATAGCTTAATATATTTTTACACATAAAGATAAATAATTAATTACAATTGTTAAATGGATATATTAGTTTTCTCATTTATCATTTTGGAACTTGGCGGTAACAAAGGAATGATGTGTTCATTATATTTTAACAACATTTCATTCATTATATTTTACAAACATTTTTTTTTCATTTTTACGAAGTAGAATTTTATTCAAATACACTTATATGTAGTTATAATTATGAAATCTGATCATATAGAAATACGTCTTTAAAAAAATTGCAAGTGAACGATTGTAACTTTAAATTCATTATTTGAACACCTTTTTTAAAAATATTAGCATGAGGTAATATAAAAGTTGAATGAATCACTATTGATAATTTAATATTAATGATCATTATTAATCACTCGTAGATGTAAATAGTTAATTTTGTAATTAAATAGAGAATCCAATTATAATAAAATGAATATTTAATTATTTATATATAAATAAACTATAGAAGGGAATGTAAACAAGTCGTAAAAAAGCTAAAATACAAAACAAGTACATTGGAAATTCTATTTCAATTCCCATCGAATTGAAATAGATATATGCAAACTTAAGAGTTAATGTATACAAAACGTATGAAATCAATGTGATACTCAAATGGAAATGACATATTTACTTGACAAAGTATAGTTTTGTAATGTAAGGATTTCCAGAAATGCTTTTACAATAAATACTGATGTTCCTTTGTAGTTTGTTCGTAAGATCTCTAAGATATAATACATGTGCAGCCATATTGACACACTCTCTGTTATGTAACGTAAAGGGAAGTGAATGTCATGAACACGCAAAACTTATATTCGTGGAAACCAGATACGGTTGAATAAATTAATTGACTGATGTATATACGTTTCAAATATACTTCAAGCTCCAAATGTAATGTTTTTTTTCACGGTTGTCAAACATGTTGAAGCTACTGACACCCAAAATTAATCTACATAAAATGTCTAGACGTACTTTTCCAATAGATTTATTGAAATGGGTAGATTTGTTTTATTGTCATTTACGTACAAGTGCACGCTATTGTACGGATTCCAATTTAATTTGAAATACGAACAATGGCTCTTAGTTTTCATCGTTAGTATTAAAAACTTTTAATTATGCGTTTTCAATCATTGTTATTAAAAATATATTTACAAAATGCAGTTAAATTTATACTTTTAAAAGTTATCCAATTAACGGTTAAATAAATAAAAATATATGATTCTCTTCATATATATATGTATATAAAAGAATCAAATTATTTCAGATTCTTTCCATAGAAATTATAAACTTATCCACTAACTACTGCTAACGTTTATATTTATAGTGGTTTAAAACTTTTATTTTACTATAAAATAAAGCTGTGAATAAAAAATATCCATAACTAAAGTAGATTTGAAAAATAGTATAATAATTTATTAATTTATTTTCGTTCTTATTTAATTAGATTTGTGAATTTTATTAATCTAATATAGTGGCCATTTTACATCTCAACACGTATATAAGTATATATATTTCTAGTTTTTATAAAATATAAGTATCAGATTCTAAATCTAATTTATTTTTTTGAAACTATTAATTTTCATTTCTTGATTACATTATAGTATTTTTTTATTTGAAGTTCAATTATTATAGATTTAAATAAAATTTGTGAAATAAATAGTTATGCTTCTATCAAATTAGATCCCCTGTAACTGTCGTTATTTTCAGTTCATTGAATAATAAAAATAATATGCAATTCTTTTCGAGTAAACATTTTTGGTTGTAAAAAAATTTAGATAATATTTCATCCGCCGGAAGATTAACGAAGCAAGATAGTTGATTTTAAAGCTGCTCAAATACATGTAAAGAATTAACACAAATATAGATTATTTGCTTGGTTATTTTACGAAATTTATATCAAGTTAAACTTAAATATAATATTAATCTCATTTAATAGTTTCATATCTCAAAATTAATTCCTCTTAACGTGAAAAATGTCTACACCTTTTTATTATCTATCTTTAATGTGATGAAAGTAATATCTATTTTATTATACTACATAAAATAATAATTGAAAGAACTATTTTTACATTAAACGTATTGGAATTTAAAAAATTGATATAAATGTTCTGAATGTTATAACAAAATATAATTTTGAATAAATCCTAAATTTAGTAAACAAAATAATTAAACAAAAAATTAATTCCGAGAAATAGAAATGAAACTACATTATATGTCAAATAAATGGTAACTAAAAATATACAATGCATACAAATATTTTTTAATATATTTAATTAAACTAACGACTTTCTTATTAAAATTCAAAAATAATTAATATTTCATCAAGTTTACACTGGGTAGTTAAACATACAAAATTACTACTCTATTTATTTTACTTACTATACTACTTATTTTATTAGATCTAGAATTTCACGAACTCTTTAAGATATGATGATCATAGAATTGTTTTTAAGCTAAAGCCAAACGAAAATCAATTAGTGTGAAAGGAAAATAATCTGAAAATGATTTTATCACTAACCAACCAATAAGTATAGTGTGACAGTTAAGTGCAAACGCGTCGAGTTTCAAGACTCATAATTTTCCTAATCAAAATTTCTTATATTCAAGTTTCCATCAATATAATTAATAAATCAGTATGCAGATACATATATATATATATATATATATATATATATATATACATATATATATATATATACATATTATATGTATCAGAACCGTATGGTGGTATTTGGGCGCCTAGAGTACACAAACTTAAAAAGCGTCTTTATTCTATAATGAGGTGACAAATTACCTAAATTAAAAAAACATAATAATTCATTTTATATATTTATTTACTGACTACAAACATTTTTAACACAAACAGGCATTAGTTGCAATAATACACTATAAAATAGTTACATGTGTATAGAATAATTAATTGAAAAAATAATTGTGTATTGTTTGAAATTTATATGTCTAGATTTCATTTCCGCGAAATCCTGAATCGAATCATTATAATTTAACGATTCACAACCATTGCTTTCAATGGGTGTGAATCATAGCCAAACAAACTAATCTCTCTTGTCCCATTGCTGACCTTAAGTATGTTTTTATGATTTGTAATTTGGAGAAACTGCGTTATTCAGAAGCAATTTATAGGGTAAAGTTAGCATTATTCGTAAGCAAATAAACAAATTCGAAAAGATTGTACTCATACTGTTTGTCCACGTATAGTTAAGTATTTCTCGTGGTTCCGTTTGAGAGAGTAATAATACAGCTAAATTTGTAATTTATTCACAAAGCATAAGACCTCCAATATCTCTTTTATGATTATCATCCAGTAAGGAATATAAATCCATACATTTTTTTAGTATTTATGATCTACCCTCATGTTTCATTTTATAAATGTTATACAATATTTTAAACTCATTAACATGTAATTTCATTTGTTCAAATCTTTCGCTAATTGAATTAATCGCAGTATCAAAAATAAAGTAAAAAAAATAACTATAATTGTGTTGTGTGTATATAATGGGCTGGTCATTAGATTTGTAATTAAAACTATTTTTTTTTCGCGAATTCGAATCGTAGAATCGCTCCAACATCATGTGGGATCCTCGTCGTACGACGAGTACTCGAATATAAATATATAAGGATTCAATGAAAATAAATATATTAATAAGAAATTTATCACGTTCTGGCGTATAAAAATATCAAATACAGTTATATACTATAATGTTAACATATGTAAACATATTTACATATTAATTTAACATGACTAACATATATACATCTGAAGATGAAACTTATAATTGTTAATGTTAATAATTGTAAACTGTGTACAGGGCACCTTCTAGCAGCGGTGACAGTACTATGTATCATTTATGCTTTAATATTCGTTGAAAATAAAAAAAAGCATACAAATAATAGAACAATTGCAAAATATCTAACAGGCACCTTCATACCTGAGGCGCCCGAAGCCATCACTCCATTACTCCATGTTACCGCGCGGCCCTGATATAATATATATATATATATATATATATATATAATACATATATGTATATATATATACATAGTTCAAATTAATTTTTAAAAATACTAATTTTAATAAATTATTTAGATAAAAAAAATAATTATTAAAAAATAACATTTATCAAATTTATTTATATAATATTTAGGTTTATATACGTTCAAATAACGATCTCATTAAATATTGTTCTAACTCTTATTTTGTAAAATTTTCGTTTATTACAATTGTTTCGTTCTTCCTAATGGTCTATAAAACTTTTGTGTCAAATAAATAGATTGACTTACTTTGTTCTAGTGCTTTAATTTAGAAAGTTTCAGAAGCACTATTTGTAACTACTAACTTTTACAGTTCTCGAAGCATGTTCTCTCGTCTACCATGAAAGCGTAATGCTCCAGAGAGAATATATATATATATATAATCACGAATTATAATCCAATACATGTGATGTGATTTGGATATATGTCCTTGGCATGTTAAACATAGAACAGCTTCAGGTAATGTAAATAAATCTAAAAAACAAATTGTACATAAACTAAATTTATCTCTTTACATCACACACAAACAAAAAGATTGTTTTACGTTGACTAAGTTGATACGAGATTTTCGTATTTTGCAAACAACTAACTTCAACTCTATAATATATCTTATTTAAATTCTAAACAGTTTAGTACTTATATATTTACTGTATCCATACCTTAAAATAATATTACAATTTTATAAAATATAGTGAGCGTTCATAATAAAAAGTATAATTAACAATATTTCAGTAATGAAATTTAAATATAAACCATTAAAAATAGTTTTGGTCATAAAAAATACATTCTTTTTTTGACTATTAGAAAGTTTCAATATATATATATATACACATATATATATATATATATATATATATATATATATATATATATATATATATATATATATATATATAACAATAATAAAGAAATATTGAAATATAGTTTTTCTTGAACTAATTCTATTAATATTTAAGTTAAAAAAAATATTTCAAAATATTAACAGAAGGAAATGTTTCCCTATTACATATTAAAAAAATAAACAAATCATTTTCATTAATTATTAGTTTTTACAAATCCAAAATATTAAAGTTAATTCTACATTATATAAATATATATATATATATATATACATATATATATACATATATATATATATATATATACATATATACATATGTATATATATATATATATATATATGTGTATGTGTGCGTATGTGTGCTTAACAATTTATAAACAACAGTTGTTGTTATTTGAAGTAAATGTTGTTCAATATTCGACACGGATCTCTCGTTCTTAAATAGAAAGGTATTAAGAATCAGAAATAATTTTAATTAATATTATATATATATATATATATTAATACATTGAATTTTCTAAATTCAATATTTACAACAATTCCCTAACTGTAAATTCCGAAATTTAACATTATTTATTCTAAAATAGTAACTGCCTTTCCACTCTTTAGTTGTAGAAAAAATTATTAAGAAAATGAAGAAAATGACAAATGAGAAATATTGGTTCTTTAGCTATTTATAGCTATTCATTATTGAGAGAATATATGTATATATATATATATCGATATATCGATTCATGCATAACTATAAAGAGGCGATGCAGTACACAGAGATGAAAAATCCTAGAACAAATAAGAGATGAAAATACCCTAATAAATAATAATATTTCTCAATAAATTTCATAAGAGAATATATTTGTGGGGAAAATATAGAATATCATTTCGATGATATGGATGCGGACTATAAGAAATAGATTACAGAAAATTAAATATTTTAAATTTAACCTTTTGAGAATTTTATTAAAAATATTTATGTGTTCGTAGAATATATCATAAGAAACTAATTTTTTTGACGATTCGTACTTCAAACGTACGCAAAAATATTATAATGATTAAATTGAAATACTGAAAGCAAACAAAACTCAAATTAAATTTTCATAATATAACACATACAGCTGGAAATATAAACAAGAATAAAGAAAATTATACCTTGTCTGTATATAATTTAATATGTCTATATATATATATATATATGTATATATATATATATATATATGTATATATATATATATACTCGTATAACAAATCTGCACATTCTGATCACCAAAAACATGTATTTAATAATTACAGAGAATCCATTAATTGCAACATACCTTAGTTCAATTAGCTATAAACATAGAATCAGTACTGTGTATATTTAATACTGTTTTTATTATTTATTTTAAATTATTTTGTCTTAATTTTTATAATCATAGTTTTAATTATTCAAAATCAATGTTGATAACTGGATGTTAAATCGTATTCCTAAGTATTGACAAATTATTAAATTAACTCAATGATATTTTAATAACATTTATACAACTCAAACACACATACCCCCCCCCCCCCATATATATATATATATACATTAGACTTCACAACAAATAATTTCTTATTATAAATTTCGTAATGCAAAAGTAAACACAAAATTGAAATAAAATACAGCTAAAAGGATATTAGCCTTAATTCTAATATGAAATATATATATATATATATATATATATATATATATATATATATATATATATATAGTCTCGTAGTATATCTATATTTCATGAATGTCAATTTAATGAAACTTAATCAAGGACTTCAATATTATTCATGAAAGTATCTGATGACACGAATCTTAAAACATTTGTAATAGAGTTTCTTGGAAATAAAAAGGCATGATATGTAATATATACAATGATCTGAATTCATTTTTTTACTAGTCTTCTTCTTACTGTGAAGATACAAAATTGTACTCAAAATCTCATAATAATACAATTATTTATTTATACATATAAATATTTATATATATATATATATATATATATATATATTTATATATATATATATGAATGCATATTTGTTTCAGACGAATTATTTTTAAGAGCCTGATTCGTAAAGAGTATTTCGTGATTGTTCGTTTATAATAAATGAGCTAATTATAGTTGTTTTTTATTTCTTCTTCTATATTTTTTCTCAATGTCACAAAATACTATACATTACTTTTGTTTCGAAATAATAACAGCTTATATTATTATATTATTCTGAATATAACATTAATTTTTATCGGCATACAATAAGTCCTAATCACTTTAGCATTAAAATTCAAACAATAATTCCCATCAGAAAATACAATTGTACAACGTAAAAAGAATTTATTTATTTTAAATAAATGTTCGTGTTCGTATCATACTTAAGAATTAAGTTCAAATAATAATAAAAATTACATTTTATTTTATTAAATTATTTTATCGTTGTTTTACTGGCACTGAATTGAAAGAAATAGAACTCATATATTAAATTCATTTTTTTAAACTTAATGTATATATATATATATATATATATATATATATATATATGTATGTGAATGTATTGTATAAATCGCAAATTAAATTATACCTTGAACATTAATATGCCTATATAGAAATAAACATTTTAAATACTATTGATATTATCGTATAATAACGTATAAAATAATTGACAACAAATCAATCACAAACACCTACTTCAATTAATTTTACGTCGTAGATATACAAAACGAATAATTTTATCAATGAAATTTAATTTGATAAAATATCGTTACGAAATAAAATACAGAACTGAAATTAAATGAATCTGCAGATTTGCTTGATTTAATTTCAATTTTCAAGTTTTGTAACATTAATGGGTTTATAAAATATAGAACTCTTCAGTTTACATCAATTTAAATCGTTTTATCTGCCAAATATTTTATAAGATATACTTGTTTGTTATACTGGAAAATGGAATTTTTTATTAAACCATAAAACAGTATTCAAATTTTATTTCGATGTTTGATGTTACACTAGAGACATTTTCAGAATAGAAAGACATACTCGTATTTATGTCATATTTTTAGGTAACCTAATCTTTTATTGCTTACCATTTTATATGGTAAAAATATATAGAAATATTTATTGGTAGAAAAATTCTTTTCGTTATCAACAGTAATAATCTTTTCAAACAATAAATGAAAAACTATCATTTGATAATAGTACATGTGTGTGTATATATATATATATATATACTGAGAGACAATCGCATACATTCACTTCCGTTTTTGTGTATAAACCATAAATCGTTTAGATTTTCAACAGCAGTTCTTTTTATGGCCGACTCACTAGTCCATTTTTCTCAGTTTTATGTGATTTTATAGCTGGATTACTTCAAAATATGTTTCTCAAAAATCATTGACATACAAACTGATCGATTTAAAATCAAAAATAATGTTTAAGATGTGTTTATAATAAAGAAATATTAAAAATCTCTTATTAAAAAAAAATTAAAAAAATATATTCAGTATTGTATCTCGTTACCATTTACATAGGTTCAAAATTTTTATTTGTTAATGGATCATATATATTTTTTATTTAAATCAATAAGAATTTCGCTCCAAACTTTGAATTGAATAAAAGTTTTTTGATTTCATAGTGACTTACATTTTCATTCTTTCCACCACTACTAAAATTTTCTATAATGTTAACATCAAATTAAGTGAAGGAAAGTGCAAATATCTTGTGTTTTCACTATGAAATCAAAAATGTATCTGCTGTCTTTGTACGTATAGGTACATTATAATACTAGAATATTCATTATCTCTTTTGTACGACTTGGTCTATTTTCAGTTTTTTACCCATATTAGTTATTCTGCCTATATTCAGGAATAAAAGTTAATTTGATTTATTTCTAAGAATTTTATACTGATTATTTTTAATAGTACAATAATATATAAAATTTATACTAATTCTTATTAATACTAAATCGGTTTATAATTAGTATTTTTTGTGGATGAAACATATTTAAAAATTGTAATAGAATAAAAATTAAAAAATTATGTAAAATTAATTCTTTAACGATGTTATAATGAGAACTGTTTGTAGTGAATGCTTTTATTTACGGATTAACATTTAAGTGAAATACTAAAAAATACGATTTAATAATAAATGTACGTGTATAACTGGAAACTCAAATATAATTATCTTTTAAACGTATCCATGCATTGATTTGAGTATCGGTGGTTTTTAAAATATTTCAAGCAATTTTAATTTATATCGTTTTTATAAAACAATAAACTGATCCGATTTTCGAGTCTACTGCACAACTGAATTTTTTCAAAGCTACATGGTAATTTTCTATATACATTTTGTAAATGTAATTGTTTCAAATAGTATTTTACATATATTTTTATTACTAATTTCTATTTTTTTCATTAAAAATCTATTAGTGTATAAAAATACTAAAATTGTAATTGAAATATTTGTTTTAAAATATTTAGTTAATATGATTTAAATTATTAAATTCATTGTTTTCTATGATTTAGTCTATATAATATTCATTCATCAATATGATGTCTTGAAAATTGTATACATGTTTTCAAAGTAATTTTTATTTCTTAAAAATACAAAATAATCATTTAAATAATATTTTATACCTTACTTTCTACTTGATATCCCACCATATATATATATATATATATATATATATATTTCAAAAAATTATTTACTAATAGACGATCGATTATTATTAATCCTTATTAATAGTTTTTTTTATTTGTCATTCTACTATATAGCAATAATATGTAAGTAAATCTCATAAGAATCTGAACTTTGTAATGAAAATAATTTAAAGTTGTATTTTCGAATAAAAACAGATCTTATTTGTTTTTAGTGATATGGTTAGTTAAGTACTTAGAAGTATATAAGATCCATATTTTATTACAAAAATCTCACGTTATTTTACGGATTCTAAGAAAATCTGTATATTTCTCTTAAGTGTTTTAAGTCAGGTAATGTGAATAAAATGATAAAAAACCGTGGATAGCAAACGTTAGTAGATAAGTTAATTTTTTACATTTATAACATTTGATATAGAAAGACATATAACATGCCTATATAATTATTCTCACAGATATATTGAAACGTGTTGTCATGTAAATATATATATATATATATATATATATATGTTTGTGTATGTATTAGTATGTGTATATAATCATTATCGCAAACAAATTGCAAGGTATTATTTTATATAAAAGATAAACACATTTGGGTATCATGGAAACCTTGAGATTATAAATAAATAAGTCGACGTTATCGAATTTTTCGTGGATAATTTCGATTATATATATATATAAAGACATGTAACTATAAAAACAAGAGTATTTGTAATTCAATCATTTACTCAACACTCATTTTGTTTTTTGTCTAGAATTTCAACAAGTTTGTTTTCTTTCATTTTTATTCTAAAAAAAACAATCAATGTTATATGATGCAGTAGCTTATTGTAAAATGAATTGAAACCAGTTATTCAATCAATAAGAAAAGAAAGAATTTTACGTGGATTAATCTTGTTCTACAATATCACTTCACCTAACACGACCTAATATATAAAATAAACGCACAAACAACAAGGATTAGAGAATACTAAAAAAACAGCTAATACTCAAGTCACTGTTTACCTTATCAAAATACTATTTTATAACAAGCTAAAGTTAAAATAAATGTACATTTCATTTAAAAAATCTAAATATTTTTTATGATTAATTATTTACATAAATTTAAAATTAATAGAATAATTGTAAGTCTGTTGATTTCAAATATTTGTGAATCAAATGAAAAGTTAATAGTGATATATGTAACGATTTTACATGCGGAATTGAATAATCAATCATTTCGCGGAGGAATATATATATACATGACTACGAATGATATAAATTGTTCGTTCAGAATTGGAGGTAAAATATATGATATGATTACAAACTGTGGTCGCCGGTAGCGATGACCTGCTGATATACCGTCGACATATTCCACTCAATTATGAATGGCTCTAGTTTGAAACGGCAGAGCAAAATCCAACGCAACCAACCGTACTTACATCGTCTGTTAGCCAAGCGTCATGCATCGACCGATAAAACAATCTATATTACTCATCTTCCAAAGCTACTGTGCAGCTTCCAAACATGTCTGATTACTGATAATATTACGATGCTTTACATTTAAAACGGAATAAAATAGTATAATGATGTTTTATATGATGCTGAATGTGGTTGAAAGAGAACAATAAACGATTGTTAGTATTGATTAAATTATCAGATTTATTATCAATTCAACATTTATTAATAACATGTATTAAAATTATATTTTTTAAACATTCAATAAATCATAATTTTTATATTTGTTAATCTGTGAATTTAAAAAATGAATATTTATTTTTTTAATAAATTACCAATAAAATCTATTAAAAAAGTATATTAATTAGAAATATTATTAAAAACTAATTTAATTGCACTTAACATTATTTGAAAATGATGTTTTGTTCGAAATAAAAATTCTATATCTTTTTTACTTTGAGAGTGTTTTGTACGCTCATTGGTTTATTTTGCTTTCATTTTTCTGCCGAAAACACATAAACGAAACGAAAAATTTAATTAAAATTTCAATTAAAATTAATATTTTAACGATACGGTTGCTTGTTGTGAAGATAATAAATTACCATTTTAGTTTCTTCTTTAAATTTTGAAATTTTCATTTCTGAATATATCTTTTATATAAATAATTATCGTGCTTTTATTTTTTAATAGTTTTGGTTATTTTATCATTGAAGCTTAAAATTGCATATTCTGTTACTACTAGCTATTTACACAACTGAAATTATATTTATAAGCACTATTTTTATACCAAATTGAATTTTAAACAAACATTGCTCAAAATTAGTATACTATTTAAATTATAAACTTATCCTTGTTTAAAGTATTTATGAATATTATACTTAATAAAATGTATTTTTTTAAAAAAAAATATGATAATGTAATTCTTTTTTCAAATTACGCTTAAAAATTTAAAACTGCATATTATTTTAATATTCAAATTACATTTTCTATTTCATATTCGATCAATTATTATATTTAATAATTCATAATTTATTTCATGTTTTATACAAACAGTTAATTTTAATATGAAAATATATCAAAATAGAAATTGCCTTTTATACTGATTTTATATATGAGTATATGTATTTTAAAAATGTGATATTTTTGAATTGTATAAGTGAGAAAAATATTTCAGTGAAATATTTTTATATCATATTTGTATCGCCACTTATTTTTAATTTACATTAAATGAATTAACCAGTTATGTGCAGAAAATAGTTTTATTTTGAATAACACTTTTATTTTGATTATTAATATTGTCTTTTTATTTCATTACCTAATAAATATATTTTATTTGTTGACATTAAATATATATATATATATATATATATATATATATAACATATATATATATATATATATATATATAATTTAGTTCAACCCTTAATCTGCTAAATTATTTTAACATAAGTAGTTTACTAGGATACAAGTTTAATTAAAGTTTTATTTTTTTACAGTTTTATTTATGTATTATTTTAAATAGTATACATTATCTTTTAGAAATTTAAAAGATAAATTTTTATTACTGTGAATTATATTTTAGTTGACATTTTGGCTGATAAAAGTTAGAACATATTTTAAAAAAAAATAACTAACTATTCATTTAAAATACACGAGATTAAATATATTTAATTAAAGGAAAGTTTTTATTTTCAAACAATAATTATTAATTGATTTTGAATATTTCCTTCATCTATTTCAATCAAAAACACACTTTTTTTGAATTTTTTATCTTTTTTTGACTGTATGTTTTATTCACGATTAGGTACAGTAGTTTTCAAACTAATCTTTATTATGTTCATAATATCAAGCGTGTTTTGTAATTTATAAACTGATTCCTTTAAATGTTTAGTGTGATTCAATTTAGGGTTCGACATTAAAGTATTAAAAATAATCTCAAAAATTAAAAAATAAAATGATTTTTACTTTTTGCGATTTTTTTAATACTTTCATGCGGAAGCCTAAATTGAATCACCCTATACATTGAATGGAATCTGTTTATAAATTATAGTACACGTTTGATAGTATTGGATCATCCTGCATAAATATTTGGTTTGTATATAATATTTCAATATTATTTACAAAGATCCCTTGTATTTGCAATATAAATAAACTGAATACATCACTTTGCCCTCATTCAAAAAATAAATATCAAGTTTTCCAAGATACTATTTATTTTAAATGCCAAATAAAAAATTTGCGAAGATACGCCGTTATATCAAATTTCTTGTTGAAGATTTTTTCTCGATTTACTTACATATTAAGATGTTTATAATATTGTAGTCTGCAATGAGACTTTTCTTATTATTGAGTCAGTTGTTAATGAAAATTTATATTATTAAATTTTATTAAATATTAGTATATATTACTTTTTATATTATTAATTTTTAATTATATTTCCAATAATGTAGTTTAATGTCTTCTTATATTATTATTCGTTTCATAAATAATAACGAGAAAATTTTATTTTCATTTGTACTTCATTATGTCAATGGTTATTTTATTTTCAAAACTAATTATAAATATCAGGTGTATCAAAATATAAATGAACACTTTATAAACATTATGATTTTATACAAATAATTGAAATCAAATGTGTTTCATTTATTACCCATAACATAATTTACAATGAGTTAATAACATATAACGAATTATGATGTTCACAGTTTTACAAAAAAACAATAACAAATTTAAGCTGTCAGTGGGAGATTTTAATGATTCATGTTCGTCAATTTGTACATTAGTTCTTTTTTTCATATATTGTTACATATTAGCAATGTATTCATATATGTATATTATATATATATATATATATGTATATATATATATATACATATTTTTTTTATTAAAATTCCATCATGATTGAATAATTAAATTTGAATTTATAATAAACAGATAATGAAAGAAAAATAATTTTATATATTTGATATTAATTGTACTAATTTAATAATTACATTTTAAATAACATATCATATTTTTTCATAAAAATTTAATCTTTAATTTATTTATAGACTAAATAATACTCTAAACCATAATTAATTAATAATAAAATGGAAATAAGATTGATACAATACGCATTTTTTCTTTTTTAGATTACAGTAACTTGTCTCTATTTCGTACATTGGCTATTTTTTTTCTTTATTACAGTTGTAACTCTTACGAATCACGTAGTTGGAAATTAATCTTATCTTTTATACTTCTTTTGTAGTACGTTCGTGTACAATAATTCTTTTCTCTACAATAAAACTAAAACAGTGGTGGTTGAAAATATACTGATATGTAATTTAAAAGTCAAATGTTTTCTTTTTAATTACTATTTAGTATTTATATTATTTATTAAATAGGTTAATTATCAATAAAAAAAATATGCTAAGATATATTTATTTAAAGTATTTATTTGATTTTTAAATTATATATATATATATATATATATAAATTAATATTTTTTTGTTTAAACTACTAAATTACTTTATAAATTTGTAAAGTAGTTGTTATTTCGATAATATGAAACTTTCAACTCTATTGTCAGATTGATTGGTAAATCCTAGTCAAATAGTTTCAGAGTTTGTTACAAAGCTCTTCCTGATTAAATAGATGCTTAAAGTTCTATACACAATCTAACAATGTTTTCCATTAACAGGATATTTGTAAAAAATATTTTAAATATATTATACATAGTATCTATTCTAATTTATGGAGAAAAATATTTTTTACCATTTAAGTTTTTACAATACATACTAAAATAAAAACATGATGGAAAATCTAAAATATGTGTTGTAAACTTACGATATTTAATCAATATTGCTATGAACTACATACTAAAAGTTATAAATATAGAAGTGTTTCCCTACTTTACACTAAAAAATTTTGAAAATTCACCTGTAAAATTATTATTCTAGCAAGTATAAAATACATTTTTTTAATTATTAAAAAGAGTAACAAATACGGTAACTGATATACAATGTTTTTATTCTTTTGTAGATAACATCTAGTAAAAACGTGCATGCATATAACATTATTTTTATATTTTAAAAAAAGATTTCAATAATTTATAATAAATCTTTCTCTAGCATGAAAGTTTTTTTTCAAATAAAGATTAAAAAAGTATTTATTTAACAAAAGTATTCGTGATTGGTAACTTTATAAAGTTGGATATCATGTAATTAATTAAACAACATTATTTCTTATAAAATCAAATAATTTTATCACAATATAATTTTGGCATTGGGGCAAAATTCAATTTCATAAATAAATTTTTCACTCTCCCTACAAATCACAAATACTCGTACATTTTTGATCAAAAATGTTCAATAATTCATTGTTATCCAGTTTTCGTTGTTAATACCCAATTTTTTAGCGATTTCGTCATCATCCGAACACTAAGATACAAAAATATCATACACAATATAACTTGTGGTTCGGGAATGATTGATAATTAGAACTCTTATAAAAATTGCAAGAGTATGATTTAATAAATATATGAAATATTATTATTTTTATTATTTTTACATTTTTTATGTTTTAGATTGAATTCAATATTGTTTTAATTGTTTATTTTCACTTATTGATATGTAACTCTAATGTCACTATATTATATAACTATATAATATATATATATATATATATATATATATTTATATATGTGTGTATGTGTGTGTGAGTAATGACATGAAAAAAATAATATATTTTTGTATCTGACTACACATTTCATGTTTCACAAATAGGAAAAGTTTTAAAAAACAGTCTGTTATATTTATTTAACTTACTTGTAGAAATTTTGTACCACACTCACATAAAATTAAACTTTATATCACGACAAAATCCATTCACATAAATGCCTTTGTAACGAGTATGTTTGGTTTAAATTGCATTTTATGGATTAGTTTTAACTATTTTATAAGCATGCAGTATAATAAGAAAACATTTTTATTACTAAAAGAGTACGTTGTGAAATGTAAGTTTATGTAAAAATAAATTGCGCTTAATACAAGTATTTTAAGGATTTATTATCATATGTGGTTTATAACACATTCATTTATTTAATATTTTTATTGAAGTAAAAATAGAATCGCATATTTAGCACATACATAACATTTTTCAGTGAACTTTCTTTATTCTCAGTTGAATTCATTAATTTCTAAATATAATTGGAAAGACTTGTATCCATTTAAAAAACAATAAAATTAGAGTAGCCTTTTTACAGCTTCTTATAATTCGTGTTATAATTTCTTATCATATTACAACTTTTCAAACATTCTTTTTCGCAGATTTAAGATATTCAATTAAGGATTAAATATATTTTAGATGTAGAAATTCTTAAATAAAATATAAAATAAATATAAATTTTTAAGATTTCTTTATTCAGTAATGTATATGTATACATACATACACATACATATATATATATATATATATACATATATATATATATATATATATATATATATACATATATATATATATATATATATACATATATATATATATATATACATATATATATATATATACATGTACACACACCTATATATATATATATATATTATATATATATAAATATTAAATTTTAGATATGAGATAAAAGTAAATTACATTGAGGTAACAAAAATATTCATATTTAGTTTTCACTGATTTTTAATGTTTTCTTTTTTGTTTTTCTTTTCTTTAATATTTAATAGCATAAGAATTCATATCAGGTTTCATTTATAAATCTGTTTTGGTAATCAAAAAATAATGTGTTTATTTAATTTCTATGTTTTTGATAAATTTTGATTCTATTTGATTTTATTTTGATTTGATTTTATATAGAGTTTTCTTTCAATTTTTCCTGGTGTTCTTTAATCTTTTATATCATAAACTTTTAATTTAATATTTCCTTTAAAATACCTATTTGATATTCATAAAGTGCCTTGTTTCAATTATTTTTAAATGCTTATAAATAAATTACATTTCTGATTTTTGTATTCAAATGAATTAAAAATTTAAATCACACTGTTCATTCGCTAAAAAAAATTAATTTTAAAATAAAACTGACCGGGAAAAAATGTACGTTTTACATAAGTACATGAAATTAAAGATATAAATCATAATAACCTTTCAAGTACAATAAAAAAAATTAATCATTTAAAATAAAAAATGGAAAATGTGTTAGTGTTCATAAAAAAATATTTTTTATATTTCTTTGTTTAATTGCAAAAATATTAGATTGCGTGTATATACCAGAATTTTTTATCTGATATAAAGGGTCTGAAAAAATTGATTAAAATCTACATACACAACAGTTATTTATTTAAAATAAAGATAATTTTTGATTCGACAATAAACGTACACGTTTAAAAAGTTTCTTTACATAAGTTAATTAATTATTCAAAGTCAGAGAAGCTTTACGTATATAATTATATATATATATATATATATATATATATGGGTCTGCGTGTATTTCTAAAAATAATGAAATGTTAAAAAATCATACATGTACAGGAATATTCCGGCAAGCATATTAAAAATAAAAATTGTGTCTTAAAATATAGATGGAAAGTCAACGTATTATTATTTGAAACTTTAAAAAAAAAAAATCAGTCAAACAGACAAGTTCTTTATAATTTCTTTTTACTAACTAAAATCGACTAACGACGTATTCGTACAAAAGTACATTTTCCTAGAAAGTTTACCAACGTTAAAGTATATGCTTAAAATTTATTTTCTTGTATATGATTGAATTTTGTGTAAACGTTACAGATCAAAGATTTTTTTGTAATATATACATATATATATATATATATATATATATCAAATTAATGAAAAATCTTCACAAATGTATACGGATATTCACAATTTAAATATCATCTAAATATATCCTTCTTGAAAAATACTTTTTAACGAGAAATATTCATACCTTTGCTTGGCAGAGACAGGTATTTGAGTTTCACATTTTCATTTTTTATTCTGATTATTTATTTTATTCTACCTAAAATATTACATTTATTAAAAATACTACTAACATTGTCAATTTTTATAATTATAAAGTATAAATTTTAATTTTATGCTAATACATGCAATTTGTGAAAAAATGAAACTTGCAATTCTTTATACATACGTATATCTGTTTATATGCGTTTATTTAAACGAATATTTGCATGATACATATAAATACAGTCCATAATTTTCCTACTGTTTGTTAATTGGATAGTCCAATAAAGCATGATACGATTTAATTATTATACACGCTATTATTACATTCTCTAAATATAGAATTTTACACTGCATTAGAAATAATCGTAGATTAGTTAATAAAAACCAAGATAAACGTTACAAATATATATCATAAATGTATAACATGTCTGGATAAATTCACTTTATTATACATTATCTACTCACATGCATATATATATATATAGAGAGAGAGAGAGTAAGAGAGAGAAGGGAGAAACAAAATTAAACTCACAGAAGTGAATGAATATATTTTTTAATTTTAAATGCTTTGAATATAATATATTAAAATGTTTCAAGAAATTTTTATATAAACAAATATTTGTATGGAATATATTATTTCTTATTTTATTATTTTCAAATTATTTCAAGTAAAAAAGAGAATACATTGAAGATATTTACGTAATGAAAATAGGCTAATTACGTTAATCAACGATATAATTTATTAGTTAAATCTAAAACTAGAACACACTAATTCGAAGTCTAATTGTTCTTATCGATCAAACACAATTATGTGGTATCACATCGAACCGCATCGAATTAATTTCTACACCTTACATATATATATATATATATATATACATACATATATATATATATAAATATATATTATATGTATACATGTATATATATATATATATATATATATATATATATATATATTAGATGTAGAAATTAATTCGATACCTTTTTTTGTATAAAACAAATGCGTAAAAGTGAAGTACATTTCAATCTTCAAAATATCTCCCATTATTTTATATAACTTCGCTCCGTCTGTTCGGTAACTGACGAATTTATTGTTGAAAAAATATGACGCCTTTAAGACAATGAATTCGTTATGCATTTTCTAACTTCTTCCACTGTTTAACATATTTTCCATATTTTATGAGTTACAACACCTTCGTCCAAAGTTGAAGAACTCAATCTCGCGGCTTCGGCAACATTCTTTCAACTGAAATTCGAAAAGTATGCAATTCGTAATATACTATTTTTTGACGCCATCGTAATCACTATTGTTTCCTGAGATTATACCAACTTCTTTTCCAAGATATAAGATATTTTTAAATGATGAGGTTAGCACTTGAAAATCCTAAAACTACGAAAAAATATTTTAATTTCAAACTGAGTCATGGCTGCTTAAATATAAAGGGACAGATTTGATTTTTACACGTAATTTGTACAATTTTCTCAGATTTCAAAAAAGTATTTTCATTCACTGTATGCTGTATTTTATAATGTATACCTTTATTATGTGTATGTTTTTTACTATTGTATTCAAATACTTTTCCATATAAATTTTCGATGAAGTGGTTTAACCTAATCTGAACAACATAATGAAGAATTTTAATACAACTAAGAATCGTTGATATGATGGTAATATTTTGAATTCAATATCGCCCTTTAATAACATCAAAAGATATACTAAATCTGGTAGATATTTCATTTGTAACATTTATCAAAATCCATATTCATGTAAGCTTTGTAATATTTTTTTAATCTAATTTCTTGATTTGAAAAATTTAGAATGAATATCTTATCCAAATGATAGAACTGTATATGTGTTTTCATTTAAATTAAGTATTTATTCCATTATTGCTTCATCCATAATTTTTTTCTAAAATGAGAATCTATAATTATACACTTTTTTTCTTCCTAACAATTTACCTGATTTCTTTACAAATTCGAAACACATTTCAATTCTTTCTAACAGACGGATTATACTTTTGCGACCTTTATGATATACCTCCATTAATAAATATATTATTGAATCAAAAATTCACTAATAAATTATTACTTATTAACATTATCTTATCTGATACACTTAACATAAAAATTTGAAGATACGGCACATAAATTGAACCTTATTTCCAAAATATTTGTTGACACCAAATGAAATGGTTAATTCGCTATTGCCTTCTACTATTATAATTGTTCTACATCTACTAGAGCAATGCAATAAAGCGTTACTTCCTCTATTAAATATTAAATTTTGATATCGTCTATTTTGTTGTGAGGTTTTATTAAATATAAAAATTAAATTTTAGACAAATATAAAAGTCTTGTACACTTATCTAATTATATATATATATATATATATATATATATATATATATATATGTATGTATATATATCCTGTATTTCATTTCCTGTTACTTAAATATAGACATAAATAATTATACCAGTCGTATTCGTGTTGAATTAAAAGTAATTATTTTATATTTTACAAGCTGATCATTTCGAATACTATTATAAAAGGAAATTGAAGTACTAAATTTACATAAACAAGGTTTTGCGCAATTTTCGTGCAGGAAATATAAGTATACATTTTAAGATTTGCCGCATTGTGTTTTGCGTCAAAAACGTCTAACATGCCATGCAAATAAGCATTTTTCAGGTTTATATTCTTCATATATCTTATAATATGTTTGTTATTTAAATAATTTACAAAATTGTATATATATATATATATCATTGTTTTTAAAATCAAACTGTATTTTAATGTTTTAGTTGTAGTCCAACTTTACAACATTTCATCATAATTAAATATACATTATAGTATCAACATAATTACTTTTTATGTTTAATTTTGGTACAACCTTGACCTTTGTTCACTGCCCTATATATTATGTTTTAAATCAAACTGTTATTAAATTAGAAATTGTTACTTACTGGACATAAATTTGATCTGATAAACATTCATTTAATTACATTTTTATTGTTTTCTGTAATAATTCATACAAGTAATTAAATAATACGCACAATCTCATATATATATATATATATATATATATATATATATATATATATATATATTCCAATTCAATAAATACTTAAAGAAATAATAAATATTACATATACATTATTATAGGAATATTTTATTAAAATTTATAATACAAAAATTTAATTAAATTCCAATTTTAATTTAAAATAATGAATAAAATATTTTACTTGCACACACATACACACACACACACATATATATATATATATATATATATATATATATATATATATATAATAATGTAAATACAATATCTCTACAAATAAGCGAAACTTAAAATTTTAACTAAAATTTTGTTACTTGTGTTTAAATAAATAAATCCACTTTTAAATGCATTTTAGTACTGTTTAGTTTATACTAAATATTTAATGGTAAGAACTTAATGAAGTAAGACTTGTGCTCACGCAATTTTCTTTAGGCATTTATTATAAAAAATATGTCTCTTGAGATTTTGACGCGTTTAAATCTGAAAAGCGTTTATTTAAATTTTTCTGAAAATTTAAATAAAGTACATTTTTGAATTGTAAGAAGTTTGTATTCCTATTAAAGACAAAAGAAAGTACGAGAAACGTTATTGATTTACAAATAAGAAACTCCAGTGGTTCGTAATATTAAACAAAATCTCTCAAGTATATAAATTACTTTATTCTTGTATGTATTTTGTAAATATTTATTAAAAGTCAATTTTGATTCGGCAGTTATATTTTTATTTTATTTCAATTATTTATTATTTCATACAATTTGTTGTTTCTTTTTAAATATTAATTTATTTTAATTGATATACTATTTACATTATATTTTTTCTAGATCATTTCATGTTTTAGAACTCTAATTTAAAATTCTTTACAAATTTGAAAGAAATGTTTCAGTTCGTTATTAGTAAGAAGTTAGATTAAATACATTTTAGTACTACAAAATGATGTAGATTGGTTTTATTTTATTAAATACCTAGGTAGATTTTCATAATAAGCAAACATTTGTAAGAGATTATTTATACATTCGCAAAAAGTCAATGGTTGCCTGAAAATAATTTCAAAATATTTCTGTGGCCGGTGAAGTTACCTCCATGAACAGTCCTTATTATTGAATTTCTTAAAAATCATGTTTCAAACGCAGTAGTGTTCTTAATGAATCAATTGTCCGTTTTTAAATTTATTTAGGAAAAATTTGTGAACCTACTTCAAGTTTATTTCTTTGCCGGTTTCATAAAACTTGGCATCCATTGAACGGATATTTTTGTGCACTCTAGAATATGAATCCGAATTTACATTTCCCTCTGATCAAATTTAAATCTGATTTGAAATATTTAGGCGAATTGTTCTTAAGACATTCCAGGGTTCTCTTCAATTGTCTCCTTCATTGCCGACACGCTTTGTTGTATAATTGAGGTCTAATTTTTGGTGGTTTAGGCGGAAGTTTCTATTTTAATTTTTCACATCTACTCAAAATTCTAAATCGTAACTCGACCTGAAACAAGTTCATCATAAACTATTTTAAATGCTGGAAAAGTACTTCATTTCGTACGACACCAAAAACAAAATAAAATCGTTTAAGTAATTTTTTTCCTTCGTTGGTGCTACAATATCCTACACTACAATTTCCTAGAATAAAGTAACATTTGATTTTCTTTTTCGAGTTTTCAAGGCTCCCTATCTCTTAGAGTTTTTTTGCAGTTTCCAAAATACTGGCAAAGAAACATTAAAAGACAATATAATAAACATTTTTTTAATTATTAAATTAATTTAAGCTATGTTAATTTTATAATTCATATGAAAAATATATTAACATTTAAATATTAAAAATTTAACTGTTTTCATTTACCTGTTTAATAATGAATTTAAGAGAGAGCAATCCATCAAGTTATTTTTTTTTTAAAAATAGTATAAATATTTTATTTTAATTTAACACTTTTCAACTTTTATTACCGTAATAAAACATATTTATTACATAAATCACAAGATAATGGGATATAAACATTAAAGTGCGTTAAAATATTCATCAAAATACTCTTCATGTTCATTTTTAATATAATTGATTAATTATTGTGGAAAATGTTCTAAAGGGTAAAAAAGTACATATATATCTAAATTTTAGTACTATTGAAGTAAAGAAGCTTTAAATTCAAAGTAATGATGCGTAATATAAATAAATTACATCCATTAATTCTTTCCACTCGCAGCATTATATATATATATATATATATATATATATATATATATATATATATATATATATGTGTGTGTGTATAAATATATATCTTTATCAGAATATAGCATAATGTATGATTCAAATTCAAAACAAATTTCGATACGTACTATATATTAACTTGTCACGAACATTCAAAATGTAAATTTAATTAAACGCATAGAAGCATCCATGCCCATACACAATTTCTACGGTAGTTACTGAATAGAATATGCCACGTAATTAGTTTCTTCCTTTCAACTCGTATGTCTCAATCAGGAAACATATTATCCAAACACAAAATGAAACATGCTTGAAGCATATATCTCTATCGTTTGTTCTACCTTACCTTCTTCGTACGCAACTGTACATTGCAATGTCTTTAATCCTGTTCTTAAATATTAAATACTCTAATGGTTGTGTTAATGGTATCGTGTTCTGAATATAAACTTGTTCTTTGTTGTACATGATTTTGAATTAAAATCAAGCTTATTTTCTACTAGTTTTCGAATTACTCGTCATCATAATTATATATATATATATATATATATATATATATATATACACATACAAAATAAGTATAAATGTGCAATCATTCATAAAAGCAAGAACATTCTTTTACTTGTTTTACTTCTTATGCCTATTTTATTACACTATAATGTAGCAGACGAGATATCTTTTTATAATCTATATCTCTGTTGAGTTTTTTATTTTCACTTTCCTTTATTAATTAAGTGTAACGAGTTAAATATTGTGAAAAATATTGCTGACAATTTTTACATGTAATCAGTTTTATTTCTTACTGATGATATATCTATTGATGAATTGTTCGTTATTATTTTATACTAAATTTGAATATATAAAATATTTTTGTGTTTTATTTCAATTAACTATTATTATATATATATATTCTCAATTAACTATTATTATATATTGTCTAAGATATTTTTTACATTATATCTTTTATGTATGTATATATATATATATATATATATATATATATATATATATATATATGTGTGTGTATCCTCTGAGAAATATCAGTTTTATAATATAATACCTGTCAAACTAATAAACAAGTGAAGATATCTTTTGTTTCACGCACTTACTATTGTTTCATGTAAATGCTTTGATATTTAATGTGTTCATGTCAGTATAAATGAAGTTAGTTAAATTGAAATTCACTTGATGTATTTTTACTTAGAATAAAGTTTAAATAGATGATAATAAGAATGACAATTCGATAACACAATATTTGAGATGAAAATTTGTTTCTAAGTACATTAAAACAATTTTTTAATGTAAAATAATTCCCATCTTTATAACATAAAATTAATTATAAATATTTTTTAACGAATCTATCTAATTTTTGTAGAGTCTAAAACAACTAAAAATACATTCTTTTTCACGCACACATATAAATATTTACGGTTTTAAAGTTAATATCAGTACAGCACTTTTAATGGTACTCGTGGTTAAATTAATACAGTTTGACCTTTACATAACCGGTACACAATGTACTCATGAAATGGTGTCCCACAGACATTTCATTTGGGAGATATGACATTCGACCTATATTGACGCAAGCTACACAAATTCTACCATAGTCCGTTAATGAATTTGGGAATATCGCTATGTCAATTTGCAATATCCAAAACAAGTGATTCAATCAAATTTCATTGTATATAATAAACTATCTTTTTTAAATAGTATTTCTTTGAGTATTATTTTTATTTACATATATTCCACCGAAATGCATAGTATATTTGTATCGACAATATAGTCTTATTTCTAATAAGTTAAAATAAAAAATGTAATAATTTAAATATACAATAATTGTTTCAAATTAATTATTTAATATTTTGTTGTTATATAGAAAAAATATAAATGAAAAAAGAAAAGATATATAAAAGTCCAGTATTATTAATTTGTAAATAAACAAACACATATCAATAAAGTAAAGGTTTATTTTTTTTTAAAAAAAAAACACGCTGATTTACCTTGTGGATTTAAAAAATATATTTTTTTACATAATCTATTATTGATTCTTCTAAATGTTCAAATATATATATATATATATATATATATATATATATACCCCAAGACAATTTCAAAACAATATGCACAGATAATTCATATATGATACTAATTATGACTTTACTTTTGTGGTTCTTTTCATATATCGTTTTGCAAGAACTCTTAAAATGTTTATTATTTAATACAAATTTATAAATTATTAATAATAATTTTATGCGACACTTCATTTAACGTTATATTTGTTAATTAATAATGGACAATTTAGATTTATTCACCTGACTTTATATAATTTTTGTTATAAAATTCGTTTTATATTATTATCATTAATTTATCTGACACCAATTTTTAAAATAAATATAATTTTTTTTAATAGATGCTGTAACTCAAGATAATATTTCCTGAAATTAAATCATGTTATTTGCTTTTTTTCATGAATGTTCGACATAAACTATTGATTTATGTATGTATATATATATATATATATGCGTGTGTGTTCTAATGCGTCAATGTTTATTACCTTCGTAGTATGTAAAGATTTATATTCATTCTTAACAGCACTAAACATAGACAGGAAATAAAAATATTTTCTTGAATTCAACCTCAACTAAACTAAAGAAATCTCACACTCCATAAAATCAATCAAGATCTTATTACCGTCACATATATACTTCTACACGAATAAGCTAATCCCCAAATGACCAATATCATCGATCCATTACCGAAATAGAAATATATTTCTATGCGATGCAAGAGAGAACGAGTAAATCTTTCATCCACCATATTTTATTTCAGATTTGTACTTAATGGAACTCTTCTCAATAAGAATATAAACGATTTACTTTTTTGCAATATACATTTTATTTCATTTATTTCATTATATTATTTAAAGTTAAGTTACATCCACTTAGGAAACATAAATATACCAAGTGTTTTTATAATTTAATTCGATGATTTGACTATCTATTTTAATATATATTATTTTAAAATGGTTACATATATATATATATATATATATATATATATATAATCAATGGACATGAAATTTATAAACAACTCAAGTATTTAACAAATATGTATATATATATATATATATATATATATAATATATGAAATTATATAAAATATAATTTAATAATAGGTTTTTTATCATTTTAAATTAAAACAATACAAATAAATAATTTAATATTTTAAATAATTACTGAAATATTTTTAGAGATAATATTTTATATCACTGAAACCAAATAAATTATTCAATTAATGCCCGTATATATTTATTTTCCAAATAAAATAACGTTGTGCTATGATAAAAAAAAATATTCCTTTTATGTCTGTAATATAATTATGTATGAAAAATAAAATAACTATCAGTTAAAAGACAATTATAAAATGAATAAGATTAATTTTAAAATTTACTGTAAAAAAGTTCTAAATTTTCTTAACTTGTACTGTTTCAAAAATTATCTAAAAAAAACTACTACGTTTTAATTTTTTCGTTCATTTGTACTTTAAAATATTAGTTTACTGGTTAATAAATTGCAATTAATTTTATAAGTATTAAATAAAAGACAATATTTTACTCTATGTACTTTAATAATTGCCACTGAATATTTTATTTCATATCTCTAGAAATAAAAACATACAGGTTGTTTTAATCATTTGTTTTTTCAATAATTTTATGAATACTAAATAGAACTAATTTCAGTTTAACTAGAGATATTTCTCTTGAAATTAATCTCTCTAATTTCTATTGATTTCAACTTGTGTTTATAACAAACAATAGTAACATTAATAAATATTTTTTTTGTATAAAAATAAAGGATATATGATTTTAAGAAAAGATTTATTATACTGTGTATTGGTCTAGAAAAATATATTTATTTTAATAAGTATGAAAATAATTATATATTTCCACGAACAGCTATTGATTAGCACGATATGTCGATTGAGAAAAAAATAAAATCACTCTATCAACCATAACCCTACATAACTTTAAAAAATATGAAATCAATTTCAGTTCGTGATACAATTCTACACATCATCATAGTTGAAGTATATTTTCACTAACGGTTAGTTTAAAACGTACAAAACACAGACTAGTTCAGCTTTTGCACGCTAAATTCTCTAAATATTCATGAAATACATTCATTTGTGACACGATACCTTCTATTCACAATATATAATGCTTTCAACATGTTCATTCTTTTTATGAATATTCATTATTTTAAGTTACGTTTCTAGGTTAAATTTAATAAAAATACATACCAGTGATATGTTAAAAACTTGGATAGATGGTGTTATGACAACAAAGCATCCGTTTGAAGTAAATGTTATAGTTAAAGTTTTCGTTAAAATATTGTAATGAATGTTCTGAATAATACAATCACGCAACTTAAGTTTATTATTAGTTACTAATTGCTAACACTATTTCATTTATTTTCGCGAAGTTTGATTAGTATATAATTTTTTAGGAATCGTTAACGTCTTTTATTCATTATTCAAAATATAATATTTGGTAAAATATAAATCAAACAACCTTGGAATTATAGGCGTTTGATTTTGACTACTTTAAAAGTTGAAATCGATTAAGTATGTATATATGTATATATATATATATATATATATATATATATATATATATATATATATATATATATATATATATGATTATAATAGTTATTCGTACATCGGCACGCAAATTTCAAATAAGAAAATTATTATTTTTATTGTATATCAAAAATTACAAATCTTGTGTTATTCTATTATTTTATTTTTATTAAAGTTTAATTAAAAAAAGAACTACATAAAATTGTTATACAATAATTTCTAAAGGAACAAATTTGCTTTTTTTAAATTTATATATATATATATATATATTTACATCGACGCATACATTTTTTGATGAATTGTCAACGTAATTGAAATATTTGGTAAGTTTTTAAATAATATATATATATATATTGTATTTCAATCTATCAATAGAGATTTGCATTTACTATTCTAATAGTCTTGTAAATAATTAATAATATAATTCACAAATGGTTTATATATATATATATATATATATATATATGTATGTATGTATGTTTGTATATATATATATATATATATATATAATACACATTTATATTCTTTGTGCAATTTAGACCGACTTGAGTAAAAAATATTTCAATGTCTCATGAAGTTTAAAATATTTTTTATATATATTTTTTTTGAATGGTGTATAATGTATAATTTTATCCTGTCAACGAAATAGAAGTAACAACTAATAATTGGTATAAATACTTTAATATTATATAGAGTATTTTTATTCAGAGAAATTATTATCACTAATAGTGAAAAAGTGTCATAATAAAAAATGTAATTGTATATTTTTATATCTGTAATCGGTTTATAACATTATAGTTTTCCTTCCATTAGATTATCTGAATGTATATTCTTCACTGTTAGATTCAGTAGATGTGTCATATTCATAGATGTTAGAGACTCTAACATTTGCTTTAAATGACTCACATGTCAAAAATAATAGCAGAGAACAGACAAATCATCTAAAAGAAGGAAAACTTCACAAAATGTCTAAATTTTTAAAAAATTATAAGGAAAAATAATGATTTTTGTGTTAGAATAATGGAAAAAGCAAATTTAACACGAGTTAAAGCATTTCTTAAGTAAATCGAGGGAATACGTGATCACAATTCTATCATTAAAAACCGATAAAAACAATACACTTTGTTTGAAACTAATCTTTCAGATTAGATAGCCCGAATGAAATAATTGAAGAACTCGGGTGGGAAAATTTAGAAGGTAGAAAAAACTCAAAACTTAATTTTATATACTCAAGATAAAAATAATGATCATACATTTAAAATCCAATTCAATTATAAAAATCGAGTAGATAAATGTTCAATTTTTTACAAAAAAAATCCACTACTTTCATCAATAAAAACTTTTAAGCATAAATTAAACAGGCAATTCACTTTAGTTCTTTTTTAGATTCCTATCCTAGGCAAGGAAATTAGAATTATTATTAACAGTTTTGGTGTTATATGATGCTAAGAGATATAAACAATGTATTTTTTTTTATAAAGAGGATTATAATTTGATTTAACTTTAATATACACTCTTAGTCTATTTAAATTGTTGTTAGATAAAAAGAATCTATGTTATGTAAAACAAAAACTAACGATACTCTACATAAAAATATACTACAAAACTCATTATAATCATTCAAACATTTGATTTCATTTTCTTATATAATGTATTAACAATAAATACATAAACAGTGTTTAATGAATATAGTTAATGTAACGGATTGTGTCTTGTTCGTTGAAAATGTGTTGTTAAAACGGTACACCCTTCATTCATTTACTGTGTTATTTATCCAAATTAAATAATCTACTATAATATTATACATCAAATAACACATTATTTGTTATATAGAACAGAACTTTCCATACATATACTAAAACATGTGTAAATGTACTCATTTATAATTTAATAAAAAAATAATAATTAAAAAGCATACGTGGTTCAAGGACGAACGTTGCACGATAACAATTTGAATTCATTTTGAGAACTGGTCGCAGTCCCAAATGGAATGCTTATCATTAATACCAACACGCACGATAAATTTATTTGCGTTTTTCTGCGCGTGTAGAAAACTATGCAATGATATACCGGATTATGTGATTATTGTAAAAACAGTACGTGTACTCATATATATTTATAAGTGTATGTATTGAAAGTAAACGTATGCTGTACACTTAATAAGTAGTTTTAGCGATGAAATATACGATTAAAATATTCTATTGGATAATACACGAAGTAAAGCACATACTTTGATTTAATAATCCTTAAATAAACAGTAATATCTAAGAAAATTAAATTTAGACATTCACAGATCTCCATTTAATCTACGGAATTAAATATTTACTTTATTAGTAATTTCGCTATTTACACACCCTTTTTCACACACACACACACACACACTCTCTCACACAAACACACACACACACATATATATATATATATATATATATATATATATATATATAATTTTATCAAATTTTGTTAAAGAATATATTTCCAATAATAAAAAACAGAGTTACTTTAAAGATAAGTTTACACTTATATTTAATTTTTAGTTTACGTAATGAAAACTAAAATTTCAAATTAATTAAAAAAGTTACGTTGAAATTTATTGGTATCTAACGTATTTATTCAGAGTATAATTAATTTTCTTAAATGACAGGGGGCTCTGTCCCCTACAAGCTACGCTCGCAGACTTCCGCTCGCTAACGCTCGCTCGCTCTCCCCTAATAAATAACTGAAATTAACAAATTATACGCAGAAATAATTTCTGTAAAATATAAATCGTAAAATTTTTATTGGAAAAATTAATAAAAATTAGCAAAAATACAATATTAAAACGTGTAACAATTTTTTTACTCTAAGACTTCAGAGAATACAATATTTTGAATAAATTTTTTATCATTTTTACACTGAAATCGTTCACCCTCTTTCATTGTACGCCATAAGAGAGCTACATGCATGTATCTGATGTCAACTAATTAGAACAGGACCACCCGATATCCATCAACCAATCATTGATGATCGAGAATGGAAATGGCTAACATGTTACTTATAGTGTGTAGCGGAGGGAACGGCGTTACGAGCAGGTGGTCGACATGAAAAGTAAAAAAAATGTTTTATGGAAATTTTACGGTGAAATTATTTTTTACATATAGGTAGATAATAAAAGTACAAATTTTTTATTCTATTACAAGCAATAATTAAACACTCAAAAATATCAAATATTTCATAGCCACAATCATTTCTTATTCTAAAAAATCAAGATGATAAGGTAATATATTCTACTTAAATTTTATTTATTATTTTGAGAAGAAAATTAAGTTTAATTATTCAAAAGAAAATATATATGATTAAACAAATTAAAAACATGAATTCTTTAAAATAATTTTAAATATTTAATATATATATATATATATATATATATATATATATACATATATTTACTTAAATAGATAGAAAGAGGATGAAAGAGAAGTAAGCATTTTTATACTCAACTTTTTTTTCTAATATATATATATATATATTAGAAAAAAAATGTATTATATATATATATATATATTATACTATATGTATATACAAATAAAGTAAAACGAAATAATATTTATATATATATATTTTATCAGAATATTGTTTTAAATGTCTTAAACATGAATAACTTAATATTTCTTTGCGCATCAATATTTACATAATAAGAAAATTTTAACGAGCATAGTTAAAATTATAATTGTGTATTTTGATTTTCTAAAGTCAACTTGAAGATGGTACTCGTAAAAATATTAGTAGTAGACACTCCAATCATTCAGAAAGACGAAGAACATCAAGGAAATTTCCGTAATTATTTATTACTATTTTATAAAAAATATGATATTAAATAAGCCGTATAAATATTTTTTTCCTAACCATTAAAACAAATCTAATTGGTCTTACCTTTTTCTTATTAGGTTCAGGTTTATGAAAATAGAATTTGAAAATGGAAAATGAGTTGTAGGTAATAATAAATTCATTAACAAGCCATATTCTTCTTTTTAGACATTTTTGGTAGTGAATATTTTGTAAAAGAACAATACATATATGTATATATATATATATATATATATACATATGTATATATATATTTCAACACTAAATTTAAATCGAAGAAAATAAAAACTTTTTTATCGAAAATATTCAAAATTATTTACATTTTTGAAATGAGATAAACAGTTATTCATTTTACTATAAGAATTGTAATTCTAAATTATAAAAATTTGAAAATCAGATTTCCAACTTTAATAACTAATAAAAAAGACATATCTTTAAAAATTATGAAAAAAATAATAAATATGAACTTCAACTTTTATATATAAATAAATATAAGTATATACTGCATTGTAATATTATATATGTATATATATTAAAATAATTTAAAAACTTAAAAAATGAGCATTAATTATTAAATAATTGTAAAAAAGCAGATATGAAGCACTCACTCATACAAAATTGCAATTTAAAAATTTTATTATAACAACTAAAATATATTAAAACTAAATAAATTTATATTGAATTCAAAGAACAATAATTATTTGCATTTTAATAATGTTGAATACTTTTATCCAGATTAAAGAAATATAATAGTTTCTACTTCAGAAATTTCAATTCAACAATCCAATTTGTATTTTAAATTTGTTGAAATGAAACGAGCATTATGTTAAAGCTACTTTTATTTTTACATTAAAAAACTGCTAGTAAAAAACAACTGTAAAGAATGTCAGAATTCGATAAATAACATTGTAGACATTTCTCAGAACATATTTTTCATAATGTTCACAAAGAATATTAACAAAATTTTAATTGGATCGTTTTCTCAAAATGGAAGTATTTCATCATAACATTATTTATCTACATTTCGAACCTATCTCTAAAATGTTTTTTATTCTTAAATTACCATCTTTTAAAAACCTAATTTTGTTTACTCTGTAAACGAATCTTAAAATTGCTTCCTCACAATTTATTTGAAAATATATATTGTTATAAAATGTTGTAAGTTTATATTTCACTGTAATATTTATTTTCTAGTACAAATTTGTAAATTTGCATATTAATATACGAATTAACTATTAGACAAGTAACATCATTTCGAAATGTTTTTTATTTTCACAATTTCTAGATACTGATAAATTTAATACTTTTTGAAAAAGAATTAAATATATATATATATATATATATATATATACACATGATTATAGTTCACTTGATATTTTATATATTTTGGTAATATAAATCAATATTTTCTTAGTTGCAGATTAAGTAAGGGTAAGATCTCAACATAAAGACCAAATGTAGCACGTGAAGCAGACAAGAACTTTAACAGCACGTGTCCTGCATTAAGGACAGTCGCTGGTTCTCCGAACGTGTTACACGTGGGTGATGCTAGCCAGTGTCACGTGTAGCTGCTGTAAGGGCCGGACGCGGCGGAGCCAATCTATGGTTCAAACACAGCCCGTGACGGCAGTGAAAAAGAATAATGTATTCACAGACAATGATGTCATCACTACAAACAATGAAGTCTTCTTCGACAAAGTCTGGAATATGTGTAGTGATGATGATCGTTGTACTAGCAAAAGACAACAATATCTTCTAGATAGAGTAGTCAAACTAATATGGTTATATTAGCTGCACTACTATTCCTTCACAGTGCCGGCGTGATTGGTAAGATATTTCTTATTAAATATGAGTCATTTATTTTGGGAAATGTATTTTGAAAAATATTGTCATACACCAGAAATGTTCAAAAGCAACTAACTTAATTTAAATAAACATAAATGCTTTGATACGAGTTGAACTTTTAATAAATGAATTTTTTCATATATTACTTTAAATGTTATGATGTTCTGTATGTAATGTCTTTTCATCATTATATTTGAAACGTATTCCAACAATAATAAACATTCATTAATGTCAGATCAATGAACAGTTCATTATTTTTTCAAATCAATGCCAATAAACATGCATATATATTGTATATGTCCTACCTTTTGTTGATGCACATGTAGAAATCCCTATTTATTTAATTTCTCTGAATAAACTAACTATTGATTTGTTGACCATGATTGTTCAACAAATCACTTTTTATTAAATTCTTTTTCGATTTAAATATATTATGCGATACACTAAAAGCATATATATGTTTTTTTAGTTTTATCTTTTATATTTATAATGTATACTAAATATACTTACTGCTAGATTCACACACACACACACACACACACACACACACACACACACACACATATATATATATATATATATATATATATGTATATATATATATATATATATATATATATATATATATATATATATATATATATATATACAAATTTCGAAATATACTTTTAATTTCTGTTATCAATACAAACTCATTGTAATTACTCAATTTATAACAAGAAAATATCCATGAACTAAATAAAATTAACTAAAACTATACATTTTCGAGAAAATAAAAAATAATCTATTATTAATTTTTTTTGTAAAATATATTAATATTTTAGTACTATTTGTCTTATTTTCTAAAATTATTTCAATATAGTATTCACAAATTATTAAGTTGTAAAGTACTTATATATATATATATATAGTTATAAAATGTTTGAATAATAAAATTAATATTAAGAATAGAAATATTTCTATAAATTTCATAAACAAAATTAACACTATTTATAGTTACAAAACATTAATTTTTTTAAGAAATAAAGTTAACATCAGCTAAAATTTCATTTTTTGAGATAATCAGATAAAAGTGATTGACTAATCACTTTAGAACATTATTTTAAAATTAAAATATACTTTTTTGCCTGATTCTTAGATGAATACGTTCGCGATCAAGACATCTATAGCTGTATTATGCTTTAAGTCCGTATGACTTCAATCTGTAGAGTCCGCGAACGTGTTAAATTCAGTAATTTAAAGCTTTTTTTATATTTTTCTTTCAATTCAATCGTAATACAAAATGTTGTATCCAAATTCCATACTAGTAGTTTTTATAATTTCTTCTCATAATATATACATATATATATATATATATATATATATATATATATATATATATATATATATATTGTAAAACATCAATAAATCAAAGTACAAAAAGAAATAAAATTGATAAAATGTTTCATTTGTCAATGAAAACCCTTCTAGCTAAATATTTTACTTGCTTGAAAAAAATATTCAATAGCTCTAATTATTTTTATTAAATAAATAAAATAATTTTCTCTTGATTAAATATCTATTTATAAACAGTATGACTTATAAAGTTCAATTACATGTAAATCCTACCTTTTATAATTGAAATCACAGTAAAAAATATATTTATATTTCAATATTTTATATTTTTACATGGCTGCGTGTAGGTTCGATGCCCGGTGGACCAGGTGTTCCAGAAAACATAACAGTGACATTCTTGAATCCGACATCTGTCAAAGTATCTTGGATGACGTCCGTGAATAACGTTGACAAGTATGACGTCACGTACAAACCTACAGATGCAAGGTGCGTTTCATTTCAATTACTGCTTTTATAATTAATATGATTTAATTAGATGCTTCGCTGTGATTGCACGCATGTTATGTATCTAGGGCAATAATTATCCCTTTGTTTAATTACACATTTAATATCATCCATTCGTTTAGTGTCTCCTTTATTGCTATTTAATTCATTTGGCATGAGATGTACACTGATAACGTTGTGCGTACTTTTTTCATGATTTTGATTTATGCGTACGTACATATATTTATTTTTATTTTTTCAATATACACAAATGCTGAATGTTTTTAATGAGATGTCGGAAATGTTTATTTTCACAATATTTGTGTTGTGATGTGTAATTCGAATTATGTTGTATGAATTTAGACATGATCATTTAACAGAGAAGATTTATTTTTATAGGTGTACAATCAGTAAATTATTTCCATAAATTGAAAAAAATTATGTACATACGAACACATACACACACACACACGTTTATATATATATATATATAAATTTATCAAAACACATATATTTACTAAATGTATGCAAAATTAAAATTTTGATATCTTATTAAGAAAATATTTTTATATCAATAAAATATTTTAGTAATTCAAATACTAATCAATAATTACACTGCATCCTTCTTTTCTTAAATAATTCTTAACACATTTGTACACATCTATGCACTTTTCTAAATAACCTTTATATCATTTTTTATTCAATTTTAAGATTTTATTTTATAAATTTGTATTAATTTACTTCAGTTAATATTTTATGTTGTAAAATGAAAATATTACAGAGTTTAAAAAATATTTAGTTAAAAAATAATTAGTTATTAGTAAAAAAAATAACGTTTCAGTTAATTTCAAGTTTTTGTTAAATAATATCATTGAAATCTTAATAATAATGAAAAATATTACTAAAACAAGATATTTCAAAAAGAATAATAGTATTCATAAAACACATATGAGGTTTTAAAAGTGGGGAAATAAACATTGTAACACTAACTTATTATTTTGTTTTAACAAAAAGTTATAATTATTATTTTAAAATTTGACGAACGTACGAATACATTTAAAAAAAGGATATTAAATTGACTTTATTATATATATATAACAATTTTTCATTATTCCGATAGAAACTATTCTTTGACTGATGTACAATCTTAGCAGATTTAAAACTAACATTTATTTAGAAAATAGAACTTAAAAATTACTTACTTTACAGATAAATAACAGACTTAATGGAAAAAATTAATTATTTCAAAATAACAATATACATCGAATAAGAACAATATTATCTTAAAATTTAAAATTATTTTATACCTTTTCCAAGAAATTTGGATGTAAATGCCCTTAGTTTTTCTGTCGATTTTATACTTGTGGCTTTATAATTCAATACTGTAAAAGATATTTTGTTTTTATTCGCGTTTAATAGATATTAAAAGCAATTTTGCCTTATTCGTTACTTATTAATTGGTATGTTATTCGAAAAAATAAAATAAAATTAATTTTTAAATATATCACCCTCTCATAATTATTAATTGACATACTAGTTAGATAAATCATAATATCTTTAAAAATGTACTTCTTTAAGTGATTTGTTTAAAAACGACATAAAATAGTGAGTTGCTTATTGAACTTTAACATAAAATACTTGTATATCATGCATGATTAATTTGTTCTTTTCTGAGAACAAACTGATAGAAATATATTTTGTGCCGATTTAATAATCCTATCACATATTAAACCGCATAAAATATCGATTATAGTATTAATAACAACAGTCATAGAAACCTACACGATAATTATTATTTGACAGTGATATGTTGCTTGATGATAACATGGAAAAGCATTTTATAAGTTTCCTTATTTACTCATTTTTATATACGATTTATATTACGGAAATATGGAACAAACTTTTTCAGTTATGTAATTTTGTATTATTACTTAATACTAAAAATATATAACTTAGAATCTAATAAAAAAAGACAACTCTTTGTTACTTTTATATCATAGTTTTCTGTATCAAACATATCGATATATAATTTAATCGATACCGTTTATACTAATGTGCTTCAATTACTTTGTGTCTTTTTTTTAAAACAGCTTTTTAGTACTGTTTTAAACGATATTTTTATTTCAATATAATAAATTTATTAAGAAATTGACTACTATATTCTTTGTCGTAATTTGAATGATATTCGTTTTTAAGTCGATTTTAAATAAAATATAAAAAAATATATCTTATTTGCATACAAAATGAAAAGTTACTAATTGATATAAATCTTGTTAATAGTATACTAAGGATATCAATACAGTAAGATTATATATTATTATATTAGTTTGATTGAAAAATATTTGCGGTCTTTCTGAATTTTAACCTTAATTTTTTTCAATTAAAGTGTCATTTCGTAGTATTCATGTTAATATCATTTTAAAGTTCATTTTTCGGTCTTTATTTTGGCAACTTCGTCTTTAGTTTTATTATTAATTTTGTATCAAATTGGACTGTTGAATTAAAGATAAAAAAGTAGCAAATAACAGTAATTTTTTTTATAAGTTCAAAACGGGTGATAAAGAAATTGCTCGTAAACTAAACTATGCGTTTGGTACCGATACTGTTAAGGAACATACTGTGCAATGATAGTTTCAAAAATTTCGTGCTGGGGACGAGAGCCATGAAGTTAAGTTTAAGAATGTCGCGGGCGTCCTTCTTCAGTTTATAATGACCAAATGAAAGCGTGCGGATTTTTTTAGAGGTTAATTGGCTAAAATTTGCCAATTCTGATGGTGCTTATTGATTAATATAATCAATTATTAGCTGAGAAAAATTTGAAGATCATAAACCGCAATTATTTTTCTGCCAGTTCAATATTAAAGCATTTTTATATTGAGATATTTATCAATTTGTTTCTTATTTTATAAAATGTTCTACTTTCTAATAGGTTTTTGTTATATTTGATTTGTTTGTAACGATTTATTTCTATTCAAAATGATTAAATTATTATTAAAAAATATAAACAGAAAATAAATATTTCTATGTTCAAAAAAATGATAATATTAGGAAAGTGTATTTTAAAGTATAAAATATCAAGTGTGTCAAGAAAAAACAAACATTTCGCACAACTCGATATGTCTCGCTTGTTTTTATGTGAAGTGCCTTTTTAAACATAAGCTCAGTTTTACATTCTTCGTCTGTTTTTCTTCTATATAATATATATTTTTTGTAAATAAGTTTAAGTATTTGTACTAGTATATTGGTTTTGAATACATATTCTTATTATATATATATAGAGAGAGAGAGAGCTAAATGGAAAAAAACTTGGTACTAGGTTAAAAATGAACAGACATATTTAATTATAGTCAATTAACGATATATTACATGTCGTTATAAAAATAAAGCTAACTTACGTTCATATTTTCAAAATTTATAGTATAGTAAATCAACCATTGCATACAGAAATAAAAAATTCATTATGAACTGAACTGAATTTTACTAATCACCTCACGGTACTAAAAGCGAATATTATTAAATATTTATTTGGCAAGAACAGTGAATGAAAATAATCAATATATAAATGCGTAGGTTTCAATTATTCTTTTTAAAAATACATATGCGTGGATATTATAATTCACATTTACTTTGTGTAGTTTTCTAAATAGAACTGTATTTAATAGAACGGTTGACCTTGTACAAAATATTCAATCGTTTTTTCAAATGTTTATAATTTATTTGTATATCACATTAGTTACAAGTTATATATATATATATATATATACGTACATACATACATACATTTAACATCTATGCTGATTTACTTTGCGCTGAGTCATTAATATGGAAAAAACAAATCTATAACAAATGAACAAATACATTTTTTCTCATTTATTTATATGTATCTTCAGTACTGTATTTCGTTTATATTCCTTTAATATCGTTTTCTTTTTGCCTTCTGTAATTTTTATATTACAATGAATAGTTTCCACTAGTTAACAGATAATTAACACTTCAGGCAATAAGAGGTTCATTAATTAAAAATTTAAAAATGTTTGATTGATATTTGTAACAGTTTTAGTAACAAACTCTTTTTAATTAGACCGTTAATATTAAACCAATAAGGACAAGTTCTAAAAACTACTTTTAAAGAAATAATATTAAGTAAAAATATTTTATGTAAAATTAGTACTTTTTAATTTTTTTTGTATTTCTTTTCATATTAATATTATTTGTAACATTATTAGTACATAAGTTAATTCATTTTTTTGTACTAAAAACAAATGATTTATTAACAAAAAATAAATTAAGATCAAAGCCAAAATTAAAATTTTAAATCAAAAATTAACACCTGAATATGGTTGATAATTTAATATGATAATTTTATTATATATATATATATATATATATATATAATGTATGTGTGTGTACATGTGTGATTACGTATATAGTTAATATTTGGGAGGTTCTCGTCTTAATCGTAATCTTAAGGTAATTGTATATAATTGTACAATTTTCAATTAAAATATAAATTAAATAATATTAAAATATATAATACTGTGTATATATAATACTAATAAAGAAGTGAATATATTAATTATTTTTGCATCATTTAATTCGTGCAAGTGAAATTATCTGTATTTGCTTTTGTAAAAAATATCGATCAAAAGTTAATGTGGGAATAAAAATTGTACTAATTATCAGTATTTGAAATTTCTAAAAAGATGCAATCATACACACCCCTTTTCATTAAAGTTGAGCCAAACAATATGATTCTAAATTATATAGTATATATATATATATATATATATATGTATATGTGTGTGTGTATGTGTGTGTAATATATGTCTGTAATATATATATATATATATATATATATATATATATATATATATATATATGTGTGCGTGTATTTTTATTTTCATTAAAATATCATCTGGCAATTATCTAAATAAGATCTGGGAGGTCACCAAATTAATTCAGCTTTTCAAACAACCACAGTATTAAAAAAAAATTGAAATCGCTATTATAAACAGCAAAATAATTAACTGTTTTTTTCATTTATGTAGCTATTTTTAACAATAATAAGGTTGCAACTGTATTGAAAATATTGGTAGTATTCATATATTACTAAATGTTCAATTTTTGATAATTACTGATTGTTTAAAATTTTGCGCACATTTTCGTAATGTTTTATATCTTTATCGTTTTAAAATAAAATATCTACTTCGAACCACTTTAATTTTATATTGAAAAAGAACTCAGTAAATACGAACATAAAATATTCTTATATCTAGTAAATGAAATGGCAAACATATCTTAAATATAAATGGAATAAATAATGATATCAAATATTTGACTTTCAAATTCAGTAGAATAGATTTGTACGATAAACAAAGTAGAAACAATGTTACACGATGTTATCTGATAACACTAACTGAGAGCTGTATACTCTAAAATAAACATTAAGAAAGAAAAGTTCGAACAAATAATATAATTTCGTAACCAAAAATGGGTATTTATATTATCAAATACAAAAAGTGTCAATTCAAAAACCATTTCATTACTTTTATTGAAATATTAACTGAAATCATTAAAACTGTAAATAAAATTTATTTTTTTTATAATTTCTACTGTAAGCTAATCATGTATCAGTAAAATATATTGCACTTTATTAAAAAGTTGTTTTTTGAAGAAAAAGGAATTCGAAACATGACGTACGTTTTTTATTTAAATAAATAAATATTAAGACAAATAATATATTCATTAATAAAAAAATGTATGTACACTTATTTGACATTTGCACTAATTCAGTGTATACAAGTAAACAAACTCTCTGAACAAAAATAATAATTGCAAAAAAGATAATTAAAAAGTATATAAAAAAATCAATTAAAATGTTTTTAATGAACGAATTAAATTAAAAACGGACTAGTTTTACTTCTATATAAAAAAAGTCACCTCGTTCATTTGAATCTGCCATCATAATAACGTCACTTGCAAAACATCCGACTGTGTAAAAAAAGTAATTTCACGCTAACAGCGGACGCTTGTGTACGCTAAATTTACGTTTCTATCTTGAACAAACCCTTCCCGTATGATTCACAATTCCGTTCACCTGTGTAAACACTGTATATATCGTAATATCCTTCTGCACTGATCAAATTAGAACACATCGGAATGCTTTTTAACGAAATTGGGTTCGAGATTGATCCACGAAAACGTCATATGTGCATACGGAAATACACAAGCTGATATATATATATATATATATATATATATATATATACACAAGATATATATATATATATATATATATATATATATATATATATATCTTTTGAATATATCTATAACAGTATATCAATATTCATTAAGACTATAAATACATTCAAAACAATTTAAAGCAAATTGGTACTAATAAATAAACTCGCCATTCATAACCTAGTTCCTGCACAAACATGTTTTTATTCAATTGAAAATAAATACTGCTATATAAATTTTATACGTTTAAAAACAAATTCATTCCTTAAAATGTTTTATTTCTGATATTAAAATAATTGAAATTATAAATTTAATTAGTTTTTTATATAAAAAGTAGAGAATAATCTGTGTTTTACTATATTCTTTTTTACATTGAATATAAGAAAAATATTATAATCTGCATAAAATTATGATGAGGATGAGAAAATCATGTCATAAGTTAGAAAAAAGTTTTTAAAATATCGCTTTTATATATATATTTATATTCTTTATATCTTTCATTTCATTGTAGATCATTTTATCTTAATAGAATATATATATAAAAATAAAATTAAGCATATAGTCAAAGAATATATTGCACAAATTGGTCAAAAACATAAAGATTTACAAATTCAATATTAAAAAAATAATAAATTAACAAATTTCAAAATGACTATTTTCAGAAAAGTAAATATACTGATGTATAATTAAATAATCGATATATCAAAAAATAATTAGAACTCAAACTTAAATATTTAATTTTTATAATAGAGACAATATTTTGTTATCTTTTTATATTTTTATAAGTAAATTAAATACAGGAAACACATTGTTTATATATATATATATATATATATATATATATATCATTGTGCACATATTTTTATAATTAATTAATTTTTTTGCTAATACATTTTGAAATCGCTTACAAAAATAATATATAATAAAATATTTTAATTTTCAAACATGTAATAAAAAATTAGTATAATTGATAATTATTTGTATTTATAAAAGGAGTTCGATGAGAAATTATTTTAATTTTTATAACAATTCATTACAAATAAAAAATATATCATAATTATTTATTTATCAATATGATATTTTGATTTATTTTTTTAATTTTCGTAGAAACAGATAATTTTCTTATATTAAAAAAAATAATGAACTCGTTTTATTAATAAACGAAAACATAAAAATCTATATAGAAATATTAGAAGTAAATACACTTAATAAAATTAAATCACGATAAAAAAAAAACTTAATACAATAGTTTGTAAATAAACCAATTTTTCCAGTGTTTTCTTACAAAAACATTAGCTTTGACATAGAGTTTGTTTAGAATAGGCACGTTTGAATTTCGATTATTCTCAAACATTAATATCTTATTACTTACTGAAATACAAACAACATCAATATTATCCGTGCGAAGTTTCAAATTTAGCTTGTCAACAAACTAATGGGCATTACAACACTGCTAAATTTAATTAATGTCCTTAAGTATCACGTCAATGAAAAAAAATCAATGACCTTTTTTATTAATAATGCAAAACAATACATGTAGAGTTATTATCGATTCTTTAGAGTACTTAAGAATATATAAATGTATATATGAGTACGTTGTTTATGATAAAACATGATTACTGAAAATACAAGGGATGATAAAAATTACTATTATTGTGATATATATATATATAATATAAGCATGTACTCTATTAATTGAAAATATAATTTTATACTAAAATAATTGCTTGCAATATATTATTCATTATATTTTAAATCATGTGTGTCTCAAATTATATGATTATATGAAAAAATATGCATATAAATGATTTATTGCACAAATCTTCTAAATAAATGTGCCAGTTGAGCATTTGTCTATTGCTTAATTATATTTTTATTTGATTAACCATCTCTTAAATTGATTTTTAAGAGTATTTTCAGTGCTTTTATCAAATCAGTTTCAATTCGCAAATCTTTATCAGATATTTTTTATAAACCCCTCTAAAAATAAAATGAAAGTACTCAAAAAAAGTAATGGAAACGTAAATAAATAAGCTATAGATTATATAAAAAAGTCTAAATAATTATTTAAAAAATGGGAAAGTATTTCTGACATATTTTTTTAGAAAAATTCCTGACTCCAAGTATCAATTTTTGTACTTTGACTAAATTCAGTTTTACAAACCACTGTTCACTTCTTTGCAAAGTACGTAATTCTATTCGGATCAGAAATGTTAACTAAATGATTATTATTAGCATTATTTTCAATTAACCCTTATGCATTTTGATGTCAATTCGATCATCCTCTGTGAGAAACGTATAGAAAACCATGTTCATAACGCCCTGTACCTAAATGTTTGTACTTTAATACTTCAAGATGATGACATTATTATCGAATGCGCATAAGGGACAACAAAATTTTATTAATTATCTATTACACATTTTTGATCAGAAAAAGTTTTATGGTTTATGGTAAAGTAAAAAATTATTTGTGAAAGAAAATTCTTGATCTTATACTTAATGTTACAATTATATTTTGTAATTTATTTACTTACAACATGTCTGTTATTATAGAGCAATATTTTTGTTTACTGTTATTACAACTGGATTATCATAAATCTTCTACCATAAAGTAAATTCCAGATAAATTTTATTTTCATTGAAATTTAACTGTACTAATTAAATTTCAATTGTGAAAGTAAACTTTTTAAAATCGAGCTAAAGACGACAGAAATGTAATAGTAATAAATAACAACAGCAATTCAAAGAAAAGTAATAAAAAACAAATTATTGATTTATTCCTTTTTTCGCGTATAAAAAAGGGAAAATATAGACTAAAAATTAAAACATTATATTTTATTATCACGTTATAGCATGAAATATTTTGATTTAGTTAAATATTTGAAAAGGAATTCCATGCTCTTCAAGGCACCTATATGCAAAATAAATAAAATATATCATAATAGATATAAAGTTAATTAAAATTATGTTTATTTGAATAAATTTAATTGTGTGCATTAAATCTTATATACGTTTCATTTTATCAATTTTGATCTTCATCTTTTCATTTATTTTATGTAAAGATTTTAAAGAAAATCAGCACACATGATAAAAAATAAAAGCTCATCATTTACTTTTCATTGCATCCCTAAATGTTTCCTGTACGCAAGAAAACTACAGCAAACATTTTCATTGAAATTGTAATCATTCTGAGCAAGAGAGATCCGCTTATTTAGAACTAGTACACACACGAATATGAACTAGACAATCGATCTTTGTTTTATTTTCCATAATCTATATTAACATTCTATCGAACGAGAACAGTATGTGCGACTGGTGGTTTGAACAACCCCCCTTGTTTGGTTAGTTGACGCCAGCACGTCAGAGAGCCGTAAGCTAAGGAATAATGTTCTTTTTTGATTTATTTTTATTGTGCATATGTGAACAATTCTATAAAGATTTTATATAATGCCTTAAAATAATATTATGTTATGTTACATTGTTTTTCGTCGTTATGCAATTGTGCAGTGAAGTTTCAAAATGAATTTTGCTACACAACATTGGAACATGTTTTTTGAAACCGTATATATAGTTGTATTTCGTTGGTTTGTGTTTTTATTATGGTAGGTGCTAGCTAGTTTTCGAGATAAATGAGTTTTGTGTATAAAGGATTTTTATACGGATGATATTGTCATTAATATTACTTTTTTTTCTACATAAGCGTGTTAAAATTTAAAATACAACAAGCATTATAAAATTAAAGCAATAAATTTCGAAATAGTTTTCTATACTTGCAAATATATTTATTATTAAAAAAATATTATA
>CM068314.1:25958107-26225607 GCA_034766995.1 Acanthacorydalis orientalis | reverse complement strand
CTTCTGTAATTTACCAAAGAAATATATTTTTTAAGAAAAGATATTCGATTTGACACGTGACTTCTTCGAAAATCGTAATAAAAACACAAGTATAATAAGAAGATCAATCACTTTAAATAAGCATTCATTCCAGAAAAACAAATCACCTTCATATTCGACATCAAAGACGATTTCAATTATTCTTGTATCGATTTTATGAACAATATATAAAATGTTCTTACAACGAAACGGAAAGTTTACTGCTATGAATCATTGATATCACGGTGTGCGAGTTCCGATATTTCTACTCGTTCACGGAATTAATTTGATTACTACAATGTTCTCTTAAGCTTTAATTAAGTACAAGCCATTTTTCGGAATGAACCCATTTAATAACAAATTATATTTAATGATATAATATTTTAAGAATGAAAACGTCGTATTTCATATATTTTCCATAAAGAAATTCTACTTCGATAATATATATATATATATATATATATGTGATGATGAAAATTAATCAAAAAAAATATCAATATAAAAAACATTATTTTAAAATATTGCCTCAAAACTCTTCTATAGTAAAAATACTATTTTATAGTATATAAAAACGTATATTATCATTTTTTTAAAAAAGCTAATTATACTTGTTTTTTTCTCTAATAATTACAATATTTTTTTATAATTAATATACATTAAAATAAAGTTAATGTAATTTTTTAAGATTATTTTATTAATTTTTATAGTTATTTATTATTTACCTTTGTATATAAATATTTATGTATATATAAATGATTAAAAAAAATGTACATCATTAGTTTTAAGATTTTACTTCCTAATATTACTAAAAACGAAACTTTGATAATGCATATTAAATTTTAATTTTTAAACATTGAAAATTATAGAAAGAGTAATGTAATATATTATTCTTAAAATATATTTTTATAATAACATTTTATACATTATTTAAATCAATTATAGTTAATTAAAAGCACATCTTTATAAATAATTCCAATACTGCATAGTATTAATAATAAAACAATATTTGCCCTTCAATTTTGAATTTAAAACAAAATTAGAACATATAAAATAATCTCGTTTAATATCATAAACCTATACAATATATAAATATTAAATCTATATAATTTATAATTTTTATATTACATGTATGTATCTCAAAAATCGATTGTATGTATTTTTTGAAATTTGAATTTTCTACATTAAAATTTATTTTCACACTCAATACTGCAAAATTTGAATATCAAATTCCTTATATGTTTTATAATTAGATTAATAAAAATTATTTCAGACGAATTAAAAAAAAATATTTTCTTACCTTCTCTAAACTAAATATTAATGTTGAAGTTTTCCTGAGGTATATATATATATATATATATATATATATATATATATTATATTTGTTTAAGTAGAATCAATCGAAAATTTAAAGATGACACCGTATAAAAGTAACTTCTTAAGCCATTTTTTCTGTAAATATTTATTACAGATCTAATAAAATTCTATATTTTCAATCTTATGCATGAAATTAGAATATACATTTTCTATAAGGTATTGTGGTTAACAGATATTATTATTTTTGAATTATTTTATTTATTTATTAATCTGAAGTGTTTTTGTCATGTCTAAGTTATATATAGTTTCTGAAAAATGTGAAAAAGTTCCTTCTTTCCTAATAAATCTCAATATATTCTGAAATCTTTTAAAATTATTTTTTTATATCGCAGTATATTAATCAGTTTATTAGCATTATGACTAGTATTGTACTAAAAATATGCTTATTTTAAACCAATAATTTGATGGATATATTTTTATTGTGTTAATTATTCGAATAGTAATTAATATTGTACAGTTTCTAACAAAAAAAATACTAGTTTGCTTTTGAAATAATGACTGTAGATTATGAATTGTTACATTTTAAAATTACTCAATACAAATTTAAAACTAAATGCATTTTTTACAAAACAGCTTTCAAAAAAACATTAATAAAACATTTCAGTTTTATACTGTAATAAAAGATATATTTTGTCCATATGATTGTGTCACCTATCCGACTCATGTCTAAAAAGCATTATCGCGATAAAAGCTTACAGAATTTGGTTTTGTGTACACTTCAAAGAAGTCTTGACTATGAGAATAAACTTACATCCTTTGAAATCCCTATAGTCAGCATAAAAGGAGAAGTGACCTGAGTGAATCCGAGCAGGAACGCTACGCCCTAGTAAGATAATGTAGCACACTTGCATTTTGAATATTTGTTAAATCTATCATTCCAAAACATGTTTCATAAAGATGTATCCATTGCATTTATATTGTGTGTTTAAGAAATAAATAAAATTAAGTTAAAATCAGTTTAGAAACAAAATTATTCAAGTCATAATTTGAAAAAAATCAGATATTAAAAAAATGAATACATATATAAACATGTAATCATTTTTCATGTTATTATGAACATTTAAAAACCATTTATCATTTTTGTAAATCGCTTCTGTAAATCATCGAACTAATGTGTTATGTAAATTTATTATTAATAATTATTATTAATATGAATTTATTAATAAATTAAATTATTATATTATGAATATTATTAATAAATTAAACTAATCTACAATATAAAAGCAATATAATGTTTAATATATACAATATTATTAATATTAACAACAATTATATATATATATATATATATACAAAAAATATTTTTTAATAAATTTATTTTTACACTTCTATTCTATTTACAAGAAAAGTATAATTTATAAAACCCAATTAAAATTCCAATAAAAATATTTAATATTAAAATGTATACAAATAAATATTTTGTTGAAATATGTTAACTACATATTTTGTTACCATCGATATTTTCTCCAATGATAAAACATACAATTATAAATTTTCATATAAAATAATTACATTATTTAGAATTTTAGTGTACATTTTTCTATAAAGACAATTTTTTATATGGAAAAAGTATTATGAGTGCAATATTTGTATATAAATTTGATGTGAAATTAAATTCCGTAATTTAAAAAAATCTATTAACACATTCGTGTGAAAATAATATAAACTTAATATATTTTCATAACATTTTTTATTAAATTTAACCTTCCTAATAATTTATAAAATGTTAACCTGACCCTGCATAATTACGATCTTTGAATATTAAATGAGCATAATTTAGAAACACTGCACTATTTCCGTTTCTTTATCGCGATTAAATGTCAATAGAGGAAAAAAATGGTAACGAAACTGTTACGTCAAATTCTGACGTAAAAAACTAGCGCACATTCTTAATTTCGTGGAAAAAATGTATGAAATAATTGATAAACAGAAAAGTGTGCAATATATATATATATATTTATTTATATATATATATATATATATATATATATATATATATATATATTAAATGTGTTTGTATATGTCAAGTTCATAACAACTTTTTCTTAATATTATTACTATATACCTGTAATATCCATAAATAGGTATATATTCATATTATACATACCTGAAAAATAATTATATTGATATTTCATATTGTATTTACTGTTCATTCTAAATTTATGCACTTTTTAAATTAAGTTGCATGTCATTCAGTATTTTGCAGGAACTTAAATACACCATATTAGAAAAACGATTTATATATTTAAGTAGTATTCCAAAGCAGTCAGATATACATACAGACATATATATATATATATATATATATATATATATATATATATATATATATATATGTAGTATATATATGTAGTATATATATGTAGTATATATATATATATATATATATGTATATATTTATATATAAATATATATATATATATACATATACGAGGGTCGTTTGATAAGATTGGTAAATTTCTATGATGTGGTATCGCCATTTATTTGGTAACGTCACGGATATTAAGTGTTACTTTTTAAACTAGTATAGACGAAATTTCAGCCAGAAGCGGCACGTTTTTCACGTTCTACAGATACTTGAAGCGAGAATTGTAGCAGTTGCCGCAAAAATGAAAAAAAACAAGGAGGTATTTTACGTCGATTCGTCACTGTGGATAAAACATGGGTCCACCACTACTCACATGAGTCGAAGCCCAGTTAAAGCAGTGATCAACGACTGGTGAAAGTGCACCGAAAAAGGCAAGACCGTTTTATTGGCTGGTAAAGTGATCGTCACTGTTTTTTGGAATTCCCAAGGAAAAATCCTTATCGACCACTTAACGACGGGAAAAATGAAAACAGGAACATATTATGCAACAATATTGGACCGTTTTCAAGAAGAGCTGAAACAAAAACGGCCAAGATTGGCGCACAAACAAGTACTCTTTCGCCAGAACAACGCGCTGTCCCATAAATCGACCGTCGTAATGGTAAAATTGTACGAATTAGACTTAGAATTAATTCCGATCCGCCTTATTATCTGGACTCCGTGCGACTTCTTCCTCTTCCCAAACTTGAAAATTTGTCTCGGTGGGAACAAATTCTCGTTAAATGAAGATGTCATCGCCGCTATCAATGATTATTTTGCAAACTCGCTGGACGAAGTGTATAGCTCTCAATAGATACTATGTTGAGAAATAAAATCGATTTTTTCCAAAATAAAACGACATTTAACTTGCTTTTTTACCATACTTATCAAACAACCCACGTATATATATATATACAAAATCTAATCGTAATAAAATCAATTCTGATAATAAAACGAAGAAACTTAATCATTTTTTATAATAAATGTATTTCATATAACTAGGTATTTTACTCTAATTATATTAATATTAATGTAAACACAATATTCTTAATTTAAATGTATTTTCACATACAGCGTCATTTATAAGTTATTTTTTATCAAAAATTACAAATCTTAAATAAACTATACAAGTCATGTATATAACTCTAATCCGTTTTGTAGTATATTCAAACAAAAATGAATTTAATGGAAAATAATTAGATTGATTATTTGTTGTTTGAGGACGCGTCAACAACTAAGGTTTTTTAGCACCCGAAAATAATTAGATATGTCGTAATTGAAATGTTATATTAATATGAATTGATTATTACGCAAGATCTATAAAATGTTCTTCGAATAATACTATTCAAAAAATTTTTTTCATTCAATTAGCGCACTATTATCATTATTTTGAGAATAATTTGCTAATTATAAAACTATATTATATTTATTACCATATTATACCAAATTTATTATAAAAAATATAATATTTATGAAAAAGCACTTTTATAATATTTATAATATTTATATATTTATAACAATAGCACAATAAACTAATTACACTTATTTTTTTACTAAATTTTTTTACATCGCAGTAGTTTATAGGATGAAGATTCACCGTAAAAAGTTTGCATTTGCTTTTGTAACAAAATACGAAATTACATTTAATGCAAAGAATATAACAATGACTAGAATAATATATATATTGTATTAACAGAATTTTATATCTTATCATACTTTAAACTAATAGAATAATTTAATATAATTTATAATTCTGAAGTCAATACTTATGTATGCTAACATATACTTCTGTAATTATGTAGATATATAATTTACTTAGTTTGAACTTACAAGTTTCAAATCAATATGAGAATCTTATAATAAAAAACTACCACAACTGTACGACATCAATCAGGTCGTAGAGTACTTCGTCTGCAACGTAGAAGTAAAGTAAAATTGATCGTTACTAGTACTCTTATTAATAAAATTATCACACTTCTTGTAACGTCTCTTTCATCTGTTCACAATCTTTTTGCATCATGACGATTGCTAATGAAACTACCAGTCTGACTGTGCAAAATTAAAATTAACAAGAACTTTTTGATTTTATTGTTAAAAAATCAAAAGTTAAAAATTCAGTACGCTTTTCTTATTTAAAAAAGAACTTAAAATAGACTCCTTGTTAATAAATAAATAATTACTGTTATTATAATGCATAAAATTTGTACACCAATGTTGTGATAACGAAATAACTTTGATCGATATTTATTGATTCATCCTATAATCAATACATTGATATCTAACGATTATTAACATACTTTCAAATTATAAGTAAATTGTAACTATATCTAATTTTATTTTAAGTGCTTTCAATTAAGAACAATTCTAGTTGCATCTTTTTGTATGTAGTATTTAATCACCAATTATTTCAATATTTTTGGAAAGTTTTTGATTACGACCTTTTCTTTTTATACTTTTGTTGGCCATTTTGTGGCCTCAGAATAATTACTAAAGGTCGTTCAAACATTTTAATTTTTAACTTTTTCTCATTTATTATTCAGCAAAATTTTCCCCATAAATAAACTATAATATGGTTAAATTGACTTTATAATTCTGAAGGAAGATGTAAGAAATAAAACTGATTACTAATCATGTGCTTACACTTATCATTTCAAATCAATATATTTGTTTTTAACGAAGAAACACGATTCTTTATTGTATATTTAAAAATATAATTTAAAAATCTTCATTGAAATTCAAATTCTGTAATATTAGATTCAAAAATCGATTATTAATTATTTCAAATTATAATTACTTCAATTTGTAGAACATATCAGTGCCTTATTTTATTAATTTCTATTTTATTTATAAGATTTGAGCATTATGTCAAAAATTCATGAAAGTTTAAGACATTTGTTAACATTTTTTCAATTAAAAATACTGTTTTCTTCATTGACTTGTTTTCCTATATATCTGTTATTCAAGATTGTTCTATGTGAATCCTAGAGGTTAATTATAAGTGTGTAATTTCTGCCACTAGTTTTCACTTCTGTCGTCTTGAAGATTTTTTGAATTCATTTAATTTTTAATTCATTCATTACAAAGTAGTAATCTTTGAAAACATTCTTAACTAATTATATAACATTTAAAAAATGTTTATAAAAAACAATATATTTATTTATATTATTAATTTTAGTAAGAAAGTAATTATTAGGTGTATATATATATATATATATATATATATATATATATATATATATATATATAAATATATACACATATATACACAATATTCACATACATAAATTATATTTTTATAAGACAATTATAGTCAAAGAACCATTCATTTTATCATAGTACTCGAATCTAGAAATAAACTGTGGTTGTATTGATTTCATATATAGGTAATATTAGTGAATGTTCAATTTTTTAAATAAATTACATAAGTAAGTTTATCTAATCATTAATCTATTTAGATTTGATTGAAATGAGTGAAATGTGTTAACACCTATTTTCCTAAATTGTTTTCTAGACTATAATATATCTTAAGTAACAAATTTTATAGCATTACCGTTCAGAAAATCCGTAATCTGATCAAATATTTTTTAAAGTTTCTGTACGTACCAATTTTATAAAAGATCGTATAATAGGAAAAAAGATATCTGCATTACTAGTTTAACATGCAATTTCAATTTATAGTATCATAATTCTAATGTAATTGTAAACTGCACGCTATATCACTCTACAGCTGCAATGCAGTAACTGCAACTGATATACAAGAAGTTCATCTTTGTCTCATAATGTTTTACGCTGTACATATTTTAAAACATTTTTTATCATAGATAAACGTTTCTGATTTAATTCCTGGTTCTATCGTACATTAGTACGTAATTTTGATTTTTGTTTAATATTATATTTCGAAATATTTAATTCATATTTCTATCTACAATATTAATATTAATATATATATATATATATATATATATATATATATATATATATATATGTATGTATGTGTATATATATATATATATATATATATATATATATATATGTATGTATGTATGTATAAGAAAACATATATATATATATATATACATATATTTAACTTGAAATATCACGCCATTATAAGTTCAATGGGTTCTCGGAAAAAATCTATATACTCAAATTATATTTTGTATTCATAAGAAACCATATATCTGAAACAAAAATTAATACATCCTCTAATAAACTCATTTAATAAAAAATCTCATCTTTTGAATTTTATATACTTTCTATACTTTTTGTGACTTTTATCGTTCTTCTAAGAAACTCTTATCAAAATTTCATTTCAGTCACATCTATGATTAAAAACGTTACATTGTCTTACAAAAATTGGAATATTTCAAAACATTATATTTACATGCTAATGAAAAAATATCTGAACAATATAATATATGAATTTAAATTATTATGATTTCAATTCCATTTAACAAAAACAAATGCATCGAAAAAAAAACTACTGAAGAAAATGTTATTATCAAATTAATCGGGAAAAATGTAATGAACTATTGAGATTAATTTCCTTTTATCATGGACGAACAGAAGAAAACGTGTCTTTTATTGATCGTTGGCTATGTACATTAATTACTGTTTGACGCATTTAGCAAAGTTGATTGTTTTATATTTTTATTAAGTTGTGATACTCAGAATACAAATTATCCTTAATAATATCAAAACGGCATTTTGTCGAACAACACATACATTTTGAGAAAAATTATTATTATGTCTGTTTTAATAATATTGTATAATATAAATAGAATTCTTTTTTAAATATATGTATCCTATTCTTTGCAAATTAATCAAAAAGTAAGCGATTGTACAAGTTTTCATTTTCACTGTAAATAACGACAGTTGAATTCGGTAAATATTTTTGTTTTAAAATTCGTGGTTTCTATATACAGTTCATAATCAAAAAATCAAATATTTTGTTTTAAATAGACAATTGTTTTGGAATTCAAATAAAGTAAAAATTTTAAAAAGAAAAAAACGTGATATTTTTCTTTAGAATTCAATATTTATGTGTATGTATATATATATATATATATAGACATACATTATTTCATGAATTATTTATATTTGGGTTGTTATAAAAGAAAAATGTATCGATCTGTTATTATAATTGTAACATTTCTTTTGAGAAAATGTAAAATAAACTAATATTTTCATAAATATTTACAAATATTTCAACGAGTAATAACATACGTTCTTGAAAAAACTCAAAAAAAAACATTAATTAAGGATTTATCTTCTACTTACCTGCAAGTGCCAAATTTCTTTATTAACTACCATATAAATATATACACCAGTTCCATTTGAATGTGATTTTTCGTTAACATCGCTGTTTTTCGTTGGATGATGTCGATAAAAATGAAGATTTTTTAATATTCCTTACATAAAATTATCATATTTTGCTTTTTATACGATTTATTTAATATGATCTCATAGTAGCATGCTTTTGCTTGTTAGAAGAGAACGCTTACAAATCAAACGGAGCCAAACGTTGTTAGTTACAGAGTGGTGGCGGTAGTAGCTGGAAACTCGGAGGCCGTCACTCTGAAGGGGCTCAAGGCTGACACCCAATACCAGGTGACTGTAGCGGCCGTTTCTAACGGCAAAAAATATCGCAGCCGGCCAATTGTCTTCCGCACTCTGGGTAAGTTTCAGTACTTTTATAATACATCATAAATTACTTAAATTAAAATATCATTTTTAGTAGTTATAAATTCTTTTATTATTTTCGTCATTAAAAACTTTTCATCAATTTCAGTTTTAACTACTATTAAAAAATAAATATTGAGACACATAATAGGTTATCGCTATCAAGTCCAATTTAGTTTATTAAAAGATGAATTTGTTATTTTCGGGATATATTATTTTTTATTTAGAAAGTCATGAATAGGCCAGTTTGATGAATTTTAATATAAACAGCATTCTTAGAAACTTAAATAGAACGAAATGAATAAAATGTATAATAATTTTGTTAATTAGACAATGTTTTCTTATACTATTGTTTTCTTATAAGCTCATTTTGTACGGTTGTTCTATTTTGTATCCTCAAATTTTCATATGGTTCATTTATTGAGTTTTTTCCAATTTTAAATTCTCAGTAATTGCTAAATCCACTTGTTAAACAATATCCTCACTAAGAGTTCTAGTCAATTTCACTTTTATTTATTAATTTTAAGTATTATACCCTTTACTTCTATCTTCTCATCTCCAATTACTAATTTTATTATCTTGTAATGTTATATCAAGTATCAACCTTATTTTTGTTCATTTATTTATAATTTTATACAAAATTGACCATGCTTTGTCTCCGTAAACTATTATTGTAAGATGTATTAATACTTGTAAGATGTGTAAATACTTTTGATTTTATTTCCATCAGCATTTTTCTTATACAAATGTTTAATTTGTACAAATATTGATAATATAAGGTATATTTTTTTACACTTCTAATAGTTATAGATCTTATATCATTCTATATATATATATATATATATATATATATATATATATATATATATATATATGTGTGTGTGTGTGTGTGTATAAAAACAATTTTAATACAGCCTTAGTTATTAGTTTTTATTATTATTGAATTTTTATTTTTATAAATAATTATATAATGTCATCAAAAATTCGAAATATTCAATTATTAATTGCGTACAAATTGTTATTGTTGTAAAAGTAATCTATAAACTACGTTAATAACTCTGTTCAGCAATTTCTTCCTTAACTGTATGACAATCAGTTATATAGCATTCCATTACCTTTATTTTCAGTAACATACTCGCTTGTATATTTTGCGTGATTTATACTACTTTGATGGTGTTAACATTTAACACACATGAATTATACTATTACACTGTGACATTAACATTTACAGTTTCTGTTTAATTTGAAATGTCGCGTGTATATATTATTTATTTGCTACATATATTTTCTTTATATTTTCTATACTGATAAGTCTTTGAAATAAAAATAATACTGCCAAAAAATATAATACTAAAATTTAATTCCGTTAAATTCTGTAAAAAGTTTAATTCCGTTTTTTAAGAATATATATAATTTAAAGTATTCACTTTAAATTGACTAAATGAGAATGTTTTCTTATCTATAATATGAACAATTAATTTATTTATAATTTATTTTTTCAAATAAATGCATAACATGATACCGGTTTTATTTGAGTGTTTAGTATAATTAATTAAATTCAATGGAATTATAACTACTTATATACAACTAGAAAAATATTACCATATTTAATAAATAGTGGTTTTATACTATATATATATATATATATATATATATGTGTGTGTGTATGTATACCAAAGCTTAAATACCTGAAAAAAAATTTAAAGTTTTATTAAATCTTAATGTTACTACATATCATAATATTAATTTTACCGCTAACATAATTTTAAAGGAGTATTTAGATTCAATTTTTTTGAGTCAAAATAATACCGTAGAATGATTAAAATATTATATTAAAATATTTTATATTAGAAAATTGTTACATTTCGTGATATAGAAGAGATAAGAATTACATTCAAGAGAATATATAAAACATTTATTGTGACGTATTGAAGAAATAAAATCAGTGTTTGTACTATCTAAAATTGAATTACCTCAGTACGCTTTGTTTGTCGTTTGTACAGAGCCGCCACGTAGTTCCCCCCAGCAGGACGCCGTGGCGGCAGGAGCGGCGCTCACGGGCGACCCGTCGGCGCCTCCATCACTGGACACCGGTCCTGGGGCGTCTGGCGGACAAGTGATACCGACACCTAATACTGTTACCGAGCCCGAGGAATTTGTGCATGTAAGTAAATGAACATTATATATAATATCTAATACATGCTATGATATCGCGTGTAGTATGCTTCGTTATATACAAACTTGTTAGAAATGTTCCATCTTCAACATATGATCAACTAAAGTCTTTCCAACAAATTAACTTCACAAAGATTATAGTCTTACAGTATTCACCAACCAAATCGTACGAAATATGATAGTCTAAGATTTATAATATTTTGTAAGGTAATTGACTGTAGAGTAAAATGGAATTACTGTTGTTAATTCATGTTACATAAAGTGAACTCAGATAATGAAAAAATGTTCTTATTTGAATTATGAATGTGTTATTAAAATATTTCTATAAAAGTGTTTTTTCGATAAAATAAAATTATTTTAAAAAAATGTTATTCGTTTTAAATGAGTAGATTCCATTTCTCTTTTTTAAAAAATAGAATGTTAAATTAAAATTTCCGAAATAGAAGATGTTTCTTACAAACCAGTTTATATTTAAACTAAAAACTGTCCATTTATTAAAATTATGTTTATTTAATATATATATATATATATATATATATATATATATATATATATATATATATATATATATATGTTGAGAATCACTGCTCTAGAGAATTATTGAATTATTGTTCAATTTGTTATTTAACTATTCTTTATTAATTTTGGTTATTAGTATTGAATTATAATATTAAGCAATATAGAAATATTCTTTTCTTTGTTAAGCTTACACAAATGATAAGCTAAAAAATAAATTGTACTTTTTGGTCATATCGAATTTCAATAATTCGTATGACAAGGGGTTAATATGTACAACTATTGGGACCTTAACATATTTGTTAATATTTCAATCTCATCTGTCAGAATAAAAGGAAAAGCAGAAATTCATTATTGTATTTAATTTAGAAAATAATTATTTTCAAATAAAAAAAAACATACGTTCTCTTAATAATTCTTTCAAAACATCTTTACTAATTTCATAAACAATTCTGTATGCTTATATAGCAAATATTTGCTTTTTTGCAGGTAAGAGGCGTTGAAATAGGAATAGTACTTCTAGTCTTACTCGTATGGATCGCTGCTATAGCTCTGTTCTTTAACCGTTGGGGTAAAATTCGAATGTTATTACCATATCAGCCGGACTATAAACAAGAACAGTTAAAAGTTCCAGGCACAGCTGCATGTGCGGCAGCGCAAGCTGCTCAAGCGACATGTAATGGTAACCATGGTAGCTCGCACGTATGTCCACAGGTCAGTTAGATCATGTTTTTTTTTCATTTTCCATCATTGGCTTCGCACGACCTTTATGTGATGATATGATGAATGTTTGGATCTATTCCTTTTGAATGTCTTGATGTTTTACGTACGAGGCGGATTCGAGTATATTTTATACATCCTATATTTACATTGAATTTTTCATATATTCCATTCTTATAAAAATTCAACTTACAAATAACTATATAAACAGTATATATATATATAAATATCAGGGGGTTTCGCCCTCTGCTCGCTGCCCTCATCAACCCCCCAGGCTTACTGGGTTCGCCCACTTATTAATTATAAGCATGCACATGTAACCAAATAAAACAATGAACATATTTTTTAAAACTCAGTTATGTATGTTTATATAATCATTATGGCAGACAGATTGCAACGTTACTGTTTTATATATGATATAATCATATTTGAGTACAATGAAACCTCGACTTCATAAATAAATAAGTCGAAATTATCAAATTTTTTATGGACAATTTTTATTATGTATATATATATATATATATATATATATATTCATATTCTTTTTCTTAATTAATTTATCCTATTATTTTTTAAGAATTCCGTGTATTAATAGAAAATTTTTTCGATTAAATATATTAATTTTCTATAAAATATATTAATTTTCTATAAAATACAATAAGATATACAATACAATCCTTTTTTTTAAATTTGAAACAAAAATTAGTTTTTATGTTTTCGTTTAACTTTTACAAATGAAAAATATTATTGAAAATGATTTTATAATTTTTTGAATTGTTTTAAAAATAATAATATCATTTTCAAGTTTTATTAGTTGAAGTATTAAGATATATTTTATCCATCTCAATAAAATATCTAAATTTTTCGGTGAAAAATGTTTCGTTAAAAATAAATTTTCCTTCGATTCTAAATTCAAAAATAAAAAATAAATTAGTACACGATTTCAACGTTTTAGAAAATAATAAAAATGAATATATAAAGAAAAATATATATGATTCAGTACAGCATTTCTTCTGTATTATCTTTTATTTGAATATAGTTTTAACATTGTGACTAAATTCACTTCTAAAAAATATTTTTTCACTTACCCCACAAATAACAAAAAAATCCTTTTTTTTAATGGTCAATAATTGATTGTTAATAACATTTGTTTGTTATTTATACCCATTTTGGCAGTGATATAATCATTATCAGAGCGCTAGTGCAGAGGAAATTTTGATTTTTATCATTAAATAAGGTTTTAGCATTTTGATGATTACATTACCGTCTAAATGCGCTTAACCAACAACCGAAAATAATCAATAATCAATTAGTGAACATTTTTGACTAGATTTTTTTTGTATTAATATATAAAATATATAGCTCAAAAATTCTAAAGTGAATATATTATAATTAAAACTTCTTTATTATTCATCTCTTTGAAATAAAATGATTTAATTAAAATATTAATTATTAATTAATTATTACTTATGATTATGCTTAAGTTTAATCCAACTTTTTGACATGCATGCTTTTTTAGTAAAAACTAATAGCGGATAACGCATCAATACAACTTATATAAAGTGTATTTATTATAAGAATGTGGATGTATTCAATCAAAAATATAAAATACTTAAGTATTTATATTTTTTGTTTTTAATAAAAAATATACAATGAAATGTAGTGTGTATAAAATAAACAATTTATATAAGACATGTCTCAGTCCGCCATTCTATAACCAATTCTGTCGCAGATTTATGTAGTTATTTGTGTACTTTTTAAATATGATTGCCTTTGAGCGATTGCTAGATGGTTAACTTCAGCTTTTAAGCTTGTAACATTTTCATATAGGTTCAAATCCTATAAATTGATCATATATCCATATCAGATTACTTTGTTGGTATTTTTAAAAATTGAACATACATGTATATATATATGTATGTGTATATATATATATATATATATATATATATATATATATATATATTATAAAAAGCATCTCATTTCTTGTACGTGCTCTGTTTTTGTAATATATTAGTAAACATACAGTAATTGTAAACTTCGATCAAACTCTGTAATCTGATCATAAATATTAAACAAATTATAGATTAAATAATTAAGAAACGTAAATGTCTATTAAAATTATTCTCTAGTTCTAGATTCACTATGCTACATTTATAACTGAGCACAAAAATAGGACTTTATATCGATTTGTTTATTTTTAGCTCAAGGATAATTTATTTTTTATATTTATACGAAGCTCTTTTTGAAATTTTTAGGATAGAATAATGATATTGTCTGTATCGTTCTTTCTCATGCATTTTAATTAGAAAGTAGTTAGAAAAGTAAATTTTTATTGTTGTTCACATTTTGATTAAATTCAATGAGAAATATGATATAAATATGTAAAATTGTTCAAATACTTAACAGATGTAAACGTCTTGTTTTCTGATTTTTATTTTAGAAGAAATTCTTAAACAAATAGGAACATAATAATTATTTTAAATATTCATAAATTTTTAGTAAAGAAATTTTATTTTATTTGAACAATTTACAATGTTTTTTCCTATTGCTTTTTAGGTTTGATAAATATAATATTTTTTTTGAATCAAAGTTTATTGTGAGATTTTTATCTTATTCTCTTCTAGTTTTGCATTATAGAGTACAAATTATCTGTTATAGGTTTTATTCACTATAGCCTCTTTTATACAGATACTTCTTTTACGTTCCTCTTTATTAATACTAGTATATTATAATTTCATCTCTACTAACTTCGTTCGAATAAAAAAAATCATTATAATAATATATACATACGAGTATGTATTAATTATATGTAAAGCAAAAACGTATTGAAAGTTTGTATTTTTTTTAAAAAAAATCAATTTAATATACTTATTAGATTAACGTCTATAAATAAAACCTTTTATTGATTAAAATAAATGTCTATTAACTATTATCATTAATTTGAAATTCTTAAATGTGTAAAAAGTTTCATAATCGAGAAGTTATTATAAAGAGATTCTCTTAAAATCTTTCTTAAGGATATAATTATAAAAAACGATACAGGCAGTCATTAAATGAAACATAAAATCGATAACTGAATGTTGAATTAAAAATACACATTCATTCATTATATGTCCTTTTGTTATGAAATCTATCTAATTTCTAAATTACTGCATTATTAAGGAAGAACAACAAATTACTGTTTTTCTTATAGTTTACACATATCCAGTATTATAGGAGAGCTGTTAAAGATTCATTTACAAGAAGACGCGGAGCCACTCTATGAAGTGGTATATTCTTGAAACTACATTCTATATCACAGCGATTGAAATGTCTCTGTTAGAGAGTGAGAACAACCACTATTGTTTAGATTGAATGCTTTTAAATTCAGCTTTTGTATATATTGTAAAAGCTAGAAATTTGCAATGAACAGAACACTTTATTATCTTTTTGAATTGTTTCTTTTTGTCATTTATAACTTTTCTATACCGAATCTGATGCTATTTTATAAATCATTACAAACGCGAAAAAACTCATTTTAATACAAACTGTTATTAGTATTATTTTAATTATATACATATTTTTTTTATTTTTATAAATAGAATAGCAATGTGTTGAAACCATTGTTTTTAAAAAGAAAAGATTGATTGATAAGCTAATAAAACCTTATAAATTTATCCTTCTTCAATAATCCTTGTAGCGACGTTTAAATAAACTAAAATATTATTTGTATTTCTCCGCAAAGTACTAATCCTTTAATATTTAAATATTAAGAAGCTTAGTTAAGCAATAATGTATCTAATCTTCAGTCAATGTCGAAACTTGCACATTTTAATTTATTTTTCGTACTTTTACATATTGTAAAAAAATGATATTTATTTTTAAAAGTTAAGAATGATTATATAATTAATATTAAATAAATATATTTTGAATGTTATTACTAGAATACGTCAATAAAATTGAATGAACCAATATAGACATCGATCCACAATTATTAACACAAATATTACTTTAAAAGAAAAATATTTTTTTCAAAATATTTTGATGTTAAAAACAAGATTTAACGAAACAGTATAGATTATATAGAAATATATAGATTTTTAAAAATATTGATGCTGAAAATTGAAGCAGATAATGCTAAATACCAGAAACATTTAATAATTAATGAATTTTAATTATATTAACATATAAAATAGAAATACATTACTTTATGAAGAAAATTACAGAAATTAGATATAAAATTTATCACAATCGCTCGAAGCTGTTGTAGCAAAAGATACTTTTTCCTGACAATAGTTTACCTTAGTTATACGAGTATACCCTTGTAGGAACCAAAATGATGATCTAGTATAATTTATTTATCCTAACCTTCTTTTATCCTTATATAATTTTTTGATTTTAATGCCTACATAATAGTAAAATGTATTAAAACCTGATAAATGAATCAATAAATTATTACTTAAATCTTATATGTAACATTATATATTCTTAACTAAATAACAAAATGTTTTATTAATAGTTAAAAAACATTTTTATACTTTTATGATTGATATTTGTATTTGAAATCGATAATAATTTTATAATTTAACTTCAAATATAGTTATATTAATTTTCTTTATACCTTTTCATTTTACTTTAATAGTTTACTTTTTCAGTAAATTTATTTTTTAAATCAAATTTTATAACTATCATTATTTAGTTTTTAAGATTTGATTTAAAAAATAAATTTTTATTTAAAAAAAAAAACTGTTTGAAAATAAATAAACTATCATTATTTAGTTATAATACTTTTTTACTTTTTTTAAAGAAATCTTTGAATTACTAGCCACCTAACTTATTTTCTTTTCATAAAAATAATATTAATATTCAATGGCAGCTATCTAATTATTACAGTATTTCTTTCTTATGAACGAAAATGAAAATATCGGATCTTTATTCATAAATATAATACAAATGAAGCTTAAGTAAAAACAGATATAAATGTGATTTTAAAAAAATAATAGTTAAAAAATAATTTGAAAAATTACTAAAATCACTCCTTCCTTTGAATACAAAAACGTAACAATTTTTAATATATTTTAAATGCATTTGATCTGCCATTCAAACTCGACCATAAAAGCAGTATTAGCTCCTTTATTGTAATAAATTACCAGGATGCTGAATTATAACATCAATATTGCACAAAATTTTAAATTATGTATTTTATATATATATATATATATATATATATATATATATATATATATATATGATTTTTAATCTGAAATAAATGACCGGGCATATTTTAAAAATCAATTACTTTTATTGATACAACATTGAATTTTTTCTTCTTCAGTGAATTTAATTCAGACTTAACAAGTTGAGACATTGACCGTTAAAAATTCCACTAACTCTAGTTATGGAAAAAATATTTTTAACACTACTAAAAAAAAACTATTCAACTAACTGCTGTCACTATTACTACAACTAATTTCTGCAGCTGCTGTTGGTCGCTGGTGTTTGAGCGTTGTCGTTGTTGGTTTTGTTGTTAGGAGGGATGCTGCATGCTGGACCACTGTTTCCACTACCCTCGCCGTTCGCGAGAGTCGCGGGAATGTGGGTGTCAGTTCGCCCTCCTGCACCGCGCCGACCACACCTAGCATCAGCCAGTCCCCGTATCGCCTCCCGCGGCAGATACCAACCATCAAAACCACAACCATCACCCGAAACCAGTAAGTCCCGTCTCTGTCTATTTCTTTATCTCGTTCTCTTTTCTATATATCTCTTTACTTGCACTCGTATTTATTTACATATTTATTCTACTTCTAATCGCCAAACAATTCTCTCTTCACGAATACATTACATAACACCGAACTTTTGATAATAAATCATGCGGTCATTCGTTACAAGGCTCATTACTTTTTTACATTTCATCTGTACTTCTTTTCACACACTTCATCTGTGATTTTCAACTCCTTTCTTACAAACAGTGTTATGTAGTTATATTTCATTTCATAAAGTTTATCATTTTAGTCGTAGTTTAACACGCAAGTATTGAAATGCTTTTATTTAAAACTCATTCAGTCTCATTACTGAAATGATCTTATTATTATAATATAAAAAAAGAAAACCAATTTTATGACTATTGTTTTTACTTCTAGATTTCATTTTTTCATTACAATATATATATATATATATATATATATATATATATATATATTATCGTGAAATTTTAATTTTCAATTAACTTAATATAGTTTCGGAACAAAATATTCAAAATTTAATTTAATGTATTATTTTTAAAGACGAATATTTACTCTCTTTCAATTCTTCATTCTATAATTTTCCAATTAAACTAAAATTCAACTTGAATTATTTAAATAGATGATAAATTTAAACTAAAAAATTTAAATTAGTTATTAAACAAATATTTATATATTAAAATTTTTATTATATATTCTTATCAATTTCATCCTAAAACCGTCCGTTATTTTCTTATCAATTTTATACAAGATTAATAAAACACGTCTAAATATATTTGTGTTTAAATTTTTATTATTATAAATTTATAGTTAACTAGAATGAATTTGAACTCTAGGTATATTTAATTTTCTAAAATAAAGTGTAAAAAATACAATATAATGAAAAAAATGTAATATAATTAAAAAAATATATATAAACAGAATATTTCATTTTTAACGAAGGCTAAAATTTATTCTATTACATAATTCATTATAATAATGCCATGCTAGTTTATAGCAAGCATTACTGTTTTAACAATATTTTCTCTCTCTATTACGTTTCTGGTTGACCTTTGAATTTTCAATGCAGTACAAGTATTGAGTACAAAAGTTAACGACTCGCGTTCAAAAACTATTATTATAGTCTTCTAAGTCCGAGATTTTCACAAAGTTGTGAAATATTTTACCTACCCTTCGATTATGCCTGCTACACGAAATTCAACCAGTAGAGCTCCACAATGCCCACAAAGAGATTCAATTTCTTACCTATATAAAACAGTTAAATCTACCTTCTCACCACTCATCAGTAGTCGTCCTCCAAAGCAAATACGCTATGCAATTTTTGTTGTACTCAATTTGGTCTGAACTACTTTCTTATTGTACATAAAACGCATTCTCGATGATTCGGCTGCACCGTACAGTCGACGCACTTGTCATCAAATAAACTCATTTTTGGAGAGAGCCAGAGGTTGAGGTGTAGGCCGGTGTTTTACATCTAAAAGTATTCGTCTACGATAAAACACATACACCTATCATGAAACACTTGCTATATAATTTCTTATTATAATTCAAGACTACTAATTTTGTATTGAAGGTTGAGGAAGACAATTATCTTCCACCTATTCTAAAAAATGAAGTTAATGCAACTGGTCAAAGAATAAAGTTTTTTTAAAAAGATCAAATTAGTACAGTATATCTTTAAAATGAATATTTGTATAGAAATATACAGAAACCCAAATTAATTTGAAAATTTGCTTGCTATAGCCATGAACTACGTATATTTGTATTTACTACAACTGATTTCGACTATATAAATTTGTATTAAAGTAATTATTTATTCGTTTTACATATTTTATACATTAAAATTCACAAACCGTACTCAAAAGTTATAAACTTTTATTTATAAATAAGAATATATTTTTTCCAAACATTAATTTATTTTTTGATTGAAAAATAATTTTATCGCACACTTAGCTTTTGACAATGTTTCTAAATTCATTTCACAAATGAATCACTCTCTACATACCATAGAAATATTTCTTATCAAAATGTTTAACATTCAGTGTCTTTCCGCTTTGAAATGATGGTATCGTCATCGAAATCCGCATCAAACTTCAAAATGAACAGACAATAGTTGTATTATTCGCTTAGAACAAATATAGTGTAAGGAGAATGATTCTATTGTGAAAGAAAAAAAAATCTAAAAAAGAGTATTTGTATAAAATTTTATTTCTTATTTATTTATAACTTAATACTATATAATTAAAAAAAATCGTTCGTTTCAATAATTAAAAAGCAAATCAAACAATTTCATGAATTGAAAACTGTCAATTTTTTATAATAATTAATTATATTAATCATAAACAGAAATTTTCAAACGAATTTAGAAATAAATTATTGTGCTCAAAAAGCATTACAAATTAGTATCTATATAAATGTAATAAAAATCTATTTTTAAAAAGATTTATTAATTAAATACATTAGGTTGGTAAAAAAATGATTGCGGTTTATGATCATATCATTTCATTCAAATTCATATACATTACCTCAATTATTTTCCTATCGACCTAACAAATATCTCAGATAAGGAAGTTAATTATTAACGTTTGAATATAAAATATTATTTATAAATGTTAGCCATAAATGTTCTTTAGTAAATAAATCTTAAATTCGATATTTTATCACTAATGCCGTAAATAAAATATAAAAAACCAGAAATAATGATAAGATAATAATAAACCGTCAAACACGTTTATTAATTCTTTTAGTTCATTTATAACTTTATATTCATATTAAGTTTCATTAACAGTTTTTAATCATTGTTTAATAAATATACTCGTAAATGGAACTTATTTCACTAAAGTGAATTTATTATTATTATTATGACATTACATATTGCATAAGGAAATATTTATTTTTTTTGTTTTACTATAAATAATTGTCATTGTTTCAATTAAAGACTGAAATATTACATTTAAAAAGTGTTTATAAAATATATTCCTGAAACCCTAAAATTTTAAAGAACTAATACAATATAGAAGTGGACCGTTATAAAAATAAATTAAAAAATATTATAGAAAACATTTTAATTTCATTCCATTTTAATTCCGTACATAGTTCAACAAATATCTGAATCAAAATATGTCTATCAGTCGTCAAAATTTCATAGAAAATAAACATGAATGGCATTTTATTTTGTCAACATACATAAATATCACTATAAATAATAAAATATAATTAAATTTTTCAAGAGTAAAAACCTGACATTAATAATAAATAAAATTAATCCAAATAGAAATGTTTTATATTTTTGTAATTTTCAAAACACGTTCAAAAAACACGCATACCCACACACACATATACATATATATGTGTATATATATATATATAATACATATATATGTACATATATAATACATATTTAATTGTTACTGCATGAATCAGGATTCTTTTATATAGTAAGTGTAGTTATTGCATGATGCATGAATTATAATGATTTGCTATTATTAGTTTTCATATTTAAAAACCAAAATCTTTGTAACTCTGTTCACCTGCAGTTTAGAACTTATTGCAAATATATCTACGTCTAGACATTAATAGCCGTAAGTACTGAAAAAATATTTTAAAATTTATCTCAAATTACATTTAATATTTAATTGATGTAACATTTGTCAGTATATATTTTTAATTTATAATATGTAAACAAATTTTAAAATTTATCATAATTTATAGGAACTTAATTGATATCAAATTATAATTATTTTTTTATATTTATGATCTTATTGAAGTTTATTTTGGCGATCCTCGTTTTTTTGCAACATTCAACTCTCTATGACTAGTTTCAACATATATATATATATATATATATATATATATATATATATATATATATATATATATATATATATATGCAGCTAAATTTATATAAATTGTTTTAAAATTATAGATATATTTATTTATGATTGTGTATAGACGTGGTTTATAATTCTAAGTGCAAAATATCAAGTTGCTATTTGTATTTTATTTCTTCGTTTTATTTCTGTTCATTATTGTATTTAATTTTCATTTTATACAGATTAAATACATAAGAAAATCAAAATAACATAAATCGTCAAATCAAATACAAATAACAAAATGATATTTTACAGTTCAAGTCAAACTCCACACCTAAACTAAAACATATATAAACGGAATTAAAGATATTTTAATTCCAATTTTAAAGATAGGAAATATGTTAAAAATAATTGTAGAAAATAAAAACTAGAGTAACTCAAAAGGACGAAGACCACCAAGACAATAAACAGAAATGCGTCATGTTATTAATTTTATCACATTATTCATTTATTTTGTATGGTGTAAAAACAAAGATATTATCATAATTAAAACTGTTCGAACGTACAAATATCAACAAATATTAAAGAAGTCCTTTCTCTCAATTATTTAAAATAACACTAATATATTTTTGACAATAATAAATCAAATTTCAAAAATGAATTTTTTACTTCTTCACACATCACTTTTTGTTTCTATTCAGAAAGATTCATTAATTGATTACTACTTCTGCACATTTCGATAGCGATTTTATCACCCTTAGAACACTAAAGTACAGAAAAAACTTTTTAATAGTATTTTTGATAGTTTGTACAGCATTCATAAAATATTTATTAAAATAATAATTTGAATAACTTCACTATCAACTTTTAAGTTTTGTTTTAGGACATTAATTTTTTTTTAAATTGATATATTTATTTATTTTTTCAGGTTAATACAGAATTATTTATTAAAGTTACCTCAACAAAATAGTATTAAAAAAATATTCATACTCAAATTAGAACCGAAAGTATATTACATTTATTTTAAATATACAAAAGAGAGAACTTTATAATCTTTAATGCATACATAATTATTTCCAGTATGTATACATGTAAAAATATTACTCTGTTTTTTATTCAATATAGGTACATTTTAATAATAGTACATATATATATATATATATATATATATATATATATGAATAATAGTACTAAATATTTCAAAGGATGATATTGTTTTAAAAATAAAAAGATACGGAAATTAAACTTCAATAATTGGTAGCACTAATAAAATACCGTTTTTTCTCTTTATTTAATCAGTTTATAATTTTACTATTTCTACAACTATCCAAAAACATGTTTTTTAAACAAAATAACGATAATTTACTAATATTGAATTATTTTAAAACATTATCTTAATACTATTTTTTTGTACAAACTTTAGTAGATATTAAAACAGTTTCTTTTCTATTTGTCAGTTCAAAACATTTTATTTGTTAAGTTCATAAAATGTGCAATAAAATTGAATTAATAGAAAACGAAACAAAATTGTAAATAATATAACAGAAACCACCATATTTCAATTATTATTTTCTTAATTTATGATCTTACAAAATACTGAAGTATTTCAAACATACTAGGAACGGAAATATTGAATCGTAAAATTTGAAATGTTACACCTACATATATCTTACACTAAACTATAATTTTATAATTCAGAATTTTCATTGGTCATCGAATCACGTCGATAATGATCATTATTCAAATGCAAATCGACGGCAGCGTCCAAGGATCAATTCAGCCATATTCATTTCAAATAGTGGACCTGGATTTGAAGCAAGTGAATTTCTTCGACGTCACGGTTCCCAATCTCGCCTTTGTCGTAAAGCACAAAGCGAGGAAAATATTCCATTAACAAAAACAAAGCATTTTGGACTTCCTGTTCTTTCTGTTTCTGGACCATCACCGCCCGATGAAGAAGCAGAAAGACAAGATTCACTTGATGAGTGCGTTTAAATAAAAAATCAAACAATGGAAAAACTAATTAGTGCATAAATGAATAGTTTTATAAATTGTTTTAAGAGACAAGTGATGTAAACATGGAATATTTAGTGCTTATTTCTAATACAAACTGATAAGTACAGATTATTATTATTATTATTGTATATATACATATATATATACATATATATATATATATATATATATATATATTTAAAAATAATTCTTATTGATATTAGATTCTTATAGACATGTATTATATCATCTTTATATCATAACAATACTTTTACACCACATTACTTAGCTATAATCACTCAAATTATTAAACACTATCCGATATTTGATACTAATAATATTGCTTTAATTGCATTATACTAATATCTTATTCGTTCTAAAGTTACGGTTATAGAATTTATATTTTTTTACTATATCAACTTTCAACGCTATTAAGCATATTTCTATGCACACACGTATAGACATACATACATATATATATATATATATATATATATATATATATATATATGTATAGACATATATAAAGTTATTTCATTACGTGAATACAATAAATGTATTTCAGTTTACCAAGTATTAGTTATAAAATCTATATGTAAATAATAAAACCGGATGAAAATTTGCTTTACAAAACAATGCATTAAAGAAACCAGTTTAATTAACCTATTCAGAGGAAACATATCCAAAAAAATAATAACTCTTTAAATGTGATTACATTTTTAAAAATTATAATGAAGTTGTTCTACAATAAAAGTTGTTAGATATAGATAAAATAAAGAAAATGGCGATAGTTTACATCTGAATTTCTAATTAAAACAGTGATAACAATTATATTTTATTCCAAAAAAGTATACTCTTCCATTATATTCATATTAAATTGAAAAATATTTGGTAAATAAATTTTACTTACATTTAAACTTGCTTAAATGAATAGTAGACAGAATACATGTTTGTTGTACAATTAACTTATATGAGAAATTTGTTAACTTTTGATTATACATATTTTAATATATTTATATGCTTAAATCGTCAGTAACATTTCATACAATTCAGAAAATGAAACTAATACATTTATACATTTGAAATTTAATTAGGTTTCGAACCAAAACTACTGTTAATTCTTTAAAATAATTATTTTTTTATATAAAATGGTTTTCATTTAATGAGTGATTACGGAAAATATTAATTTCAGCTTATACTAATTATGAAATGTAGTAATTACCTTTTGTACCCTTTTTTTAAGTCTCTAGTTTTCAATTACTTTTATTGACCGTCATGGACAAATTAATATTTCATGCATATACATATATATATATATATAAATTTATATATATATATGCATATATATATATATATATATATATATATATCGTATATATATAGTGACATTTTACTCTAAAAAATTCTACTATGTTCATTGGAATTTATTATAAATAATTAATATGCTATATATAATTGAACCTACTGAACGTAACAATAATTGGATACATTAAGAATTTCATTATTCATGAGTTCATTATGAGGAGGTTTATATATATCTATATATATATATAAATGTATATATATATATATATATATATATATATATATATATACATATATATGTGTATATATAAATGCATATGTATATATATATATATTTGCATAAATTATTAAACAATTTTCCTATTGTTTTTTTTTATTTTATCAAAAGATAATCCAATCACTGTTGCTAACAATGAATGATTCAAATATGGCAGGAATGTGATTATTTTAAAATTATTTGAATTTTTGCATAAATTAATCACAAACTAAATTTAATATATGTATATGTGTGTATATATATATATATATATTCATATACAAGTAGAACATTTATTTAATATTTAACATTTTCATTTATTCAAAACCATTCAATAAATTCTTAAGAAGTACACATAAATAATGCGATAGGAAGCATAAATTTCATCTTGATTAAAACTAATACTTCATTAAATAAAAACAGAACTTTTTTATATCTGTGGAAAATGCAGTTGCTATATAAATAGGTATTAAATATGTACAGTAATGCGTGTGTGTGTATATAAATGTAATGACTAGAGACCATATACAACGACAAGTAGCAAAACCGAATTGATTCGTAGATGGAAAAGTTCGCTTATTACAAATAAGATTAAAGAAAAATTTTACTACAGAATGGAGAAATACATTAATTTGACATTACATATGTGATCAGTAATAAAAAATGATTCCTGAAAACATTTTTTTAATAATTTTAATGATAATTAATTTTATATTTTGTTGAGTTTTTATTATTTTCGCTGTTTTACGATTTGTTTTAATCATTAGGAGATTTATAAAATATTATTATTCTTTTATTATAAATGTTATTTGTATGAAATTTAATTCTTCCTCGAGATTTTATTGGGTTTTTCAGACATTCCTTTTTATGAAATTAAAATATAATTTTATCTGCTTTCTCTCTATTATCTGTGTTTATGCTCTAACGCATTTTTTTCAACAGTGTTTTACATACATGCTCTTATATATATATATATATATATATATATATATATAATCCTTTTATTATTTGTATAGTCCGTTTGTTTATAAATAAAATGAAAATATTTTTGCTCATTTCATAACGCAGTAAAAAATTCAGTTTGACTTAATAAATAACGATAAATCTAGTCACTTTTACTTATATCTATTATAAATTTGAAAATTACATTTTTTGAACCAATAAAGAATAAGATTTCGTATAAAATTCTCAAAAAGTATTCATTTTCTGCCCTTCTTTTTTGAGAAGCTTCAAGAAGAACCATTAATTTAAAAAAATAGTGACAAAATATTATTGAAAAAATTATACGAAAACTGAATTAAACTGAATAACGTAATTAAACTGAAATTTTATTTTTTTGCCTAGTTTGATGTGTGAAAATTATGAAATAATTAATAACTACATCATGATCGTATAATTTATAATTATTAATTAACAATAACACATTTATTGGATAACATCAATATTTTAATGACCTATGCAGATATTGTACAATAGGTATAAAGAAATGCAATTTATAGTAGTTCTTATATAAATTCAGTTCTGTTAACCAAAAAGATATTGTCTCTAGTAATTACGTTAATTGTGGAAATATGCGAGTCAACTATTAGCATGTAGACTGTTATCTTATGAGAGTTATTAATTTGTAAGGAGCTGTATAAACATATAGTGTTTTAATGTTAAGACTTTTATATATCTATTAGAATTTCTTTCCTCATTCTTAACTAAATTCAGTCTGTAATTGATCTCTTAATGTAATAATTCGTACACAAAAATATCAGATAGTTTATGCAATCAATTGTTACCAATGGACCAATGTTTTTGTAAATTTGAAAATTGTTAATTTTTATTTACATTTAGTTTACTATCTACAGTTGATTATGTGCCATATCTAGTGTAATCATTTTAATGTTTTCATCTTGAACATCAACATATCATTATATTAAAATGATTCTTTATTTAACAGGTTTGATTAAATAATCTAATCCAAATATACTGTAGTGTTTAATGGAAAACAGAATTTGTACGTCAGACAAAATTAACATAATTAATTGTGCGGTACGATTGTAGTTCAAATTGTAAAAAAAAGAGTAAATATTATTTTTATTGAATATTACTTAAAAAAATGCTTTACAATGTCTTTACAATAAAGCTTATCTCTCTCTATCTGAAAAAGTATTTACCTTTAATTATTTTCTATTATGTTTTTAAATGACATTTTAGTAACCTGCAAATAATCATAAAATACAGACTTTTTTCAATTAAATATTTCGTATACCAAATTTATAATTTAAAAATATCTTAATAGAAATAGTATATCTTTTCCAGTTAAACTCTTTTCGTAATTTAATAATCAGAAAAAAACTGACGTTTAACTAGTAAATACTTATATACAATACAAAATAAAAACAATCAAATATAAATAATTAAAACTGACAGTAAACAATAACAATATTTTCTTAACCAAACAATATTTCTTTATTCATTTTAATATATATTAGATTTCTGAAATATTTTAATTCAAAATAATATTACTTTACCTTGATCTATCTAAATAAAGTAAAAACATATATAAGCTCTAATTTCTTACAAACTATGGTTTATAATATCCATATAGCAAATTTAAACAAGATTCGTCTTAGTAATAATTCTTTAAAAATTAAAATCTTTCTATTCAAAGAATTTAAAATCAATTCTATTTAAAATGTATGTACAACAAATATTACTAACATTAATTTTGCGAAAAATTCAACCTTAATGGAATAATGGTCAATGCCTATTCACACATATGTAAGTAACTTATTTAAAATAGTTAATTGATATATAATTTAATTCATTTCAAAAATAGAATAAGGTTTCTAGACTTTTATTTAAATCAAATTAAGAATAACAAGTGTTAAGTATGATTATATTTTTTTCAAATAGAAAACATCCTTGTAAAACAATATATTATTGTAACTTATTAACATTTAAATATATTAAATTATTTCTACAAAAATTCACGAAAAAATTGTTTTGTTTACATTAAATTGACTTATAATCTTTTAAATTTTGTACTAGTTTTATAAAATAAGATCAAGTAAGAATATTCGAAAAATTATTTTCTACAAAAAAATAGTTTGAAAATATCTCTATTATGATCAATAAATCACTGTAGTAAAAGAATCTTTAGATTCAGAAAACCGTTACAAATCGATTAAATTATAGGAAAGGATTCATTGTCTATCTTTTCTTCATTATTTTGTTCAAAGAATATTTATGAATGAATATTTTCATAGAAAACTATAATATAATCATCTAACACAAAGAAATAATTCACGTTATTAACTGTAGAGCTTCAAAAAACAATCTTAATAAAAATATCCAATAGCACATGCATGTAAATATATATATATATATATATATATTGTAATTGAAAATAATTGCCCAATTACAGAAAACTTTTCTCAAATATATAAAAATATTTACATACTTTCATTGATTTGTAAATAAATACATGTAATTATCATATATTTGTAAATAATTTAAACATTATATATAACTTACTTTTTGCCATTAAATAATACGATAAATATTTTAATGCATATAATAAAGAAAAACTATACAAAGAAGAATAACCCACATTTATAAAATAAGTTTCTCCTTTTTATCAATAGCAAATTTATATATATATATATATATATATATATACACACACACACATATATATATATATATATATATATATATATATATATATATATATATATAAGGTATATGTGTACGTATGAAGGTATGTATGCAAAAGAAATTTGCACACATTTTTAAGTTTTTATGTTATAACATTATGACATTAATATTATATATATATATATATATATATATATATATATATATATATATATATATGTATGTATATGTATATAAAACAAGGCCATTATCTTGTGATCATATGACTGACATATCACATTAAATATACAATATTCACCACGAAATATAAACTTACAATTCTAAATTATTTCTGTAATTGAGCTTTGAAATTAACAATAAAATGATATTGTAAATTTTTTATGATATTAAAATATAAAAACTGCATTTCACTACGAAAATTAAGTACTATTTCTTTTTAAATAAGATGACTCTGACCAAATTCTATGTGCCCTACGTTTTGTGTGTGTTCGGTTATAAGTATGTGTGCATATATAAAGAAAATATTTGTGCATGCATATTCTTATATATTCACACACACATATCTATAAGAAAATAAAGATTTCAATGTGAAACTGTGTTTTCCTTTAATTTTAATGTCCTTTTAGAAAATATAATAATATTTTATAAACAATAATAATAAATATCAGTGCTGTTTACATGTATAGTGTATTGAATAAATATTAAGACAATTCTGAAACTGAATAAATCCTTTATATAATTATTTTTATTTATAATTGAAAACAGCTATTATCGTTTTTTTGATAGAATAAAAATTGTTATTTTCACATAATATTATACTTTGAATATTGGAAATTTAATGATTGTGGATGCAAAATAACATAAATAAATGTATTTGATAGGTTGCCCAAAAATAAAAAAAATATAAAAAATGACCAAGTTGAGAAGACATGAAAATTTATATCGTAAATAAATAATTATTTACCAAACTCATGTATTGTAAGCGCGTACTGAATTTATAAATAAGAATTTTACTTTAACATTGTAGAATTCTGGCTATTCACGATTATTTTCGGTTCTTCTAAACGACTGGATGATAAAACTAAGTATTTATTTAGAAATTCAATGTCAATAATTGATCATAAAGAAAAATATTTTGCATACAAAGTCATTATTTGTCACCTATAGTAATTTTTTTGACAGTGTATAAAATTCATTTTGTTTAATGACATTTTAGACGATTTCCAAAAGAAACCAATTACCTAAGACCACTTCCGTACTATGTATAAAAATCTCAGTAGTTCAGTGGCCATTTTAAACAATGTCCAAGATATTTGAGACAATTTTAGACATTGCATAAAAATAACTGATGTTCTGTGGCTATATTAGATAATATATAAATATCAGGACTAATCTGCGACGATTTATAGAACATACTCGTATATATAGTTAACATAGTTCAGTGACCATTTGAGACAATATCATGTACGATGTTGAAACAATATTATATGTGAAATACTCATAGTTCAGTGGCTATTACATCAAATGTCCGAAAATCACCAGTGAACGAACCAGTGCTACGATTTTGGGAATGAATAAAAATTACTGCAGTTAATATAAAAATTACATCTGAAGTAAGGTCATTTTTATACATAGTCACCAGAGACCATTAGTGATTTCGGACATGGTCGTAAACTGCCACCGAAATACAAAGTTAGTTAGACATTATCTAAAAATCGTTTCACTCTATTGATTAATGTTGGACACTATAAATCGGCAACAATTGAAATAACATCTTGATATATTAAAAGTCAACAGAAACTGATGATTTTTGAACGTCGTCAAAAATAACCACTCACTACGAGAATTCTTACATATATATATATATATATATATATATATATATATATATATATATATATATATATATATATATGTATGTATGTATATATATATATTGACTAAATAGCGTCTTTGTTAACTGAAGATTTCTGGACTTATTGAACATTGTCTAAAAATCAACAAAAAAACTATGACGATTTCGACATTGTCTACGAATCGACACAAAACAATAATGATAATTAAACATTGACTAAAAATCGACTCAAATCTATAGTCAATTTTGAACATTGACAAAAATACACGTCGAGCCAAATATATATTTAGACATCCTACAAAAAATGTCATATCATCTCACGCAATTCTTAGACATTGTCTAAAATTGCTCATCGAGCAGACACATTTATAGAGGTTCTCAACAGACTAAGATATTTAGACGTTGTCTAAAAATGCTCGTCGTGTCAAATATTCTTAGACGCCATCCAAAAATTGTCTCATTAGAACAAGTGATTTTAATATATAGTCTAAAAATACCCATTGAGACCCGACATATATTTGACGTCATTTAAAAATTGTCTCATGAGCCTATGTGAATTTTAGACATTGACTAACAATACCGTGGAGAACGTCATATTTTCAGACGTCATCCAAAAATTGTCTCTCAGCTCTTGTAATTCTTAGACATTGTATAAATGGTCGTCAAGTCCGACATGTTTTTAGACGTCATCCAAAACTATTCACATCAGCTAAAGAAATCAGGGTAATCCCTGCTAAAAATATCCAAATTATTTAAAATCTGGCTATTAATTAAAAGTGGTCAATGCGTATTTTAATGCATTTCTAATGTATATAAAATTAATGTCAGTTAAAACTGAAACCTAAAAATACTAAAAAACCGCTAAAAACTCATTTTTCTCGCTTAAAATATAAAAAATTTAATAAAATCTGACAACGAATTCGATTCATACTGGTCGATGTGTATTTTAATGCTGATATTTATTTGTAGACAAAATTGTAATCGGTCAACAAAGAATACCGAAAAAGTCCAAAAAACAGCTGAAAAAGACGTTTTTCTTGATTAAAATGTTAAAATTACTTAAAATCTGGCAATTATTTCATACTGGTCGAAGCGTATTTTCATTTTTCAAAAAACCCATTTTTCAACCAGTTTTTCGGCTATAAATAGTCGAGATTAGGTGCGAATCGGCTAATATCGCACATCGTTAGATGCGTCTTAAAATTGTCTATCACGTGGTATCCAATTCGATTGAATTATTTTCCCAAAACACCTAATTTTATCCAAAAAAATCCATTTTTCAACTAGTTTTTTTGCTATAAGTAGTCCAAATTAAGTGCGAATCGGTTAATATAGCACATCGTTAGATGCGTCTTAAAATTGTCTATCACGTGGTATCCAATTCGATTGAATTATTTTCCCAAAACACCTAATTTTATCCAAAAAAATCCATTTTTCAACTAGTTTTTTTGCTATAAGTAGTCGAAATTAAGTGCGCATCGGTTAATATAGCACATCGTTAGATGCGTCATAAAATTATCTATCACGTGATGTATAATTTGATTCGATTATTATCCACACCGGGCGTATTTTGGCCAAAAAACCCATTTTTCAACCAGTTTTTCGCCTATAAGTAATCGAAATTAAGTACGAATCGGCTAATATCGCACATCGTTAGATGCGACATAAAATTATCTATCACGTGGTGTGTTATTCGATCCGATTATTTGCCAAAATGGCCTTATTTTTCCCAAAAAACCCATTTTTCAACCAGCTTTTTGGCTATAAGTAGTCGAAATTAAGTGCGAAATGGGTAATGTCGTATATCGTTACATGCGCCTTGAAATTATCTATCACGTGGTGTGCGATTCGATCCGATTATTTGCCAGAATGGCATTATTTTTCACAAAAAACCTATTTTTTAAATTGTTTTTCGGCTATAAGTAGTTGAAATTAAGTGCAAAGTGGGTCATGTCGTATATCGTTAGATGCGTCTTGAAATTATCTATCACGTGGTGTGCGATTCGATCCGATCATTTTCCAAAATGGCCTTATTTTGCCCAAAAAACCCATTTTTTAACTAGTTTTTCGGTTATAAGTAGTCGTAATTAACTGCAAAATGGATAATGTCGTATATCGTTAGATGCGCCTTAAAATTATCTATCACGTGGTGTGCGATTCGATCCGATTATTTTCCAAAATGGCCTTATTTTTCCCAAAAAAAACATTTGTCAACCAGTTTTTTGGCTATAAGTAGTCGAAATTAAGTGCGAAATGGGTAAGGTCGTATATCGTTAGATGCGTCTTGAAATTATCTATCACGTGGTGTGCGATTCGATCCGATTATTTGCCAAAATGGCATTATTTTTCACAAAAAAACCATTTTTTAACTAGTTTGTCGGCTATAAGTAGTTGAAATTAAGTGCAAAGTGGGTCATGTCGTATATCGTTAGATGCGTCTTGAAATTATCTATCACGTGGTGTGCGATTCGATCCGATTATTTGCCAGAATGGCATTATTTTTCACAAAAAACCTGTTTTTTAACTGGTTTTTCGGCTATAAGTAGTTGAAATTAAGTGCAAAGTGGGTCATGTCGTATATCGTTAGATTCGTCTTGAAATTATCTATCACGTGGTGTGCGATTCGATCCGATTATTTTCCAAAATGGTCTTATTTTTCCCAAAAAACCCATTTTTCAACCAGTTTTTCGGTTATAAGTAATCGTAATTAACTGCAAAATGGATAATGTCGTATATCGTTAGATGCGTCTTGAAATTATCTATCACGTGGTGTGCGATTCGATCCGATTATTTGCCAAAATGGCCTTATTTTTCCCAAAAAACCCATTTTTCAACCAGCTTTTTGGCTATAAGTAGTCGAAATTAAGTGCGAAATGCGTAATGTCGTATATCGTTACATGCGCCTTGAAATTATCTATCCCGTGGTGTGCGATTCGATCCGATTATTTGCCAGAATGGCATTATTTTTCACAAAAAACCTATTTTTTAACTTGTTTTTCGGCTATAAGTAGTTGAAATTAAGTGCAAAGTGGGTCATGTCGTATATCGTTAGAAGCGTCTTGAAATTATCTATCACGTAGTGTACGATACGATCCGATTATTTTCCAAAATGGCCTTATTTTGCCCAAAAACCCCATTTCCAATCATTTTTTCGGCCATAAGTAGTCGAAACTAAGTGCGAAATGGGTCATGTCGTAAATCGTTAGATGCGTCTTGAAATTATCTATCACGTGGTGTGCAATTCGATCCGATTATTTGCCAAAATGGCATTATTTTTTACAAAAAACATATTTTTTAACTAGTTAGTCGGCTATAAGTAGTTGAAATTAAGTGCAAAGTGGGTCATGTCGTATATCGTTAGATGCGTCTTGAAATTATCTATCACGTGGTGTGCGATTCGATCCGATTATTTTCCAAAATGGCATTATTTTTCACAAAAAACCAATTTTTTAACTAGTTTTTCGGTTATAAGTAGTCGTAATTAACTGCAAAATGGATAATGTCGTATATCGTTAGATGCGCCTTAAAATTATCTATCACATGGTGTGCGATTCGATAAGATTATTTTCCAAAATGGCCTTATTTTTCCCAAAAAACCCATTTTCAACCAGTTTTTCGGCTATAAGTAGTCGAAATTTAATGAAAAGTTGGTAATGTCGTATATCGTTAGATGCGCCTTGAAATTATCTATCACGTGGTGTGCGATTCGATCCGATTATTTGCCAGAATGGCATTATTTTTCACAAAAAACCTATTTTTTAACTCGTTTTTCGGCTATAAGTAGTTGAAATTAAGTGCAAAGTGGGTCATGTCGTATATCGTTAGATGCGTCTTGAAATTATCTATCAGGTGGTTTGCGATTCGATCCGTTTATTTTCCAAAATGGCCTTATTTTTCCAAAAAAAAAAACATTTGTCAACCAGTTTTTCGGCTATAAGTAGTCGAAATTAAGTGCGAAATGGGTAATGTCGTATATCGTTAGATGCGTCTTGAAATTATCTATCACGTGGTGTGCGATTCGATCCGATCATTTTCCAAAATGGCCTTACTTTGCCCAAAAAACCCATTTTTTAACTAGTTTTTCGGTTATAAGTAGTCGTAATTAACTACAAAATGGATAATGTCGTATATCGTTAGATGCGCCTTAAAATTATCTATCACGTGGTGTGCGATTCGATCCGATTATTTTCCAAAATGGCCTTATTTTTTCCAAAAAAAACATTTGTCAACCAGTTTTTCGGCTATAAGTAGTCGAAATTAAGTGCGAAATGGGTAAGGTCGTATATCGTTACATGCGTCTTGAAATTATCTATCACGTGGTGTGCGAGTCGATCCGATCATTTTCCAAAATGGCCTTATTTTTCCCAAAAAAACCCATTTTTCAACCAGTTTTTCGGTTATAAGTAGTCGTAATTAACTGCAAAATGGATAATGTCGTATATCGTTAGATGCGTCTTGAAATTATCTATCACGTGGTGTGCGATTCGATCCGATAATTTGCCAAAATGGCCTTATTTTTCCCAAAAAACCCATTTTTCAACCAGTTTTTCGGCTAGAAGTAGTCGAAATTAAATGCAAAGTGCGTAATGTCGTACATCGTTAGATGCGTCTTGAAATTATCTATCACGTGGTGTGCGATTCGATCCGATTATTTGCTAAAATGGCCTTATTTTGCCCGAAAAACCCATTTTTCAACCAGTTTTTCGGCTATAAGTAGTCGAAATTAAGTGCAAAATGGGTAATGTCGTATATCGTTAGATGCGTCTTGAAATTATCTATCACGTGGTATGGTATTCGATCCGATTATTTGCCAAAATGGCCTTATTTTGCCCAAAAAACCCATTTTTCAACCAGTTTTTCGGCTATAAGAAGTCGAAACTAAATGCGAAATGGTTAATGTCGTATATCGTTAGATGCGTCTTGAAATTATCTGTCACGTGGTGTGCGATTCGATCCGATTATTTGCCGAAATGACCTTATTATGTCCAAAAATCCCATTTTTCAACCAGTTTTTCGGCTATAAGTAGTCGAAATTAAGTGCGAAATAAGTAATGTCGTATATCGTTAGATGCGGCTTGAAATTATCTATCACGTGGTGTGCGATTCGATCCGATCATTTGCCAAAATGGCCTTATTTTGCCCAAAAAACCCATTTTCAACCAGTTTTTCGGCTATAAGATGTCGAAACTAAATGCGAAATGGTTAATGTCGTATATCGTTAGATGCGTCTTGAAATTATCTATCGCGTGGTGTTTAATTGCATTGGATTATTTTACAAAACGGCCTTATTTTGACCAAAAAACCCATTTTTCAACCAGTTTTTTGGCCATAAGTAGTCGAAATTAAGTGCGAATCGGCTTGTATCGCACATCGTTAGATGCGTCTTAAAATTATCTATCGCGTGGTGTTTAATTGCATTGGATTATTTTACAAAACGGCCTTATTTTGACCAAAAAACCCATTTTTCAATCAGTTTTTCGGCTATAAGTAGTCGAAATTAAGTGCGAATCGGCTTGTATCGCACATCGTTAGATGCGTCTTGAAATTATCTATCAGGTGGTGTGCAATTCGATTCGATTATTTTCCAAAACGACCTTATTTTGACCAAAAAACCCATTTTTCAATCAGTTTTTCGGCCATAAGTAGTCGAAATTAAGTGCGAAACGGCATATAGCGTACATCGTTAGATGCGTCTTAAAATTATCTATCACGTGGTGTGCAAATCGATTGGATTCTTTACCAAAACGGCCTTATTGTGACCAAAAAACCTATTTTTCAATCAGTTTTTCGGCCATAAGTAGTAGAAATTAAGTGCGAATCGGCTTGTATCGCACATCGTTAGATGCGTCTTGAAATTATCTATCACGTGGTGTGCAATTCGATTGGATTATTTTCCAAAACGGCGTTATTTTGCTCAAAAACCCTATTTTTCAACCAGTTTTTCGGCCATAAGTATTCGAAATTAAGTGCGAATCGGCTTGTATCGCATATCGTTTGATGCGTCTTGAAATTATCTATCACGTGGTGTGCAATTCGATTCGATTATTTTTCAAAAAGACCTAACTTTGCTCAAAAAACCTTTTTTTCAACCAGTTTTTCGGCCATAAGTATTCGAAATTAAGTGCGAATCGGCATGTATCGCACATCGTTAGATGCGTCTTGAAATTATCTATCACGTGGTGTGCAATTCGATTGGATTATTTTCCAAAACGGCCTTATTTTGACCAAAAAACCCATTTTTCAATCAGTTTTTTGGCAATAAGTAGTCGAAATTAAGTGCGAAACGGCTTATATCGCACATCGTTTTATGTGTCTTAAAATTATCTATGACCTGGTGTGTAATTCGATTCGATTATTTTCCAAAAAGACCTATCTTTGCTCAAAAAACCTATTTTTCAACCGGTTTTTCGACCATAAGTAGTCGAAATTAAGTGCGAAACGGCATATAGCGTACATCGTTAGATGCGTCTTAAAATTATCTATCGCGTGGTGTGCAATTCGTTTCGATTATTTTCCAAAACGGCCTTATTTTGCTCAAAAAACCTATTTTTCAACCAGTTTTTCGGCCATAAGTATTCGAAATTAAGTGCAAATCGGCTTGTATCGCACATCGTTAGATGCGTCTTGAAATTATCTATCACGTGGTGTGCAATTCGATTCGATTATTTTCCAAAAAGACTTAACTTTGCTCAAAAAACCCATTTTTCAACCGGTTTTTCGGCCACAAGTAGTCGAAATTAAGTGCGAAACGGCATATAGCGTACATCATTAGATGCGGCTTAAAATTATCTATCGCGTGGTGTGCAATTCGATTGTATTATTTTCCAAAACGGCCTTATTTTGACCAAAAAACCCATTTTTCAATATATATTTATATATTTATACGGTAACTCAAATAAAGTCTGTGTAGCTAAGTTAACATAGCAAGTCTCTCTATAACAAGTTAAGCAGGAAGAGTGGCGTACCATGAATGGAATGGTGGTCAATCGATCTGGTGGTCTCGATCGACGAAACGTGTGTGTGTGTGTGAATGTATGTATATATATATGCACTTTAATTTGTTTATATTCATATAGTTGTACGGTAACTCAAATAAAGAGTGTGTAGCTAAGTTAACATAGCAAGTCTCTCTATGACAAGTTAAGCAGGAAGAGTGGCGTACCATGAATGGAATGGTGGTCAATCGATCTGGTGGTCCCGAAACGTGTGTGTCTGTATGTGTGTGCTATAGACAATGTCCAAAAATCGTCGTCACGTCCGAGTGAATTTTAGACAATGTCCAAAAATGTTCGTCATGTCCGTGTGAATTTTAGACAATGTCCAAAAATCGTCGTCATGTCCGAGTGAATTTTTAGACAAAGGCGTCGTCATGTCCGAGTGAAATTTAGACATTGTCCAAAAATTGTCGTCATGTCCGAGTGAATTTTAGACAATGTCCAAAAATCGTCGTCACGTCCGAGTGAATTTTTAGACAAAATCCAAAAACGTCGTCATGTCCGAGTGAATTTTTAGACAAAGTCGTCGTCATGTCCGAGTGAAATTTAGACATTGTCCAAAAATTGTCGTCATGTCCGAGTGAAATTTAGACAATGTCCAAAAATCGTCGTCATGTCCGAGTGAAATTTAGACAATGTCCAAAAATCGTCGTCATGTCCTAGTGAGTTTTAGACAATGTCCAAAAATCGTCGTCACGTCCGAGTGAATTTTAGACAATGTCCAAAAATTTTCGTCATGTCCGAGTGAATTTTAGACAATGTCCAAAAATCGTCGTCATGTCCGAGTGAGTTCTAGACAATGTCCAAAAATCTTCGTCATGTCCGAGTTAATTTTAGATAATGTCCAAAAATCGTCGTCATGTCCGAGTGAATTTTAGACAATGTCCAAAAATTTTCGTCATGTCCGAGTGGATTTTAGACATTGTCCAAAAATCGTCGTCACGTCCGAGTGAATTTTCGACAATGTCCAAAAATCGTCGTCATATCCGAGTGAATTTTAGACAATGTCCAAAAATCGTCGTCATGTCCGAGTGAATTTTAGACAATGTCCAAAAATCGTCTTCATGTCCGAGTGAGTTTTAGACAATGTCCAAAAATCGTCGTCAAGTCCGAGTTAATTTTAGACAATGTCCAAAAATCGTCGTCATGTCCGAGTGAATTTTAGACAATGTCCAAAAATCGTCGTCATGTCCGAGTGAATTTAAGACAATGTCCAAAATTTTCGTCATGTCCGAGTGAATTTTAGACAATGTCCAAAAATCGTCGTCATGTCCGAGTGAATTTAAGACAATGTCCAAAAATCGTCGTCATGTCCGAGTAAATTTTAGACAATGTCCAAAAATCGTCGTCATGTCCAAGTCAATTTTAGACAATGTCCAAGAATTTTCGTCATGTCCGAGTAAATTTTAGACAATGTCCAAAAATCGTCGTATGTCCGAGTGAGTTTTAGACAATGTCCAAAAATCGTCGTCATGTCCGAGTGAATTTTAGACAATTTCCAAAAATCGTCGTCATGTCCGAGTGAATTTTAGACAATGTCCAAAAATTTTCGTCATGTCCGAGTGAATTTTAGACAATGTCCAAAAATCGTCTTCATGTCCAAGTGAATTTTAGACAATGTCCAAGAATTTTCGTCATGTCCGAGTGAATTTTAGACAATGTCCAAAAATCGTCCTATGTCCGAGTGAGTTTTAGACAATGTCCAAAAATCATCGTCATGTCCGAGTGAATTTTAGACAATGTCCAAAAATCGTCGTCATGTCCGAGTGAATTTTAGACAATGTCCAAAAATCGTCGTCATGTCCGAGTGAATTTAAGACAATGTCCAAAATTTTCGTCATGTCCGAGTGAATTTTAGACAATGTCCAAAAATCGTCGTCATGTCCGAGTGAATTTAAGACAATGTCCAAAAATCGTCGTCATGTCCGAGTAAATTTTAGACAATGTCCAAAAATCGTCGTCATGTCCAAGTCAATTTTAGACAATGTCCAAGAATTTTCGTCATGTCCGAGTGAATTTTAGACAATGTCCAAAAATCGTCGTCACGTCCGTGTGAATTTTAGACAATGTCCAAAAATCGTCGTCATGTCCGAGTGAATTTTAGACAATGTCCAAAAATCGTCGTCATGTCCGAGTGAATTTTAGACAATGTCCAAAAATTTTCGTCATGTCCGAGTGAATTTTAGACAATGTCTAAAAATCGTCGTCATGTCCGAGTGCACACCGACCCACACAGACACCGATCCAAACAGACACAGACCCACACAAACAGACCCACACAGACACAGACCCACACAGACACATACAGACACAGACCCACACAGACACAGACCCACACAGACACAGACACACACAGACACAGACCCACACAGACCCACAAAGACACAGATCCACGCAGACCCACACAGACACAGATCCACACAGATACAGACCCACACAGACACAGACCCACACAGACACAGACCCACACAGACACAGACCCACACAGACACAGACCCACACAGACACAGACCCACACAGACACAGACCCACACAGACACAGACCCACACAGACACAGGCCCACACACACATACACGCACACCCACACCCACACAGACCCACACCCACGCAGACCCACACCCACACAGACACACACAGACACACACAGACACACTTCCACACACACACACACTGTCCACACACAATGTCCAAAAATCGTTGGATAACCAAAGTGATTTTTGGACAATGCCCAAAAATCGTCGGTCATTCCAAGTGATTTTTAGACAATGTCAAGAAATCGTCGGCTTTCCGAGTGATTTTTAGTGAATGTCCAAAAATAGTCGGTCACGCCGAGTGATTTTTAGACAATGTCCAAAAATCGTCTGTCAAGCCGAGTGATTTATGGACATTGTCCAAAAATCGTCTGTCAAACCGAGTGATTTTTAGACAATGTCCAAAAATCGTCGGTCACTCCGAGTGATTTTTAGACAATGTCCAAAAATAGTCGGTCAAGCCGAGTGATTTTTAGACAATGTCCAAAAATCGTCGGTCATTCCGAGTGATTTTTAGACAATTTCCAAATATCGTCGGTCATTCCGAGTGATTTTTAGACAATGTCCAAAAATCGACTGTTATTCCAAGTGATTTTTAGACAAAGTCCATAAATCGTCGGTCATTCCGAGTGATTTTTAGACAATGTCCAAAAATCGTCCATCAACCCGAGTGGTTTTTAGACAATGTCCAAAAATCGTCCATCAACACTAGTCATTTTTAGACAATGTCCAAAATTCGTCCATCAACCCGAGTGATTTTTAGACAATGTCCAAATATCGTCCATGAAAACGAGTCATTTTTAGACAATGTCCAAAAATCGTCCATCAACCCGAGTCATTTTTAGACAATGTCCAAAAATCGTCCATCACCCTGAGTCATTTTTAGACAATGTCCAAAAATCGTCCATCATCCTGAGTCATTTTCCGACAATGTCCAAAAATCGTCCATCAACCCGAGTGATTTTCAGACAATGTCCAAAAAAAGTCCATCAAAACGAGTCATTTTTAGACAATGTCCAAAAATCGTCCATCAACCCGTGTGATTTTTAGACAATGTCCAAAAACCGTCCATCAACACTAGTCATTTTTAGACAATGTCCAAAAATTGTCGGTTGTTCCAAGTGATTTTTAGACAATGTCCAAAAATCGTCGGTTATTCCAAGTGATTTTTAGACAATGTCCAAAAATCGTCGGTCATTCCGAGTGATTTTTAGACAATGTCCAAAAATCGTCAGTGATTCCAAGTGATTTTTAGACAATGTCCAAAAATCGTCCATCAACCTGAGTCATTTTTAGACAATGTCCAAAATTCGTCCATCAACCCGAGTGATTTTTAGACAATGTCCAAAAATCGTCCATCACCCTGAGTCATTTTTAGACAATATCCAAAAATCGTCAATCAACTTGAGTGATTTTTAGACAATGTCCAAAAAAAGTCCATCAAAACGAGTCATTTTTAGACAATGTCCAAAAATCGTCCATCACCCTGAGACATTTTTAGACAATGTCCAAAAATCGTCAATCAACCCGAGTGATTTTTAGACAATGTCCAAAAATCGTCCATCAACACGAGTCATTTTTAGACAATGTCCAAAAATCGTCCATCACCCTGAGTCATTTTTAGACAATGTCCAAAAATATTCCATCAACCCGAGTAATTTTTAGACAATGTCCAAAAAAAGTCCATCAAAACGAGTCATTTTTAGACAATGTCCAAAAATCGTCCATCACCCCGAGTGATTTTTAAACAATGTCCAAAAATCGTCCATCAACCCGAGTCAATTTCAGACAATGTCCAAAAATCGTCCATCAACCCGAGTGATTTTTGACAATGTCCAAAAATCGTCGAATATTCCGAGTGATTTTTAGACAATGTCCAAAAATCGTCGGTCAAGCCGAGTGAATTTTAGACAATGTCCAAAAATAGTCGGTCAAGCCGAGTGATTTTTAGACAATGTCCAAAAATCGTCGGTCAAGCCGAGTGAATTTTAGACAATGTCCAAAAATCATCGGTAGAGCCGAGTGATTTTTAGACAATGTCCAAAAATCGTCGGTCAAGCCGAGATATTTTTAGACAATGTCCAAAAATCATCGGTAGAGCCGAGTGATTTTTAGACAATGTCCAAAAATCGTCAGTCAAGCCGAGTGATTTTTAGACAATTTCCAAAAATCGTCGGTCAAGCCGAGATATTTTTAGACAATGTCCAAAAACCGTCGGTCTTTTCGAGTGATTTTTAGACAATGTCCAAAAATCGAGTTATTCCAAGTGATTTTTAGACAAAGTCCATAAATCGTCGGTCATTCCGAGTGATTTTTAGACAATGTCCAAAAATCGTCGCTCATTCCGAGTGATTTTTAGACAATTTCCAAAAATTGACTGTTATTCCAAGTGGTTTTTAGACAAAGTCCATAAATCGTCGGTCATTCCGAGTGATTTTTAGACAATGTCCAAAAATCGTCCATCGACACTAGTTTTTTGAGACAATATCCAAAAATCGTCCATCGTCCTGAGTCATTTTTAGACAATGTCCAAAAATCGTCCATCATCCTGGATATTGTCTAAAATTGACTCAGGTTGATGGACGATTTTTGGACATTGTCCAAAAATAACTAGTGTTGATGGACGATTTTTGGACATTGTCTAAAAATGAGTCGGGATAATGGACGATTTTTGGACATTGTCTAAAAATGACTCAGGATGATGGACGATTTTTGGACATTGTCTAAAAATGTCTCAGGTTGATGGACGATTTTTGGACATTGTCTAAAAATGACTAGTGTTGATGGACGATTTTTGGACATTGTCCAAAATTAACTTGAGTTGATGAACGATTTTTGGACATTGTCTAAAAATGACTCAGGTTGATGGACGATTTTTGGACATTGCCTAAGAATGACTAGTGTTGATCGACGATTTTTGGACATTGTCTAAAAATGACTCGGGTTGATGGACGATTTTTGGACATTGTCTAAAAATGACTCAGGTTGATGGACGATTTTTGGACATTGTCTAAGAATAACTAGTGTTGATGGACGATTTTTGAACATTGTCTAAAAATCACTCGGGTTGATCGACGATTTTTGGACATTGTCTAAAAATGACTTGGGTTGATGGACGATTTTTTGTCATTTTCTAAAAATCACTTGGAATAACAGACGATTTTTGGAAATTGTCTAAAAATCACTCGGTATAACCGATGATTTTTGGACATTCTCCAAAAATCAGACGGGTTAACTGACGATTTTTAGACATTGTCTAAAAATCACTTGGAATAACCGACGATTTTTGGGCATTGTCCAAAAATCACTTTGGTTATCCAACGATTTTTGGACATTGTGTGTGGACAGTGTGTGTGTGTGTGGAAGTGTGTCTGTGTGTGTCTGTGTGTGTCTGTGTGGGTGTGGGTCTGCGTGGGTGTGGGTCTGTGTGGGTGTGGGTGTGCGTCTATGTCTGTGTGGGTCTGTGTCTGTGTGGGTCTGTGTCTGTGTGGGTCTGTGTCTGTGTGGGTCTGTGTCTGTGTGGGTCTGTGTCTGTGTGGGTCTGTGTCGGTGTGGGTCTGCGTCTGTGTGGGTCTGTGTCTGTGTGGGTCTGTGTCTGTGTGGGTCTGTGTCTGTGTGGGTCTGTGTCTGTGTGGGTCTGTGTCTGTGTGGGTCTGTGTCTGTGTGGGTCTGTGTCTGTGTGGGTCTGTATCTGTGTGGGTCTGTGTCTGTGTGGGTCTGTGTCTGTGTGGGTCTGTGTCTGTATGTGTCTGTGTGGGTCTGTGTCTGTGTGGGTCTGTTTGTGTGGGTCTGTGTCTGTTTGGATCGGTGTCTGTGTGGGTCGGTGTGCACTCGGACATGACGACGATTTTTAGACATTGTCTAAAATTCACTCGGACATGACGAAAATTTTTGGACATTGTCTAAAATTCACTCGGACATGACGACGATTTTTGGACATTGTCTAAAATTCACTCGGACATGACGACGATTTTTGGACATTGTCTAAAATTCACACGGACGTGACGACGATTTTTGGACATTGTCTAAAATTCACTCGGACATGACGAAAATTCTTGGACATTGTCTAAAATTGACTTGGACATGACGACGATTTTTGGACATTGTCTAAAATTTACTCGGACATGACGACGATTTTTGGACATTGTCTTAAATTCACTCGGACATGACGACGATTTTTGGACATTGTCTAAAATTCACTCGGACATGACGAAAATTTTGGACATTGTCTTAAATTCACTCGGACATGACGACGATTTTTGGACATTGTCTAAAATTCACTCGGACATGACGACGATTTTTGGACATTGTCTAAAATTCACTCGGACATGACGATGATTTTTGGACATTGTCTAAAACTCACTCGGACATAGGACGATTTTTGGACATTGTCTAAAATTCACTCGGACATGACGAAAATTCTTGGACATTGTCTAAAATTCACTTGGACATGAAGACGATTTTTGGACATTGTCTAAAATTCACTCGGACATGACGAAAATTTTTGGACATTGTCTAAAATTCACTCGGACATGACGACGATTTTTGGAAATTGTCTAAAATTCACTCGGACATGACGACGATTTTTGGACATTGTCTAAAACTCACTCGGACATACGACGATTTTTGGACATTGTCTAAAATTTACTCGGACATGACGAAAATTCTTGGACATTGTCTAAAATTGACTTGGACATGACGACGATTTTTGGACATTGTCTAAAATTTACTCGGACATGACGACGATTTTTGGACATTGTCTTAAATTCACTCGGACATGACGACGATTTTTGGACATTGTCTAAAATTCACTCGGACATGACGAAAATTTTGGACATTGTCTTAAATTCACTCGGACATGACGACGATTTTTGGACATTGTCTAAAATTCACTCGGACATGACGACGATTTTTGGACATTGTCTAAAATTAACTCGGACTTGACGACGATTTTTGGACATTGTCTAAAACTCACTCGGACATGAAGACGATTTTTAGACATTGTCTAAAATTCACTCGGACATGACGACGATTTTTGGACATTGTCTAAAATTCACTCGGATATGACGACGATTTTTGGACATTGTCGAAAATTCACTCGGACGTGACGACGATTTTTGGACAATGTCTAAAATCCACTCGGACATGACGAAAATTTTTGGACATTGTCTAAAATTCACTCGGACATGACGACGATTTTTGGACATTGTCTAAAATTAACTCGGACATGACGACGATTTTTGGACATTGTCTAGAACTCACTCGGACATGACGACGATTTTTGGACATTGTCTAAAATTCACTCGGACATGACGAAAATTTTTGGACATTGTCTAAAATTCACTCGGACGTGACGACGATTTTTGGACATTGTCTAAAACTCACTAGGACATGACGACGATTTTTGGACATTGTCTAAATTTCACTCGGACATGACGACGATTTTTGGACATTGTCTAAATTTCACTTGGACATGACGACGATTTTTGGACATTGTCTAAATTTCACTCGGACATGACGACGCCTTTGTCTAAAAATTCACTCGGACATGACGACGTTTTTGGATTTTGTCTAAAAATTCACTCGGACGTGACGACGATTTTTGGACATTGTCTAAAATTCACTCGGACATGACGACAATTTTTGGACAATGTCTAAATTTCACTCGGACATGACGACGCCTTTGTCTAAAAATTCACTCGGACATGACGACGATTTTTGGACATTGTCTAAAATTCACACGGACATGACGAACATTTTTGGACATTGTCTAAAATTCACTCGGACGTGACGACGATTTTTGGACATTGTCTATAGCACACACATACAGACACACACGTTTCGGGACCACCAGATCGATTGACCACCATTCCATTCATGGTACGCCACTCTTCCTGCTTAACTTATCATAGAGAGACTTGCTATGTTAACTTAGCTACACACTCTTTATATGAGTTACCGTATAAATATATAAATATAAACAAATTAAAGTGTATATATATATATATATACATACATACATACACACACGTTTCGTAGATCGAGACCACCAGATCGATTGACCACCATTCCATTCATGGTACGCCACTCTTCCTGCTTAACTTGTCATAGAGAGACTTGCTATGTTAACTTAGCTACACACTCTTTATTTGAGTTACCGTACAACTATATGAATATAAACAAATTAAAGTGCATATATATATATACATACATTCACACACACACACACGTTTCGTCGATCGAGACCACCAGATCGATTGACCACCATTCCATTCATGGTACGCCACTCTTCCTGCTTAACTTGTTATAGAGAGACTTGCTATGTTAACTTAGCTACACAGACTTTATTTGAGTTACCGTATAAATATATAAATATATATTGAAAAATGGGTTTTTTGGTCAAAATAAGGCCGTTTTGGAAAATAATACAATCGAATTGCACACCACGCGATAGATAATTTTAAGCCGCATCTAATGATGTACGCTATATGCCGTTTCGCACTTAATTTCGACTACTTGTGGCCGAAAAACCGGTTGAAAAATGGGTTTTTTGAGCAAAGTTAAGTCTTTTTGGAAAATAATCGAATCGAATTGCACACCACGTGATAGATAATTTCAAGTCGCATCTAACGATGTGCGATACAAGCCGATTCGCACTTAATTTCGAATACTTATGGCCGAAAAACTGGTTGAAAAATAGGTTTTTTGAGCAAAATAAGGCCGTTTTGGAAAATAATCGAAACGAATTGCACACCACGCGATAGATAATTTTAAGACGCATCTAACGATGTACGCTATATGCCGTTTCGCACTTAATTTCGACTACTTATGGTCGAAAAACCGGTTGAAAAATAGGTTTTTTGAGCAAAGATAGGTCTTTTTGGAAAATAATCGAATCGAATTACACACCAGGTCATAGATAATTTTAAGACACATAAAACGATGTGCGATATAAGCCGTTTCGCACTTAATTTCGACTACTTATTGCCAAAAAACTGATTGAAAAATGGGTTTTTTGGTCAAAATAAGGCCGTTTTGGAAAATAATCGAATCGAATTGCACACCACCTGATAGATAATTTCAAGACGCATCTAACGATGTGCGATACAAGCCGATTCGCACTTAATTTCGACTACTTATAGCCGAAAAACTGATTGAAAAATGGGTTTTTTGGTCAAAATAAGGCCGTTTTGTAAAATAATCCAATGCAATTAAACACCACGCGATAGATAATTTTAAGATGCATCTAACGATGTGCGATACAAGCCGATTCGCACTTAATTTCGACTACTTATGGCCAAAAAACTGGTTGAAAAATGGGTTTTTTGGTCAAAATAAGGCCGTTTTGTAAAATAATCCAATGGAATTAAACACCATGCGATAGATAATTTCAAGACGCATCTAACGATATACGACATTAACCATTTCGCATTTAGTTTCGACATCTTATAGCCGAAAAACTGGTTGAAAATGGGTTTTTTGGGCAAAATAAGGCCATTTTGGCAAATGATCGGATCGAATCGCACACCACGTGATAGATAATTTCAAGCCGCATCTAACGATATACGACATTACTTATTTCGCACTTAATTTCGACTACTTATAGCCGAAAAACTGGTTGAAAAATGGGATTTTTGGACATAATAAGGTCATTTCGGCAAATAATCGGATCGAATCGCACACCACGTGACAGATAATTTCAAGACGCATCTAACGATATACGACATTACCCATTTCGCACTTAATTTCGACTACTTATACCTAAAAAACTTGTTGAAAAATGGGTTTTTTTGGCAAAATAAGGCCATTTTGGCAAATAATTGGATCGAATCGCACACCAGGTGATAGATAATTTCAAGACGCATCTAACGATATACGACATTAACCATTTCGCATTTAGTTTCGACTTCTTATAGCCGAAAAACTGGTTGAAAAATGGGTTTTTTGGGCAAAATAAGGCCATTTTGGCAAATAATCGGATCGAATACCATACCACGTGATAGATAATTTCAAGACGCATCTAACGATATACGACATTACCCATTTTGCACTTAATTTCTACTACTTATAGCCGAAAAACTGGTTGAAAAATGGGTTTTTCGGGCAAAATAAGGCCATTTTGGCAAATAATCGGATCGAATCGCACACCGCGTGATAGATAATTTCAAGACGCATCTAACGATGTACGACATTACGCACTTTGCATTTAATTTCGACTACTTATAGCCGAAAAACTGGTTGAAAAATGGGTTTTTTGGGAAGAATAAGGCCATTTTGGCAAATAATCGAATTGAATCGCACACCACGTGATAGATAATTTCAAGACGCATCTAACGATGTACGACATTACCCACTTTGCATTTAATTTCGACTACTTATAGCCGAAAAACTGGTTGAAAAATGGGTTTTTTGGGAAAAATAAGGCCATTTTGGCAAATAATCGAATTGAATCGCACACCACGTGATAGATAATTTCAAGACGCATCTAACGATATACGACATTATCCATTTCGAACTTAATTTCGACTATTTATAGCCGAAAAACTGGTTGAAAATGGGTTTTATGGGCAAAATAAGGCCATTTTGGCAAATAATTGGATCGAATCGCACACCACGTGATAGATAATTTCAAGACGCATCTAACGATATACGACATTATCCATTTTGCAGTTAATTACGACTACTTATAACCGAAAAACTGGTTGAAAAATGGGTTTTTTGGGAAAAATAAGGCCATTTTGGCAAATAATCGAATTGAATCGCACACCACGTGATAGATAATTTCAAGACGCATCTAACGATGTACGACATTACCCACTTTGCATTTAATTTCGAGTACTTATAGCCGAAAAACTGGTTGAAAAATGGGTTTTTTGGGAAGAATAAGGCCATTTTGGCAAATAATCGAATTGAATCGCACACCACGTGATAGATAATTTCAAGACGCATCTAACGATATACGACATTACCCACTTTGCATTTAATTTCGACTACTTATAGCCGAAAAACTGGTGGAAAATGGGTTTTTGGGGAAAAATAAGGCCATTTTGGCAAATTATCGGATCGAATCGCACACCACGTGATAGATAATTTCAAGACGCATCTAACGATATACGACATTATCCATTTTGCAGTTAATTACGACTACTTATAACCGAAAAACTGGTTGAAAAATAGGTTTTTTGGGAAAAATAAGGCCATTTTGGCAAATAATCGAATTGAATCGCACACCACGTGATAGATAATTTCAAGGCGCATCTAACGATATACGACATTAACCATTTCGCATTTAGTTTCGACTTCTTATAGCCGAAAAACTGGTTGAAAAATGGGTTTTTTGGGCAAAATAAGGCCATTTTGGCGAATAATCGGATCGAATACCATACCACGTGATAGATAATTTCAAGACGCATCTAACGATATACGACATTACCCATTTTGCACTTAATTTCGACTACTTATAGCCGAAAAACTGGTTGAAAAATGGGTTTTTCGGGCAAAATAAGGCCATTTTGGCAAATAATTGGATTGAATCGCACACCACGTGATAGATAATTTCAAGACGCATCTAACGATATACGACATTATCCATTTTGCATTTAATTTCGAGTACTTATAGCCGAAAAACTGGTTGAAAAATGGGTTTTTTGGGAAGAATAAGGCCATTTTGGCAAATAATCGAATTGAATCGCACACCACGTGATAGATAATTTCAAGGCGCATCTAACGATATACGACATTACCCACTTTGCATTTAATTTCGACTACTTATAGCCGAAAAACTGGTGGAAAAATGGGTTTTTGGGAAAAATAAGGCCATTTTGGCAAATTATCGGATCGAATCGCACACCACGTGATAGATAATTTCAAGACGCATCTAACGATATACGACATTATCCATTTTGCAGTTAATTACGACTATTTATAACCGAAAAACTGGTTGAAAAATGGGTTTTTCGGGCAAAATAAGGCCATTTTGGCAAATAATCGGATCGAATCGCACACCGCGTGATAGATAATTTCAAGACGCATCTAACGATGTACGACATTACGCACTTTGCATTTAATTTCGACTACTTATAGCCGAAAAACTGGTTGAAAAATGGGTTTTTTGGGAAGAATAAGGCCATTTTGGCAAATAATCGAATTGAATCGCACACCACGTGATAGATAATTTCAAGACGCATCTAACGATGTACGACATTACCCACTTTGCATTTAATTTCGACTACTTATAGCCGAAAAACTGGTTGAAAAATGGGTTTTTTGGGAAAAATAAGGCCATTTTGGCAAATAATCGAATTGAATCGCACACCACGTGATAGATAATTTCAAGACGCATCTAACGATATACGACATTATCCATTTCGAACTTAATTTCGACTATTTATAGCCGAAAAACTGGTTGAAAATGGGTTTTATGGGCAAAATAAGGCCATTTTGGCAAATAATTGGATCGAATCGCACACCACGTGATAGATAATTTCAAGACGCATCTAACGATATACGACATTATCCATTTTGCAGTTAATTACGACTACTTATAACCGAAAAACTGGTTGAAAAATGGGTTTTTTGGGAAAAATAAGGCCATTTTGGCAAATAATCGAATTGAATCGCACACCACGTGATAGATAATTTCAAGACGCATCTAACGATGTACGACATTACCCACTTTGCATTTAATTTCGAGTACTTATAGACGAAAAACTGGTTGAAAAATGGGTTTTTTGGGAAGAATAAGGCCATTTTGGCAAATAATCGAATTGAATCGCACACCACGTGATAGATAATTTCAAGACGCATCTAACGATATACGACATTACCCACTTTGCATTTAATTTCGACTACTTATAGCCGAAAAACTGGTGGAAAATGGGTTTTTGGGGAAAAATAAGGCCATTTTGGCAAATTATCGGATCGAATCGCACACCACGTGATAGATAATTTCAAGACGCATCTAACGATATACGACATTATCCATTTTGCAGTTAATTACGACTACTTATAACCGAAAAACTGGTTGAAAAATAGGTTTTTTGGGAAAAATAAGGCCATTTTGGCAAATAATCGAATTGAATCGCACACCACGTGATAGATAATTTCAAGGCGCATCTAACGATATACGACATTAACCATTTCGCATTTAGTTTCGACTTCTTATAGCCGAAAAACTGGTTGAAAAATGGGTTTTTTGGGCAAAATAAGGCCATTTTGGCGAATAATCGGATCGAATACCATACCACGTGATAGATAATTTCAAGACGCATCTAACGATATACGACATTACCCATTTTGCACTTAATTTCGACTACTTATAGCCGAAAAACTGGTTAAAAAATGGGTTTTTCGGGCAAAATAAGGCCATTTTGGCAAATAATTGGATTGAATCGCACACCACGTGATAGATAATTTCAAGACGCATCTAACGATATACGACATTATCCATTTTGCATTTAATTTCGAGTACTTATAGCCGAAAAACTGGTTGAAAAATGGGTTTTTTGGGAAGAATAAGGCCATTTTGGCAAATAATCGAATTGAATCGCACACCACGTGATAGATAATTTCAAGGCGCATCTAACGATATACGACATTACCCACTTTGCATTTAATTTCGACTACTTATAGCCGAAAAACTGGTGGAAAAATGGGTTTTTGGGAAAAATAAGGCCATTTTGGCAAATTATCGGATCGAATCGCACACCACGTGATAGATAATTTCAAGACGCATCTAACGATATACGACATTATCCATTTTGCAGTTAATTACGACTATTTATAACCGAAAAACTGGTTGAAAAATAGGTTTTTTGGGAAAAATAAGGCCATTTTGGCAAATAATCGAATTGAATCGCACACCACGTGATAGATAATTTCAAGGCGCATCTAACGATATACGACATTACCCACTTTGCATTTAATTTCGACTACTTATAGCCGAAAAACTGGTAAAAAAAATTGGTTTTTGGGGAAGAATAAGGCCATTTTGGAAAATGATCGGATCGAATCGGACACCACGTGATAGATAATTTCAAGACGCATCTAACGATATACGACATTACCTATTTCGCATATAATTTCGACTATTTATAGCCGAAAAACTGGTTGAAAAATGGGTTTTATGGGCAAAATAAGGCCATTTTGGAAAATAATCGAATTGAATCGCACACCACGTGATAGATAATTTCAAGGCTCATCTAACGATATACGACATTACCCATTTCGAACTTAATTTCGACTATTTATAGCCGAAAAACTGGTTGAAAATGGGTTTTATGGGCAAAATAAGGCCATTTTGGCAAATAATCGGATCGAAACGCACACCACGTGATAGATAATTTCAAGACGCATCTAACGATATACGACATTACCCATTTTGCAGTTAATTACGACTACTTATAACCGAAAAACTGGTTGAAAAATGGGTTTTTTGGGAAAAATAAGGCCATTTTGGCAAATAATCGAATTGAATCGCACACCACGTGATAGATAATTTCAAGACGCATCTAACGATGTACGACATTACCCACTTTGCATTTAATTTCGACTACTTATAGCCGAAAAACTGGTTGAAAAATGGGTTTTTTGGGAAGAATAAGGCCATTTTGGAAAATGATCGGATCGAATCGCACACCACGTGATAGATAATTTCAAGACGCATCTAACGATATACGACATTACCCATTTCGAACTTAATTTCGACTATTTATAGCCGAAAAACTGGTTGAAAATGGGTTTTTGGGGAAAAATAAGGCCATTTTGGCAAATAATCGGATCGAATCGCACACCACGTGATAGATAATTTCAAGACGCATCTAACGATGTACGACATTACCCACTTTGCATTTAATTTCGACTACTTATAGCCGAAAAACTGGTTGAAAAATGGGTTTTTTGGGAAGAATAAGGCCATTTTGGAAAATGATCGGATCGAATCGCACACCACGTGATAGATAATTTCAAGGCTCATCTAACGATATACGACATTACCCATTTCGAACTTAATTTCGACTATTTATAGCCGAAAAACTGGTTGAAAATGGGTTTTTGGGGAAAAATAAGGCCATTTTGGCAAATAATCGGATCGAATCGCACACCACGTGATAGATAATTTCAAGACGCATCTAACGATATACGACATTACCCACTTTGCATTTAATTACGACTACTTATAACCGAAAAACTGGTTGAAAAATGGGTTTTTTGGGAAAAATAAGGCCATTTTGGCAAATAATCGAATTGAATCGCACACCACGTGATAGATAATTTCAAGACGCATCTAACGATATACGACATTACCCACTTTGCATTTAATTTCGACTACTTATAGCCGAAAAACTGGTTGAAAAATGGGTTTTTTGGGAAGAATAAGGCCATTTTGGCAAATAATCGAATTGAATCGCACACCACGTGATAGATAATTTCAAGGCTCATCTAACGATATACGACATTACCCATTTCGAACTTAATTTCGACTATTTATAGCCGAAAAACTGGTTGAAAATGGGTTTTATGGGCAAAATAAGGCCATTTTGGCAAATAATCGGATCGAATCGCACACCACGTGATAGATAATTTCAAGACGCATCTAACGATATACGACATTATCCATTTTGCAGTTAATTACGACTATTTATAACCGAAAAATTGGTTGAAAAATGGGTTTTTTGGGAAAAAATAAGGCCATTTTGGCAAATAATCGAATTGAATCGCACACCACGTGATAGATAATTTCAAGACGCATCTAACGATATACGACATTACCTATTTCGCACTTAATTTCGACTATTTATAGCCGAAAAACTGGTTGAAAAATGGGTTTTATGGGCAAAATAAGGCCATTTTGGAAAATAATCGAATTTTCGGTATTCATTCTAACCGATTTTAATTTTGTCTACAAATATACATAAAGCATCAAATTACGCATCAACTGTATATATTCATTGCCAAGTTTTAATAATTTGGATATTTTAAGCACTTAAAACTCGTTTTTTCAATGGTTGGTTGTCCTTTTTCGGTATCCATTGAGAACCGATTTTAATTCTGTCCACAAACATACATAAAACATTAAATTACGCATTGATCGGTATGATTTTTTAGCCAGAATTTTAATAATTTGAATATTTTATGTACTAAAAACCCGTTTTTTCAGCGGTTTTTTGAACTTTTTCGTTATCCATTGTGAACCGATTTTAATTTTGTCTACAAATATACATAAAACTTTGAATTACGCTTCAACCGGTATGAATTTTTTGCCAGATTTTTAATAATTTGAGCACGAAAAAAACGTATTTTCATTGATTTTTTGGTCTTTTTCTGTATCCATTGTGAACAGATTTCAATTTTAGCTACAAATATACATTAATCAGAAAAGTAAGCACCGACTAGTATGAATTAATTATAGATTTTAAATAATGTGAGTATTTCAAGAAAGAAAACTCGTTTTTCAGCGATTTTTTTGACTTATTCGGTATGCATTGTGGACTGATTTGAATTTTAACTACAAACATAAATCATTAATATTTTAGATCATTTAGAAAAATCACTAGGTTAGGGAGACAATTTTAGACAATGTATAGAAATCACAAAAGACGATTGACGATTTTTGGATGACAGAGAATAACCACTCGGGCTAGGAGACGGTTTTTAGATAATGTCTAAAAACTGCTCGAGACGGCGAACGATCTTTGGATCACATAGAAAAATTTCACTAGCAAGGAGACGACTTTTAGGCAGAGTTAAATATCGCTCGAGAAGACTGTTGATTTTACACGATGTCTATTATTCAGTATCAAATCCAAAAACATATTAATTTATTGTATTGTAACTAATGGCTTTGAACCGTCAGTATCAATTTGTATATTACCTTGAATTTCATTTACCATACCTCCCGAAATCATATATAAACTGGCCACGCTATGCGATCTATTAGTCATGAAGTCATCGATTATAATTCCAGAACACATAACACTTAACTTGAACACTTGAGCTTCAGCACTAAAACTACTTCTTAAACTTCGGCAGATAGTTTAAAATAAAGATACTTGCTATACTATTTCTTGACATTCACGTCATCACGAAAAGTCGACATTCACGAAAAAATTTCTTGTCTACAACAGCCTACTTGAAAAATGCTGATTACCGACTCGAAGTTAGGTGTGGGAGTAACACTACGATCTTAGTGGGGCACTAACGAGTAAGAACTCGACTCCTTTTTAAATTAATGCATATAAGTCTATATTTTAGATTTTACATTTATTTTTAGCAATGAATACAAGGGTTATAACTTAAAACGTGATTTGGATACTGACTTGTGACTTAATAACTTGCTTGTGACTTCATGACTTGTGTACCGCATAGCGTGCCCGATTTATATATGATTTCGGGACATATGGTAATTGTAATTCCAGACAATACACAGTTTAATACTAAGGGTTCAAAGCCATTAGTTTATAATACAATAAATTGAAGTGTCTTTGAATTTGATGCTGAATTATAAATGTAACCTAATGAGCCTGCCCCTTTTGAATAAAGGCAGGGTTTTTCCATACCTTTGAATAAATTAATTTTGAAAACTGGAATTATACTGTTAATAATGAGATTTTAAAAAATAAACAAATAAATATAACTATCAGTCTTCAACAAAGATTTTCAAATATTATCTAACTACGCTATTGATGAAAGGTCATTTTTGGATATTGTCTAAAAATCAACACAAACCAATGGTTTTTTTAGACATTGTCAGTGTTGATTTTTGGACATTGTTATAAATCAACTCATACATTGGTGATTTTTGGACAATGACGAAAATTATATTTGGACAGACATCTTAGATGTTACCTAAAATTGTTTTTAGTGTACTAATATTTTTTAGACATTGTCTAATTAATATACATGTAACTGATATATAACTGATGAATTGATATTTTTGTACATTGTCTAAAAATCGACGCAACTCAACGGTGTTGACGAACAAACAAACCTAACAAAAACGACAAACAAATCTATGATGATTTTTTTACATTGTATAAAAAAAACTCAAAGCTATGGTGACTTGGATATTGACGTATATGACATTTAATTGACAGACATTTTATACATTGCCTGAAAATATTTTTAGAATATTAATATTTTTTACACATTGTCTAAATAACCTACTGATGAAATAAGATTTTTATAAATTGTCTAAAAATCGATGCAAACCAACGGTGTTTTCTGGACATTGTTTAAAATAACCACTGAACTACGAGTATTTTTATACGTGTTTATAAATTATTTAAAAACCACCTCTGGATATTATAAATTCCTAGATATTGCCTAAAAATCACTATAGTAACTTTTGTATGTTGCTACTGAAAAACAGACTATTAAATATTGTCTAAGAATCGTCTCGGACTATTGATTATTGAACATAATCTAATTCACATATTGTTCAAGGATAATTTTTAGCCATTGTCTGAAAATCAACACAAACGGTTTTTTGGATATTGTCTAAAAATCGTTTTAGATTACTAATATTTTTTACATATTGACTAAAACACATATTGACGATTTAACATTTTTGCACATTGTATAAAAGTCAACACATACCTGAGATGCTGTTTGGAGATTATCTGAAATGACCACTGAACTGAGATGATTTTTATATATGTTCATACATTGAATATATAATTGCAGATATAATTATACATTGTATAAAAATTGTCTCCGGACATTAATGATTTTTTGACATCGTCTACTGTTGAAGTCATTTTTGTACATTTTCTAAAAATTCATACAACCCTGTAATATTTTTGACGATGAGCATTATTTACGGTGCCTTCATACTATATTTTAGGAAATAAAAAAAGATAAAAATATTGCAAAACAAAAAAAATATTAATTTTAAACCCCTTCGTTCTTTTTGCACCCCCCCTGTAGTTATGATTGTCTAAAATAAAAATATTAAGTTAAAAAAAATACCTGTATTTCATTGGATTTTATTAGACAATGTCTATAAATCAACGAAATCCAAAATTAATTTTTAGAATTCTGGCCAACTTGTAGTTTTTGTTCATTTTCACCAAAATAATATTCTATCATATGGACTGTAAAAGGTCATAAAAGTTACCATGTAGCAGTCTATTAGATACAAAATTCATTTATAGTGCATCTAGTGAAGTTCTGAAATTCGAATGTTAGCAATTGATGTCACAAAATATACATATATCTATTCAATATCAATGTTACTTGTAAATAACTTACAACTTACCAGAAAAAAATATTGCAGAAAAAAATTAATTCGAGATTCATTGCCCAATAATAAAAATACTAAATCCTGTATAGAAACGGCATACATGTAGATTAATTTTTCAACAATTACCTTCGTTTTGCATAATTAATTTCATATCAGAACATATGTTTCAACATTTTCTACAAACAATGTGATTATTACAACTTTATTTATTGCTTGAATATTAAGTGTACATATAGAACTGACCAATTAATTTAAGTATAAATTTCCCGACAATATCTACTTGATTTTATCGTGTTACAAATTCATTATTTTTAATATCAGTATTCATTTTAAAGAAAAAAATTTTAAATTTTTCAATCGATTAGTAAATCACAGGTAATACTAACAGCAAAATGTTAGCTAATAAAAATTTCGTAACTACGAGCTGCTAGGAAAAAATCAATTAACAGACATCCGGCCAGTAAATGTTGTTGAAAAGCCGATTAATAAGCTGCTGATCGATAAGAGCTGTTGAAAAAAGCCTACTAATAGACCTATGGTATATAGTGTTAACTTATATAATGTATACCACAAAAACTTATAACAAAAATGTAGAAAACATTTTCCTATGTCTTATTTTTACATAAACGGAACTGAGTTATCTATATGAACATATGTAGATACATACACTTGTATGTTTGTAAATAAACACTTTGACTTTTTATATATACACAAACACAGACACATGTGCACAAACACAATTCATTCTTATGTACACATTTATACTACAAGTACTTAAAATTATATTTTTATAAATAGTAGGAAATATATTTTTTTTATTGATGGACATTTCTTTTGTAAAACTAAAACTTAATAATTACAATTCATAACCAAATATTAAAACAATGGAATATTTTTATATTAATATTTTGACAAGATTTGTGTAAGACAAGAGACTTCAACAATATAAAAATATTTATATGGTTATGGATTTGCCATATTACAACAAATCAATATTTTGAAAAACATTTTTTGAACTAAAAACAATATTACTAATGCATAAACATATATTAAGACACTTTATAAAATCACTAAATTTTAAAACAAAAACTAGAGAAAAAAATTAATCTGTAAAAATCTTTTTTATCTACAGAACTTAATGTACATTTTATAAATAACTATACTGTTCTTTATTAATAAAAAAAAATAATTTATTTTTTTCTCTACTGTCCTTTAAAAAATAAGAATAGTTTTCTATAAAGTATACAGTCTGGCTATAACCAATAAAATATATATAAAACTGTTCACATCTAGTTGACATAGTAATATTCTTTAATCCAAATGCATCAAAAATGAAATATTCCAAGCATATTAATTAAATTTTATTACAAAAATTGAATATTTTGCCAAATTACATAGCCTCTTATCACTATAAAGGGACTGTTCCATTTACATTACATATTCCTATTTTTTAATCGTTACATTGTCAGTTTTATCAACAATTATTTCTAACAGGAATATCTTACATATCTATATTAATATATAAAAATTTAATATACATGAATTCACACATATGATATGATTTATAAAATAGAATTTTTTACTGAAATAATATCCAAGACATGTTTTGCACATTTCCTAATATTTGATACAATGTATGTATGTATATATATATATATATATATATACAAGCGATTTGGACTTTTCTTCTCATTCTGAGAAATGATATAGATGGATTAATAAATGGATAAATTCCAAACACAAATATTAAAACAGAAAAAACTTTCTCAAATATAAGATATTATTTTAAACTTGAATAATTAAAAATTACATGCAACTATTTATACTATTTCACAATACACTGAAGTATTTTTTTAATATTGCTTGGAATATTTATTTTACAGCTTACATTTATTTTTAAATTCATATGGAATATTTAATAAGTTCACTATTTAGTTTTTATTTTTTAATTTAGAAGTTTGCTGTTCCAAAAGCTTATAACAAAAACTGCAAGCTGATTTAAACTTGGTTACTACGTTTTGAGTGCAAGCTTTAGTTAAATTATGACTTAAATCAAATGGGTCTTGAATACACATAGGTGATAAAGATCGAAAAATTTCACTATCTGGATCCATATTTTGCAAGTTATCAATATATTGCTTCATTTCTTTTGGCAAATTTACTCCATTTTCATTATGAAAATCTTCTTTGGGTACTGATATTCCCATTAATGGACATACAACCTAACAAAATTTTTTTTTTAATACTGGATGTTAATTTTAGTGTACTTATTTTTAATTCTTAATGAGAACATTTAATAAATGTAGTCAATTTAAATATTTTCATACCATTGTTTCAAATTTATAATCAACACAAAACTTAAAGAAATCCTGTAATAATTCAGGTAATGACAGTAAACATGGCTCGATTTCGATTTTTCCGATATCATCAAAAAATGTACAATCCCATCCTAAAAGAGTTTGAATGTTAATACTTAATATTATAACAATATTTTATTTACTTAATTTCTACAATATAAAAACACAATTGCATAGGCTGCTAAGACAAATTGGTAATAAATATATATTGATTTTTTTAAAAAATGACAGAAAACCACTTAAAACTATAATCAAAAATAGATAAATTAAAATGATATACAGATGATATATCATATTATTCTAATATAGTTTTTATGATTTTTATATTGTAAATAAAAGTATTAAGTATTCATTATAAAATCTAAAATCAAATAATAAAACCTATATAATACAAATGTTACCTGCAATACTTTTTACAGGACCTTTATACATGTTTCGAAGCTCGATTACAGAATAGAGGTATTTTTCTGTTTGTAAATAAAATATAGCCAATAATGAAATTGCATAACTTGAAATTTTCAAATGAAAATGACATTCTTGTGACCAATACTTCAATGATAGAATCATTCGTCTAGTGATTGGTTGCATATTCATATAAAGACTAAAAGAAATTACATGTATATTTCTTACTATATGTACTTATACATATACATATATATATATATATATATATATATATATATATATATATATATATATATATGTATAAGTATATATATATATATATGTATATATATATATATATATATATAATATATATTAGAATATATATATATATATATATATATATATATATATATATATATATATACATATATATATATTTGTGTGTGTGTGTGATTGCCTGTCATGTCTACCTCTCTCTCTCTCTATATATATATATATATATATATATACACACACACGTATAATGCTACACCACATAAATCATTTTTTTTATTTTAACATAAACAATCTTATTATGAATAAATGAAATTGAGACTACTATGTATGTGTTTGTATTTGTGTACAGTAATCCTCCAATATACGTCCTCCTGATTAGCATTTTTGATTTGTGTCAGAGCAAAACTGAGTCTGTAACCCAATTTATGTTTTTAAAAAATTTTATATGGAGGATTCTCCAAATTTTAAATACGACATGTGTACATGTACTGCTTAGAGATGCTTTCTCTTGTCTCATTTCAAAGGTTGTTTTCATTGTGAAAAGTTATTAAGTAACCACAAAAGAAACCATTTTTTAGCATTTTCATTTTAAAAGTAGTCATTTTATCAGTAATCGAGCTAGATAAATAAATAAATTATTTAAAATTATTTGCGATATATATTAATTTAGAGAAAATTTAATTTAGTGAAAGATGAGTGAAAAGCAGAAGAATGAAGACATTGGTGATTCTCGTATAAAAAAAAAACAATATGCCATATCATTGAAAAGGAAAATGGATGTTATTCGACATTTTGAAAAGGGAGAAAATGCATTTAATATTGCCAGCTCAATAGAACTATTACCAACAATGATAAGAAAAATTTTAAAAAATTCAAAAAAGTACGTGTGAGTGCTGACACAGAAATGGTAAAATTTGTTGAAGTGACAACTAAGTACAGACCAATGTTATTACAGAAAATGGAAAATGTGTTAAGTGAATGGATAAATGACTTAAATGACATAAATTTAGCTGTAACCACATTATCCAGAAAAAAGCATTGAGTTCATTTAACAACCTTAAAAAAAAATAGCTGATGAAAATAATAAAAACCTCAGTTTCAGATGGCTAGAAAGATTTAAAAAGAGAGCATAACTTCACAATGTAAAAGTTACTGATGAATCTGCAAGTGCTGATTTGGAAGCAGCTAGAGAATTTCCTAGAAAACTGAAACAAATTATTACTGAAGGATACACTTTTCAATACAACTCTAAGAGCGATGAAAAATGTATCGAAAGAAATGCTTCCAGTAAAATGAAAAGCCGACAAAAAGCCTTAAGTAACTACCAGTATTTATTCTGAATGGTTTAAGAACTACTTTTGTCCCGTAATTAAAAAATACTGTGAAAAAGATAATTTGACACATAAAGCTTTGCTACTTATTAATAATGCTCCTGTTGTCATCCTGTTAATTTAGATAAAACTAACGATAACATTACGTCATATCTCTTTCGCTGAATACTATTTCCTTTCTTCAACCTATGAACCAAGGTGCTATTTCTGCATTTGAAATATCTATTTACGTCAAACTTTTAATAATCTAACTAAGACATTTGACAGTGAATCAGAATAAGGAAGCAGTAACGATATAATTCGAAAGTTTTGGAGCAATTTTAATATTATGGAAACAGTGGAAATTAAAAAGAAATTATGGCAAAAAGTTACAGTTTCAACAATGAATAAATTATGGACAAAAGTATGGCCCGAATGCACCTCTGAAGACAGTGATATAGATGACCCTGAACAATTACAGAGCGAAAATGTAAATTTACCCATCAAATTGGATTTACAGATGTTGATGAATCAGATATAATTGATATTTTTGACGAGCATGAAGAACCGTAATCTAATGAAGAACTAACTGAACTTTTAAAACCTTGTTCGATACAAAATGTTGATATTGAGGAAAATGATGCACAGGAATATGACAGACACACCAAGATTCGAGTCAATAAAGCACTTAATCTATAGTAGTGTGGGATATTATAAGAACCTTCATGTAAGGAAGAAAATGAGCATGGCACGGAAGCAGATGGAATCATTTTTCAAGGAATTTTTCAAGGAAATTTCCGAAAAAGGAACTCCAGGACCTTCTTCAAATCGAAAACAAATCAACACTGCTTAGGAGCTTGAACTATCTCCAGCTAGGTGCTGTGGGTTGGAAATTATTTCTTCGGATGATAATACATAGAAACCCTGAAGATTAATATGTAACTCATCATGAAACTAAAATATTTTTCTATGAATTTGAAAACTTTATGTATAAATTTTTAGTTAAATGTACATATGTAGATACATATGTAATTATAAAATAATTTAAATACGTACATAAAAATAAATGTTAAAAATACATAACTAAAAAACGAAGTTTTTTTTCTTAACAACACATTTCGATTTTATAGTTTTTATTTTTGTGCTATTCAATTTACATTTTTTTGTTTTGTGTCACCATTTTTTTGAAACGCTTTTCGATGTATATCGAGGGATTGCTGTATTATATATAAATACAAAAATAATTTTATTATATAAATATTTACCTAAGCAGTTTAGTATTTTCAACACTTAAACCATGTTTAAAAGATATATCACAATCCAAATCAGTTGGTTTATAATAAGCTCTTATTATTGGCGTACGAGCTAAAGGAATTGGCTCAAGTCCATCCCACTCAAAATTTTTCCACAAAGCACGAAAAGTAATACGAACCAAATTTGCTTGAATTTTTGGATCTTGATTTCTCAATCCATTGTACATATTCCCTGTGTCAAGAAAGACATCGAGATCACTAAATTCATTTCCTAACCCAGACACTCGTGAGCCAAATCGATATCCTACACATCCTGGAAATTCCTTTTGAAGACTTTTTGCTAACGCTTGACAGCATTCAATATCTTTACTATCCTGTAACAAAACTGATTCTGCTACACGTAACAACTTTTCTGAGTGTAATTCCAATTCACTAATTGATGAATAAAGTTTTCGTACTGTAAATGGTAATTTGAAATCTGAAATATACACAAAAATTTAAAAAATATATATGTACTATATGTATAATTCAAATATACATATTATATATATATATATATATATATATATATATACACATAAATTAAATATGTTCTACACAATCCTACACCATTTGATCCATCAAGAACAAATTTTATAATGTTACTCCCTATAATACTATAGGTAATAAAGGTCACTGAAAACATTATCAAACCCACTAGTTCAAAGATGTAATGATTGTTAAGACAAAATAATTATATCAAATACACAAGTATAATACAGTCAAATACATATGTTTTAAAGTAATAAATATGAGAAAATACAAACTACTGTTGGTCAGAACCAAAACAATTTCTAATAGAGAAGTATTTAGTACAACTCTACTGCATTAAGGCATTTACTTTGACCCATATCTATTTTATATATTTTGTTCATTATGGACATAATATAGTAAGAGGATATATTCAAAACAATTAAAATTTTCAAAAAAATTCCTAAAAACAATGGTCAATGATTCATAATACTTTTAACTTCATTTATATTAAAGGTCTTCATACAATACCTTTCTTTTTCTTTTTCAATACATGATTATGAAGCAAAGTTGCATTGCCATCCCCAAATAAAATATTTTTACATTCTTTACATATTTGTTCTGTTAATACAACTTTGAATTTTGAATTCTTTTTGGATAATTTGCACCTAAAATAGAATATTTTATGTCAAGAGAATTATGAAATGTAATTAATTGTATGTAATACTTTTACATGCAAAAAGCTGAATAACGTTTCAGTGATGTAAGGATGAAAATGTGCAATGCTATGCGGATATATGTAAATGTTAATATATATGATCTAGTATTTAATTTTTTTTAAATGTATGCTTTTTATTTTTGTAAAAATAAAGGCTGTCTTTCAAAAATATTAATAATAGAATTATAATAATATTTTCATTCTTAATATATAAATAAGTAATTTATAACTACTTACTTTTCTATATGATCACTTTCTGATAAATGACTCTGCCATTTACTTTCGCAGAGAAATGTTTTTGTACACATTGCACAAAAATAAGTGAATTCTTGATAACCTTGTGGTGGAGCTTTTTTAAGTGATTCTTCATGAGTTTTAGAAGCTATATGTTTTAAGAGATCAACCGGTGTAACTTTACAAAGTTCACAATATAAATAACTGTCAAAAACTTTGACAATTTTTTTATTAAAATATAGTCTTTCAGGTACGGTATTCCAAATGTCTTTTTTTTTATCCAAAAGTGAACTTCCATCTTTATTATTTTTATTTATATCAGAAGAACTTACACTGTGTTCATAATCATTATCTATATTATTTAACTGTTGCAATTCACGTTTTAGTTCTGCAGACAACTTTATTACTTCTGCATTTACATTTGAATCTGGTTTTTCTCTTAAATTTTTGATTACATTTACAGGCGAATCATTTTTGGATGACTTTATTACAGTTTTTGATGCTTGGGTGTTTGTTTTTTTAATATTATTTTTTTTATTACTTTTAGAATTTTGCGTTGCTGTTGAAGAAACAGATGAAACAGACTCTGAACGAAGAAGTTTTTTTTGAAATAAAGGACGTTCTTGCATACTTAATTTTTCAGTATGATTTCTTCCTGCTACATGTTCAATTATATTTGGAGGATATATGATCGTTTTACATAATACACAATTTAGAAATTTATCTTTTCCGGGAAAAAAGTAAATTTGATGAAGTTGTACATCGTTGGTAAATTTACTCCACACATCATGATATGTTTTAACAAATTCCATTAGTTCTACATTCTTTAAATTATCCTTATGACATTTACCATTTACATGGAGCAAAACATTACTTTCTCCATTTATCATTACTAGACAAAGTAAACATCGATATGAAACTCCACTGAATAACTGTATTGTTTTACAATTAATTTCACCTTCAATCTGTTTAACTTTCTTCATGATATCTTGAGGATAATATATTTCTGGTGTTATGGATAAAGGTTTCGACAAGATATCCTTACACTTTACATCAGAACTTTTACCAACAGTTACACTTTTTTTGTTTAACGTCTTAAGAGAAACTTTATTAACAGCATTATTTTTTTCGATGTTTGATGACATATTACTAACACATTCTTTTTTTGTCACTTTTTTTTTAGCTTGAGTGGATTCTTGTTCTATATGTTGACGACACATTATATTCAATTTACCTTTCAATGTGTTTAATTTCTTCCAACACTGATTATATTTTTGACTGTTTGCTTTTAATGTCCCAACTTGTGGAAGATATGTATTACTAACCCATGTATCAAAATCATTTATGTGTTTAATAAGATTGTTTTTTAAAACTTTTGATGATATATTCTCATTTTCCAGACTATTATCTATTTTTACATTTTGTAAGTTCCTATACTCATCTGATGTATCAGATACTATTAATTCACACTTATTATAATTTTTTTCCTCTAAACAAATATCATGTTCTGTTTTTTCAGATGTAATATTTATATCTTCGCAAAATTGAGTCGTTAATGATTGTACGTCCAAAGACAATTTTTCATTCTCTTCGTAATTTATTCGCAAGAAATTTGATTCTTTACTTGAATGTGCAATAGGTCTGGTATCAAATTCTTGAATCCTATTAAAACTGTCCTTTCGTTTACTGACCCGTGGCAATAATATTTCGGAACTCACAGAATAATCTGAATCCTCGTAATCATAATCATCGTTTTCATCACATGTTAACATTGACTCGTCACTACTTCCTATTGTTATATTCCCAATTTCTTTATAATGATTCATAATGTGTGGAAAATACACGTTAATAAATTACACAAAAAAATATTTATACATAAAACGGTCAAATTTTAATGCGAACTTTTTGACACAAACACATCCACTTATTGAAAATACAATCTGTACACAAAAGCACACAATAACCATAGATAAAATCGAATAAACGGGCTTTATTTGTAGATAAAATCTCTCTTTGCAGTAATTAACATTGAAGAAAATAAAACTAAAATTTAAATTGGTATTTTAAACAAATATTAAAAAAGATTTGGTAGAATAACTTATATGTAAATATTAAATTATTTTTCAAAAAGGAGACAAAAAAGAAAAGTTTTAGAATATATATCAATTGAAAGTAAAATATGAAAATTGTATCATTACTAAGGAATATAAAAATATATCAAAGCATTAATTTTTTTATTTAAATTTTTAAGATACTTTTAAATTAAAATTGAATTATTTGAATAATTTTGACAATACATATTAGTAGTATTTAAATATAGAAAAAATAAATTTAATTTTTTCCTTTCAGTATTATTCATTTGAAAAATATGTATTAGTGAATATATATATATATATATATGTATATGTATATGTATATGTATATGTATATGTATATGTATATATATATATATATATATATATATATATATATATATATATATATATATATATATATATATATATATAAGCTTAAAGCCTTCAATATTAAAATTAAAAATATGATTTTGTTTTGTCTACTTTCATTTTTAACGAGTATCTTATTAACAACATGCTACTTTGATTTATTTATATACTTTTTTATTTTCCTTTACCTTTGACCCATACTGAAAATAAAGACTGACTCTTTGATATAATCTAGAAAATACAACCATTGATATAACCAAAATGTCTATGACACGAGCTATATTATCGCATGCTTTACGCGGGGCAATCGCGTTCACCCCGCTGAAAGGGAGATAGTAAAGTATAGAGAATTCATATGAGAGTTACGTGGTGTAAAGTGTACGTCTATCCCTGTTTGATGACGTGACGTACGAAACGTAAATAATAATAATTTATAGTGAAATACCCTACACTGCACTAGACACTACAGAAAAAAAACTGCCGAAAGTTAGCAGTAGTGTTAAGCCTGGATCGCCTGGATATAACTACAGAGAATCTGTGCTGATGTTCATGTTGTAGAGACTAATTATTAATGCAAAAATTAAAATTCCACTAGAATTTTTCATCTATGAGTGGGAATACGCACATTATATGCATGAAGTATTCGTTAGAAGCAAACACTGGTAAGTTTTGATTGTCATTTGTAATTTTTAACTAATTAATTTTATAAAAGTTTATATCTATTAATGAGTGTGTAAAGGCCATAGTATAAAAGTACATACTGCCGTCTTTGAAAATATTTTTTGTTTATGCTTGTTGACAGTTTTAGAATGCAAGATTCTCGAATCGTAACCGACTTATTAAATATTCCAGAATTGTCTCATGTATGATTATTTATTTATTAAATATTAAACGTTAATAAGTAATTGTCAAATAAGATACATAGTGTAAGACAATAAATTCATTGTTTTTTAACCTCTTGTTAATATTACTATAAAAAATTTAAAAAGGTAATATTGTCAAATGAACAATTGGATTTTTTGAAAATTTAAACATTACTAAATGAAAGTAAGAGAATTCAATTAATGTACCCAAGAAATATAATTAAAATTATATTTATTCACATTAACAGTACATACTTATTTTATTGAGTATATTACTTTATCAGTAATACACACATATCGCACCACTGGAAAAACAATGACATAAGTGCAAAAATTTTGAAAATAAAAAATCCACTACAAACTAAAAATAATAATTTGTTCCGCTGGAACAATGATGTAATTTTAATATGCTTGGTTACCAAGAGAGAGCATGAAAGAAAAAAATCCGGAGGAATAATGATGTAATTGGGTGGTACCTAAATAATGAAAGGGGCAGAAGGGGTCATTGTAGGCTATCTAAAGAATAAGGTACAAAATTAAACAACTGTAACTATGAGTTATCATTTAGATATAAAAAATGTGTTATTGTGTTTCCAACAAATCATTTTAATTCACATCAAATTTGAAAAAAATTGAAACACGATTTCCTACAACTTTAGGTTTTTTCAATTGCGTAATTGTTCTTCCAGGTGTGCCATGTATATATAGAATTCCAAAATTATAATGTTTTTTGACCAATTCCCATGTACATAAATTGCTTTTTATTTTCATATTTAAATTTCATTCTTAAAGTTTTATAAACATCAAATGTTTAAAATCATTAATTTATAATTCATTAAACAGTATCTTTGTACCAAATTATATTTTTGAATGTTTTAAAATTTTAATTTAGGTTTCTTTTCAATTTTATTTTCTGTTTCAGAAAGTAGCTACAATGGAAAAGGATTCAGAAAGTAATCCATCTCTTAAAAAGTCAGCTGTGGACTTACAATCTCTGCCTATTCGTCAATACCTTGATCAAACAGTTGTTCCAATTTTATTACCCGCTTTATCAGTTCTTTCAAAAGAACGTCCACCTGATCCCATTGGTTTTTTAGCAGCATATTTATTGAAAAATAAAAATACTTATGAACAGACTCCTGGTACATCGCCTCCATCCAGTCAATGAATAATAGATATTATTGTGTCATTTGAAAAAATAATTTTAAAGATTAATGCAATGTATATTATAATTAAATATTATCAATATTTTAAGTCTTATTCAAGATACAATTAAAATTTTATTAGTAATTGAGGTTGTGATTTTGTTAATTTTACTGGCTATTTTTTATTTTTTTTATGTAGAGTTTCTAAACACTGAAAATTTAAGTTTAATGATGAATATTATGTGAATTTCAATTAATCTCTTTTCAAATATTGTAATTAAAAAAATAAATTATTTAACTGTGCATTTATAATCAATGATGTTGAAGATTCCTTATCCAAATGTTCATAAAATTGTATTTTGCAAAACAGTAAGACAAAATATTTGTTTTATACATGCATTTCATATTAATTTGTGAAATGTTTTTCTGTTTGTCTTGTTATGAGATTGATAATTATACTTTTATAAAAAATATAAATGTGTTCATGTATTATATAATAAAAATATTTTAGTAGATTAATGTGTACTTTTTTAAAGCCATTTCAGAATTTGCTGCATATATTTAGTTATGTACATTTATATAAAAGCATAGGTGTACTAAACCGTTAATGTAATCTAATTGTAATATCTTCTGCAAACATATATCTATAATGTGTTCATAAAAACTGAATATGAAGAAAGTATGGACCAGATATACACTAGATAGCCAAGTATACATATGTGTAAGTATCTTAAATTCCTTGCCAGTAAGCTCAGAGCCTAAATCAATCTTTTGCCATCTTTTTAAATATATGAAAAATGCATTAACCCCATTTGGTGCAAATAAATATATAAATAGTATAAACATTCTACATAATATTAAATTTACTTAGATTAAAATTGAATATCTCAATTCTTCCTACTAGACATTTTTCAGAACAAAACAATTTAGCACGTGAACTGTGAACTATATCAGTTAATAATTGCAAAGGAGTTAAGTAATTACTCAAGTAATTTGAAGTGACATAAAAATAGTGGATTTAGTTGGTATGGCTTTTAAAAAGCTTATGTCGCTAACATATTTTGTATACAATAAAAAAATTCTTATACAATATAAAAAAGATATAAGAATAAAATTAATGTAGTTAATTTCTTTATATATATATATATGAATAATATTGATACTCAAATTTTCTGCACTATCGCGTATTTCATCATTTCAATCAATTTTCTACTTTTTTTAGTTTACTATATACCTGACAAATATAATTTCAATGTTAATTTTCATTCATTAAAGACCAATGTCTTTCGTACTAATTGAGAAATTGTAAACAAATAATAAAAATTGAAATGTTTTAAAAAAGATCACAATAACATTTAATTGAATTGAAAGTAAACATATATATATATATATATATATATATATATATATATATATATATATATATATATATATATATATATATATATTAAAAATATATAAATTCTAATGTCAAAGTACATTAGAGTATTCAAAATCCACTACTGAATAATTTCACCATTGACGACAATGTTGAGGAGTTTGTATTTGCAAACCTTGCACGTACCTGAAAATTAATCACCTGCATTACTCAATGCCAACCTATTATATATCAGAGGATTACTTGGTGTTTAAAAGGATGTTCACAAACATCAAGACAGTTGGATACGGGATATTCAATGTAGGAGTGGGATTTTCGGCCACATTATTTGCAAAAAAGATAAAGCACTTAAAGCAAACATTTATCTTTCAGTAAATTAACATTAAAAAGAAATAAACAGCAATTTTAAAACGTAAAGATAAAACTGCTTGCTTTATATGCATAACTTTACAAAATCGTTTTTGACATGTTGCTTTACACGATTTCGATATTAATAATTTTAAAATTTGTTAATTTACGTATCTTCTCCATAGATGTACAAATATATTATTATAATATTACTGCATCTGTAAATTACAGCATTTCTTTTATATAAATACTCAAGTACCTCTTTACATATATTTTAATAAATGTTTGTAAATATAACTTAAAGATATTTTTTGCACATAATTTTTACACGCGATTATTAATTTATGAATAACTAATATTAAATTCTACACAATATAATAAAAAAATTGTATTGACGAAGCTATTAACAGTGTATTTTTTAAACAATCAATCAGAATTTTAATATTATTGATTAAATAACCAACTATTTGAAAGATGCATGCAAAACTGTTTATATCCCACTATTTTTCTATTTTATTAACCGTACTTAAATGAACAGAAAATGTTAAAATTAAGATCAATGAAAACAGTATATTTATCGTTTATGTATTTATCGTTAGAATGTTGGTGACATAACATAGCTGAAGATGCTCTAAACACAGTTGAATATGAGCGAGTGTAGGAAATTTAATTTTTTTAACGAAATAAAACAACAAAAATCATTGATTATTCATTCAAAATAAAGACAAAATCCAATGATTTATATATCATAATTTTAGTAATAAAAAAGGACTTACCTTCATAAAGTCACAAAAGGATAAATTCTCGTCATTTTTGTTCTTTTCCATTATTGAATTCTTGGCGTATTGATACATCAATATACATTTTTTTATTTACTTCAGTATATACAATTTATTTCAATTTTACGTATTTCTATCAGTTTATCATTGATTTTATTGTTTAACTTTTCTGAAAATAAACACAAATAATTTCAAATTTTTAGGAAGATAAATAAACGAGACGTATTTAACAGGAACGTACGTTTATTTTGCACTGAGCAGAATACAAGCTATGTACTGTACCAACTCGCCTCCATTCTAAATGTAAACATACTATATAATAATACATAAAGTAGAAATAAATTACTTTTGTGCTTTTAATATTTGATCTAAAAAAACATACTTGATTTTCCAACTACAATCTAAAATATATTACTTTCTCTTTACATAAAAAATACCTACTAACAATGTCGGCGAGGGTACATGTACGAACTATTAATAAGAGAAAAAAATACAACATGAACATGAAAATTTATTTCACATATAGGCGAATGGAATATACTCATCGGTGTCTCTCTAAAAATAAGAAACAGATACCGGCTAGGGCGAGTGCATCACATTGCAGTGCGGCGTACACGCCCCAACCGTGTACATTAATAGCTATACAGAAGCAAATAAACCAGTGATCAAAGTACCCCGATCAAATTAGACCGCAACAAATCATTGTCGAACACTGACGATCAGAGCATTCATATAACACAGTTTCTCACTCTTACAAATTTCAGCACGTATAAAATTTCGTTTCATATGTTTTTTTTTTTTATTTTTTTTTACAGTATTTTAAATGCAATAATTAATTAATCAATATAGTAATAGTTACTTACTCGATCGTATGCATTGACTAATAATCTAAACTAGTTTCGCACGGAGTGTGAAGGAATTAAATTTAACGGAAGAACAATTTCGTTCTTGTGAGCGGATGAATCGGTCAACAGGCGTGAAGTCTGTCTGTCTGTTTGTCTACTATGTGTCTATTCGTCTAACGCATTGACTGGTTTCACCGGAGCTCACTACAAGAGACAAATGACGTTACATTCGCAGCAGTCACAAGAGCCGTTTACTGTGGCACCGCACGCTCCAAACACACACAATCGCGCAGCACATACGATCGACGATCGATTTTATAATTAATTAATTGTTGAACTGTTATTAAATTGTAATTAATAATTAACGAAGCATGCAGCTGTACAAAATGCTACAAACACTAAAAACTATACATAGTAAACTTTCATCTAGCATATACGGCGTTGATTCACTTTTCATTCAATTTTTATTCATTCTCAACGCTTGGGTCACGGGAAATAGAAATATAAAATGCTTACATACAGGAATGCTTATGAAATGACTGACGCACAGTCTCAGTCGCTCGTGGGTGACTCAATATCTGTTCGATTGAGGTATCACATCGGTTGATGTGATGCAACTGAACGATAGTGTCACATGCCTCGAGAACGATTACTGCGGAAATGTGCGCCGTGTACAAAAATTAATTGTAAGACAACACTATAATCATCGTTGCTTTTTTGAAAAAAGTAAGTTTTCTCCAAGGTCACTTCCTCAAAAAATATAATTATCTATTAGTAATACTTTTCAGTTATTATTAGTATTTGTTACTCTTCAAAAAACAGTTTTTTTTTGTTCATTCCTAATTGCTAGTATATTTTTTGATTTTTTTTAATATAAATATTTAGTGACATTTATCCTATACTCCGGCAGCGTACAGCTGGCTTGTGAACCATCTCTCGCACGTAGGCGAGAGCCAGTCTTCAGTTAATACTTTTGACACATCATCCGTACATAAATCTACTTATACACTAAGATGACTATTATTAAAGTATCTTAAATATTACATTACGTCTGCAGAAATAAATGCTACGATTTGATGATATCTAAAATGTATGACATACTGCAATAGTACACTTAATTAATGAACATGATTTTTATTTATTTATTTATTTTTTTTTGGCGAAGATACTCGCCACATTGATGTTGATCACAGGAATGAACATCACTTATAGGGAATTCAATAAATCCCAATTAGCCTGTTCGTTAGTAATAATAATATATTTAATTATATTTATTCACTTACGTAAAAATATCTTAACTGACTAAAAAACTGCACGTATTATACATTCATTAATTTATTTTTTTAATTTCTTTTCAATCTTAATTACTTTACTATTTACAAGAAAATATACTATATTTGATTATTTGAAATGAAAATAATAATGCAATTTTTCTTAAAAAATATAACAAATGCATGCACAAAAAAACATTATACCAACAATCAGATGAATGGTACATTCATACTGAACTGAAATGGTAACTTTTTGCGTACAGACCAGAGAGACAATCCGATCAACGGAAGCTCAAATGCGGCTATGCCGTGACTGGCCTGAACACTCACTAACCTACGAAACTGGCCCCGCTGTTATGAAACTAGCAACTTTCGCAATCATCTTGGCAGTGACGTGACATGGGGGGAATTGTCGAAGGCGCTCCACAAACATGGATCGACACTATCATGAAAACGAGCCGTTTTTGTTAAAACATTAGTCTTCTTTAAATTATGATGTCGATATGGTTTATCTTAATTGTATTTAAAGTTAAACAATATTTCATTCTGTAATGTCCTGTAAAAATATTTAACTAAAACAGCTCTTATCATTCATAATATTTAAAGCGAATGTCTTTCAAAAGTACTTAGGAAATTAGCTCATTCACAAACGTAGGTTAGTTTGTAAGCATTTTCTCTTCTTAACACACTAAAATCACTTTCATGGTAAACAAGTTTTTATAGTTCCAGGTAGCGCTCGATGGTATTTTCAACGATCGGAAGAAAATAATTATTTTTTTTGTAATTTATGAAGACTAGAGATGACATATCAAATAAGAGAGACATGACATTTTTTAATATAAAATTTAAAATATGCTCGAGGTAAATTACAGCATATAATCACTAAAAATATCTAATAAAATAACAAATTGCGTTGACACTTACTGTACATCATAAACATAACAACATCAATAAAGTGGCTTTAGTCTAACAAAGAAGTAGAATTTTCGAAATTTGGAACTAAGAATTCAAGTCAATATGCAAAGTACAAACACTCTTAAAGTATTCATAAGGTATAAACACATTAGATACATAAGTCGTTACAACATATAATAACGACTAATTTATTCTAAACGTGTATTTTTGAAAATAAAACATTTAATGGCGACGTTGCAATATAGAATCCGATGTTGAACTGATATAGATTGAAGGAGATGGAACTGAAGAAGTCGCAGACGACGATGATAAACTGATGTCAGTTCAAACGTGACGTTTCATATGTAGCGCAAGGTGATCCGAACGGCTGAAGCAACGATCGCAATGGCGACATTTAAACGGTTTTGCTCCAGTGTGTTTGCGATAGTGACGCGTTAGTTCATCTGAACGTGCGAACCTCCACTCGCATCCTTCCCATGAACACTTGTACGGTTTTTCACCTGAAATTATAATTTCAAATATTCTACAAAATTGTCTTATTTATTAACAACAAGCAATAAAAAACATATAATTCAAAATTATATACAGAATATATATATATATATATATATATATATATATATATATATATATATATATATATATATATATAATATCGTCTATTTACAACTCGAATTCACTTTAAAATTATTTACTTTATCTTTTTATAATACCTTATAATGCAATTAAATGTTTGGATTCTGTTAGGTATGTTAACACGTGCAATGGAAAATTTTCGAATAAGATTACAGGAATGCGTGCGTCAAAATCGTGCTCGTCTGTCAAGTGTTAGTTTTGAAAAATAAAATGACTTGATACACTCAATAAGAATATTTAAATAAAAATATTTGAAATTTTCCCGTTTCTCTGGCGCAACTGTATATTAGTCTACTCTAATTTTACAATTAATCTATATTTAAAACTGATTATATATATATATATATATATATATATATATATATATCCTGGTACACAGAAGGCAATAAGCTAATGATGTCCAATAACACAATAATTTTATAAAACATAAGGAAATTATGAATTACCACTGAACATAGAACTCGGAGAAAAAAGTGTTACTAACTTTAAATTTAAAACTACCATAGAGATCATACTTTCAATCAAAATCAAAAAGTTCAATTATCTTAAGAAAACTGAAACACATATAACAGAGATGACAAAGAATTCAACTGTCATTCTATAGAGCTTACGTACCAGTAAAGAGATAATGACAGTCGATTAATTAAGTGGATTATTTCGATCAAGGAGTGGAGTATTTAAATCAATGAAATCATTTAACTCAGTCAGTAGTACTAGCTCGTTGTAAATTATCTCTGATTTAAGTAAAGATGTGTAAGCATTTTATATTACACAAATTTAAATAATTTGCACTTTCACTTACATATAAATAAAATACATGAGATTAACTAAGATCTACGAGTAATAATATTTTTTAACATAATTTAATATAGTTTGCTAATAGTGGTCAACCATTCGCCATATATATACATATACATATATATATATATATATATATATATATATATATATATATATATATATATATATATATATATATATATATATATATATATATATATAATTAAAAATCGGTCCTGTGCCGTCACTTTATTCGTGTTCTGATTGGTTAATAGAGATCACGTAATCCCTATTCTGATTGGTTGACATCAGTCACATGCACATAGCTCTCTCAGTACAGTACAGCGAAATAGGGTATACGATTTTAGTGCATAAATGATAAGAAATTTATACAAAATATTGTATTTATTGAAGAGTTAGAGTAAAAATTTATTACACATTTTACTATTGTATTTTGTTGTAAATTTTATAAACTTTTACAATAAAAATGTTACAATTTACATTTTACGCAGATTATTTGTGCGTATAATTTGTTAATTTCTGTTATTTGTTAGAGGAGAGTAAGCGTTAGCGAGCGACAGGCGAAACCCCCCGGAGGTGGGCGAGCGCAGCGATCAGGGAGCAATGCCACCTGGTGTGTATATATATACAAGGAATATGATAATATATACTATACTGTTACAAAAAAAAAAAAACACATTTTATATGTGACAAAACACAAAGCATTACTTGTATCGATAATAATATAGTAATCATCAAAGTTTTTTGTAAATAAAAAATGGATATCAGATCATTTAATAGAACCACTAATTAATACATTAATATTATAAATGAATTGTATTTTCTTCTTTCGTTAGAAAGAAAAATTAATACAATAAATATATTTCTTAAAGAAATGAATTTAAAATATTGTATATTTCGTCGGTTTATGTATACTCAGAACCCAAAAGTGATACATTTCTTCAAACTTATGAATAAATATCCAGTTACTGTTATTGTAGCTGGAAAGTATTATAAAATATTTCGTAATTAATTGTATATGAACATCAAACTAATCTTTCTAGTGTGTATTTCCATATTTTGACTGTCTATGGTTATATATTAAACACCCCATAGTCTTATGTATTAGGGTTAGAGTTTCATTACGAGGCAAGAATGTCACAGCTTTGACACTGCGGGTATTCGTACCAAGTAAATGACCGGAATTCGTCTCTTGTCAAAGAACTCGTCGCAGATGGGGAACGAAAGGGTATGGTTATCGGTAGAATGAGGATATCTGCCGTTTTCAACATACAGTTTTCGTAGTTCATTTCTGATGCACGGCACGTTTTCTTCGGAACTCAAATAGACAACTAGATGGCGATGACGACATCACCAAACGACAAACGAACGAACGCGTTCTTCTAAGTTTTGTTGACAGACTGACGATGTATAAGAACGTGAAAATTTTGACTCCAATTTGAATTGAATACATACATTTTTACGAATATACACATAAAATCATGCACATTTATGTTTGTACATGCATGCAGGCAAACGTGAATATATACATGTACATTTATATATATGCCCTATATGTATATATGTATATATATACATATGTGTGTATATGTATATGTATATATATATATATATATATATATATATATATATATATTTTTTAAATAAAATTTGGTTCCCCTTCTCTTCCGTGATTTTTATTCGTGTTCTGATTGGCTGATGTAGATCTCGTGGCCTCTGTTCTGATTAGTTGACATCAGTCACATGTATATAGCTCTCTCACGATGTTTAGCGAAAGAGGGTATACGATATCAGTATAAAAAAAATTATCCAAAATATTGTATTCACTGATATTTAGAGTAAAAAAAAGTTACAAATTGTAACAATGTTTTTTGTTATGTTAATTTTTATAAACTTTTCCAATAAAAATTTTACAACTTACATTTTACGCGGATTATATGTGTGTATAAGAGAGGGAGAGAGCTTAGCGAGTATAGGGTAGAGCCGCTTAGTAATAATAATAATTGTATATACACTGATACAAAATGAATGTTCGCAAATATATATTTTCGCTGTGTTTACAACATGTAACAAACATTTAACTACACATATGCATAATAATAAATTGTGTTGCAAAAATATTCAATGTGAGGTAAATGTACAAATACTAACCACAATAAAGAGAATACTTACACAATATTCTTCAATTTTAATGTAAATATTATAATAACCAAATAAAAACATAAACAAAAAGAAATAAAGCACGATAAATGATATGGATAATATGAGAATTCTGTTTTTAAAATAAATTATATATGCTACAAAAGTGTTTTTGATTTTTTGTCGAGAATCTGTGATTTTGGTATATTTTTAATAATAATTTCTATTTATATCTTACATATTTATAAAAAAATAAAACAAATACATGTACTTAATTATGGGTTTGACAATTTTGTAGTGTGTACACATACACTAGAAAAAATATATATATTCCATAAATATTGATGGTCACATCGTTGTCTTCCTTCTACAGTAACTGATCTCTTCGTTCATTTCTACAGCCCGAGGCATGACATGAATATCCATGAAGTGGTTTATGTTTGATTAATGTTACACTCTAAGACATGTCTTTGTATTTTCTCTTAACCTTTAACTAATTTCAAATAAATACTGTGCTTTGCATGAAGTGATATTCATTGTGAAATAAACTTGTCCATGCAGTTAAAAAAATATCGAAACATTACGTTTTCTAATATACCTTTCAATTTTTACACAAATTAATTTTAAAATCATCTTACAACAATATATTTTCTTAATCAGAAAATTTATATTTTTTGGTCCTTATAGGTACTTATAAGTGATGTGTGTATTGGGTGAATGAAAAAGTATTGATGGGTTTCGTGATAGAAAAATGGAATAATTAATTTTATTAAAATAAATTTATTCATTCTACCAAATAATCGCCATTGTTTTTTATAATTTTTCGCCAACGTTCTGGCTGTATTTGTTTGCTTTCATCATAAAAAAGATATGTATTTGGTGCAATATTAGAAAAATACGGTAGATGCAAAAGAAGATCCCAGTTTAGCTCCCTGAGCTTTCTCTGCATTTGTATCGAAGTATGAAGTCTAGCGTTATCGTGACTCTCTTCCACTGGTCAAAACCGGACACTTTTTCTCAATTTATACTTTTGAATTGTCCAACTGTTGACAACACTTATCGAAGTTGATCGTTTCACCAATGAGTAGCTCATAAAAGATCACACCTTTGCAATCCTACTATACAGACATCATAACCTTCCGAAGATGTAAATCGACCTTTTCCATAAGCTGATCGCGTTGACTATTCTGACTTTAAGTCAGTTTCCATTCCACATTGTCATATTGGATCCATTTTTCGTCCTCCGTTACTAAACGATTCGTTACGAAACGATTCAAAAAACGGATTGGTTTTTAATCGCTAAGCAAGGAATTGGCAGATCATGTGGCACTTAAACAACGAGCTTTCAATTATATACAAGTTTTTTTAAATGTCAAAATCTGGTCGACCTATCAATATTTAACTTCTCAGCAATCCTATGTGCTGAAATTCGTGAATTAGTATGCACTAAATTGCGTACAATGTCATCATCAACGCCAAAAGGCCGACCAGTGCGCGGCTGATTTCCGTGGTTATAATCACTCCATTTAAATTTTGCGAACCATCTCTCAAAGATTGGAATCGATACAGTACCTTCTCTAAATACGTTACAAATGTTTTTCATGATATCTGAATTGCCTGTTTTTCTTCAAAACTCATACATCATAATTACACGCAAATTGACTTTATGCGTATTCATTTTTAATTTCACTTCAAAACAACTAAATTAATCCAAATAAAAAAAATCTTTGATTAAAATGACAGCTGAGAGTATGATCTTTCCAACAATATATATTACATCAGCATATTTGTTGGAATAGCCATATAAAACTACATTAATACATCTGTTAGAAATCAATCAGAACTTTTGCACTTATCCAATAATTAAATATTTTAATAAGATTTTCTTTTTTAAAATAAAACTAATAACTAAATGATTAATATATACAATTTGAACTCTTTTCATTAAACTTACTACTAAATAACATATTTCATATTATATTATATTCAATATACTATACTGAATTCCATAATTATATAGTTAACATTAGTTAACATTTAATTTTGTTATTTGTAAGAGAGAAAATTGGAATAATACAAAGTAGCTATAGAATTAAAATTACCTGTCAAAATCTAATACATTGAACATACTATTGATAAATAATTGAATATCGTTTAATACTGTCAGTCGTGGTTATTGCTATCCAATGGCTAACAACGACTATTTAGTTAGAACTATGTTGTGCAACAAATGTTTAGAAGGAAATGGCTTCAAAACAGAATTAACCTTTGCCTAGAAACAAGAAATAGTCGATATTATAAGATGGAGGTGTAATATTTCACCAGTTTTGTCAGTAATTGTAGAATATATTTGTAACATAAGGCCAGAGTAGAAAAACAAGTGATATTGACAACTTGTGCAAGTATTAACTTTTATGGTGTAGATGCCAGTTAGTTATATGAATGATGGCTTTTATACAAATCGTTATATCAGTTTAATATTTACTTGTATTTTAATTTAGTACAAATATTTATTTTATATTATTATTAAGAAAATTATTTTCTGCAGCATAAAATTGTCACAAAAAGTCAAAATATGTTCAAGATGGTCAAGGTTAATGATTTTCAAAATTAAATAAATTTCATTGGATAAAAACGAATTAGGTAAAACAATTCCAATTATAAATTGCAGAAGATTTTTATACACAATAGAACACAACTAGATTTCTCTCTCTCTCTCTCTGTATATATATATATATATATATATATATATATATATATATAAGTGTGTGTATTTGCTCAATAATTTATTTTTAAGTAAATTAATAAATAATAGACAGTGTAATGACGAATGGCCCTTAATAATATACAAAAGCATACACAAAAATTCATTATAGAAATCTGAACTGAAAATGGCAACAGCAGAAAAGCCTGAGGAAACATTATGTCTTGTGTCAGAGCTGTTGAGCGAATTCAGTTATCCACGAATCCATTCAGTGATCGAAACTGCCTCAAGTTACCAACTGTAATCGCTCGCAAAAAGATGCATGTGTGGTTTAGATTTGGTACATTTGCACGCATCACTTGGTCGACTACAACCGTCCAGTTGCGCCGACAAATTGAATTTTGTGATTTGCAACGGACGACGTGCGGTGTGACCATCTGTCGCTAGATGTATGTACAAGTCAATGTCACAAGTGATATAAAAAGGACGCAAAAACGTTTATTTATTGAACGGTAGATAGATGGATAGTGTTTATGACTGTTCAACTGTATGTATCATGTTAACAATGTTTCATGGTCTATAAAATATGAGTCAATTAAAAAAGTAATACAGGCACTCTTCGTTTTGTTTTCTTGAGTAAAGTATACAGCTGATGTAAATTACTACTATGTAAATTCTGCATGATGCATTTTCTGGTCGAATCATTTCAAAATTTGGTCACATCGATTGACCAACTTGTTCACCTTGATTTGATAGTGTCCGTTTTTTTTTCTTTGAGGCTATTTAAAAGAAAAGGTCTACGCTAATAAGCCAGTAACAATTTAATAGCTTAAGGACAACATTCAACAAAAAATCGCTCAAATAACACCACAAATATGCGAAAAAGTCATAATAAATGTGATGAAAAGAGCCCGTATTTGTAGTACGGGCAGAAGCGGCCATTTGGCCGATACTATTTTTCATATTAATGCCGCGAGTTAAATAAACAATCTATAAAAAATAATTAAGTGTTTCATTTAAAAATTATTAAAAAAGCAAAAACGGTCCAAGTTCGTTCAACTCTATTAATTACATTTTAGATATAAAATATAGAATTAAGAAATTAAGTGTTCATATGTCAATAACAATGTTTTTAAAATGTATAATAAAGGATAGCAGTAAAGAATATATATTTATTTACCACATGAAAATAAAAGCAATTTTATGAGAAGTGCTACTTATAATATAGAATTCTTAAAAATATAGATGTTTTTCTGAAGAGTTAATTTTCAAATCAGTTATAGTATTATATTGTGTAATTCAAAAAATAATATAATTTAATTAAGGATACTAGCAATAAAATCAAAAATATCAAGTAATTTTACTTTAAAAGTATATTGTATCAAATTTTTATTAAAAAGCAAACAATAATAAAGATTTTAAATTTATAACAATTTGAATTCAAAAAGAAATTAATTATAAAATATATGAATGCTTTTTGTAGTGCATCAAATGTATGTTTCATAAGTCAATTAATAGATACAGTACATAAAACAGAAAAAAATATTTTTAGAAAACTGCTAATTTACACGAATTGGGAAAGATTTCTCTCTCTCTCTCTCTCTCTCTCTCTCTCTATATATATATATAAATACATATTTTATTAAAATAATAATGCACTGGGAAAACCCAATAAAACTATAACAAACAATGTTTCAATTATACACACATCAAAAACAAGTGTAGAATAAATCTTAATCATGTTTCTAAATGGAAAATTTGTGATCGACCGCATAAAATCATTTCACCGGAAAGAAAGAAAAAAAAATCAATCGAAGAATGATTTTCCCAAACCTGTTACAACGTGAACCGTGACAAAAAGTCGACTTCAATCTCCAATAACAGTGAAGGGCGGTAACCTTCATCCGATTTGAATTTCCTACATTCTGACCCGTTCCATCACATAAAATACGCGTCGAACACAAATCCCCTATCTGATGACCATTCGCCCAGTCGTATATTGGGCAACAGTTAGAATCTCAAACTGTTATACTATATCGATATTATTTTGTTGTGTTACTGGCTACAACACATACTCTCGTTCTCATATCAAAGAGTTTGTGTTTTTCGATGTTGTTATAGGTGAAATCTATAGTTCATATTGGACAAAGTTTCGATTTTTTAACATTTTGTATTGATATTTTTTTATTAACTTGATCTTATTTATTGTTTATTTATATACCAACTTCTATCTCACTCTCTCTCTCTCTCTCCCCATATATATATATCATGACATACTTTAAAACTTAAAAAAATATTTTCATTTTAAAAATATTCACGAATTATAATGAATAAAAGTGGAAATATATTTTATTTGAAGTTTTATGTAACCAAATATTTCAAAAAATGTTAAAACTAATAGACGTTTCTATAAACCAGATAAAGTGTTCATTTTCTCTCAATGTTTCGTTATGTTTTCCGAGAATCGAAGATTCCCATTGTGGCGCACATCCCCAGAGACCAATAACCCAGAACTTATGCTTCGTTGTTGAGCTCTTTGACTACAAGGTATTGCTCTTTGCTATTTTATAAAATTTATGTAATACCAACATTGGTGGATATGTTTACGGGTCTAATTATTATACAGTCGAGATATTTCTTTAAAAAAAAATCGAATTATTTAATATTAGTTTTGTTATACATACTTTTTTTTATTTCTTTGATATTGATATCTTACATTATAGCAATATTCGTAAACTTTTAATATATATATATATATATTGATATTTTCTTTATATTTTTAGTTCATTAAGTATTTTAAAAGGTTATATAAAAGTAAATGTTAATATATTAAAATATTAATGAAAAAATAATATAAAAAACCTTTAATTCATTGAAAATATTTTTTTAAAAAATTTGAACGACTATAAATGTTACAATATCGGCAAGAATAAAACATTCATACAATTTTTTCGTTTTTAAACGAAGATTACATTGCCATGGTTTATTTTGATTTTATATTCAAAATGTTTCGAAATCTTTAAGTTGTCTTTGAAGTTCACATTAACTCTCACTCTCATTCTCACCCACAACCTCACCTAACTTTACATATATAAACAAAAAGAGACGATATTTTCATAAGTGCAGAATATTTTCTCATTTTTTTAATTATAAATGGGGAATAATGGAACTAAAAATAATTCAGTTCTTCTTTAATAATTTTAACATACATTATAATATTTTATTAACTTACTTAACATTTTTCAGTAAAAAATATATTGAAAACCAAATAATACACACACACACACACACACACACACACATATATATATATATATATATATATATATATATATATAAACAATATCTTTAATTGTTCATTTGAAATAATGTACAATTAATATGGAAGAGAAATAAAAAAATTACAATTATTCACTGCATCTGTTTTAATTTATTTGTTTCAAGATCTCTTGAAGATATTTTTTTGCACCATAAATACGTAATAATATTTAATGTATACAAAGAACTTTAAAAATATTTAATATAATAGAAAATAATATAACGAAAGGAATGTTGTTGTAAACAAGGATATATAGTACGAACAGATAATATTAAAATTTTCATCACACCATCAAACACCTACTGCGATGAAATTAAAATTAAATGTAAGTTTTTTTCTTAGCATGGTGTATGTATGTACCAACAATGAATAACACACAAACAAGCAAGTCTACAATGTAATTAAAATACGAGACTCGGTATTAAAACGAACGAGATGGATCAGAATTTTCCGGGATCGAGATTATTAAAAGGTTACAGTAATTTTATTTTATACGAAAATATATTGGATTATAAGATATAAAGACAGTTTGATTAAATACATAAATACTAAACTAAGTATAAAGATGTTAACGAACTATATAAAAACATAAATTAAATACAGCTTGTTCGTACATGTACATACATATATTCATTTTTACATATTTATGTAAATAAGTAAAGATATAATACATATAATACACAATCAATTTAATTAAAAAACGATGATTAACAATTTTCTTGATTGAAAATATATTATGAATTAAGATTGTATACATTAAACTGCGATCGTTTTAACAACGAAACATTTTCACGTTTTTGTAATCACAAATCAAATAATGTTTAATGACATGGATATTTTTACAACAGAACTTATCGTCTATGAAATATAAAAATAACTTTTAATTTCTTAATAATAACATTAACTGTACAAAAGTTCAAGTAATATCTAGTAAAAGTATTAGGATGGTAGAAAAATAATTGCGGTTTATTGATTTTCGTTCAGTTCGTGCGGCACTCATTTTTCTCCAGCTGCTCTTTTGATTTTCCTAGCTGTTTTCAGTGGTTCAGAACTATGGATTACTAACACTTAACTTTTGTGTAAGCTATCGAATTGTTGTGCATGGTTCTGATTCAACTAACGCTTTCAGTTTGTAGTTATGAATTGAAGAAAGACATCCGCGACCTTCTTCATTATTAAGGCTTTCGTCTCCAGCACGAAATTTTTGGAACCACCATTGAACTGTACGTTCCTTAGCAGTACCCACACCAAAAGCACCGTTTAGTTTAGAAGCAGTTTCTGCTGCTTTACCACCAGTTTTGAACTGATATAAAAAATTCTCTTATTTGTTTCTTTTCCATCTTTAATTCAATAGCCCGATTTGAATCAAAATTAATAATAGAACGAAAATCGATGTTATCAAAATACACACTGAAAAATGGACTTGATATTAACATGAACACGATGAAATGATACTTTCATTGAAAAATATTTCCGTTGAAATTCAGAAAACAAAAACCGCACTTATTTTTCAACCAACATAACAGAATGTATTTTTCTTACTAACACATACTATTGCCTTTAAATATTATTGTCGTACTGTTCATTTACAATGCACGATCTTAATTTTAAACTGCTGTAAATATAGTTCGAATTCATTAAATATTTTTTTTCCTCTCAATTTTCTCATTATACTTGTGAAGTGAAACATCTAATAATATTCTTTAAAGAACATTCTCTATACGAGTATACTAAAAATGACTAATATTTCATTTTCTTGTGAATTGTTTATAAAGTATGTTTCATCGTTGCAATTAAGTATTTGTATAATAAAAAATACAAGATATTCAGTGAATACACTCATATTTGAGCAATAAATTACTTTTATGGATATATAAAGTGATATATATATATATATATATATATATATATATATATATATTCATATACAGAGTGGAAGAGATATCATCGATACAAATGAACTTAAATAATTTATTAATAATCGATACATACAGGAGTATGTATGTATGTATAATATATATATATATATATATATATATGTTTGTGTATTTACATAAATGTGTATGTATGTGTGTATATAAACGTGTGCATATATTTAGATACATACAAGCAAAACAATATATAAAATAGGACTGAAACTCATATAATTTTATTACATACTCATGCAATTAAAAAGGTGGGCATATTATCGATTCAGTCGATAACATTAAAATTCAATCTATATTTTCGACGTGTCAGTATGATTCTACTAATTTACTTAACCATGAGAGAATATGAGATGAGAGTACCAAAACAATGCCATTGGAAATCTGTCATGCGAAAATGATAAATTGGCATTGTCGCAGTAGGGATTTGTACAAGGCAGTGTAAATTTTAAAACGAGTATAAATACTGTTATTGAGATATCTAATAAAACGTTTGTAAAATTGTACTTAAATATTGTTTGACAACCAAGTTACGAGGTTTATGATACATTGTATACTATTTTCATTTATTTATTTATTTTTATAATAAATGCAAATTTTGTGTCTACTGAAAATTTATATACATTTGCATGGTTCTCTCGACTCTCTCATTCTACTACAAACATACACACATACACACACACACATATATATATATATATATATATATATATAAATCAAAAGATAAAATATATTCTACAACTATAAAAAAAAGGAAAATATATTATGTATTGCTGAGCATATTGAAATAATGTTTTTTTTTTTTAATACAAGTAGTAATAGTAGACTGTGTGTGGATAAACTATTTTTTGTAAAAAAGAAATATATCTCTATTGAACATATGTAAGTGAATAATATATATTCATTTATTGAGTAAAATTAGTATATTAACACAAAAATAATACAAATAATAATAGTAACGAATTTAACACGTGTAAAGTTTTTATGGAGTCAATGATTTTTTCAGACACTAATTACTAAAAGCAATTAAAATCTGAACATTTTTATAAATAAAAATAACCAGAAAAGAAATGATGAGAAATGATTGAAAATTAATTTCATTACTAAATATTCTTTACATTTTTTTTTATTCAATTCTTTTTTAAAAATTGAACAAAATGATGCATGACAGTAATGAAAAATACAGTGATGCACTCTTTTATTATTCAAAAAGAATTTCCTTTGATAACAATAAAAATACTTCTTTATTATTCCCATAAAATGGTAAATAAAACAACAGTTGATTGAATAATGTCAGCCAATGTAATTTTCAACGTATACTATTATAAATAAAATATGAATCACTTTGTATGCGAATGAATTTATTTCTAAAATAAAACTTTTTGAATCAAAAAAAAAAACAAGATAATGTTTGAGACGGGTTTACACAACATTAAATTGAAAAAAGTTTTAAAATACTGATAATGAGGAAAGATAAATAAAAAAAATACTAAAATTAAACTGAAATTTCAATGAATTAATTATAAAGTAATTTATAATGAAAGTACGTAATTTCATCTTTTCAAAAATAGAGTAGTTCAACATTTATATACTGTTATCAGAACAACACAGGCGAGTAATTCGACGAGTAAAAAATCTTCGCATGTCATCTACATATGTTCGGTTTACGAGTCGCTTAAATGTGTCGTCATGTTTCCCAAAATATACGATATTATAATTGTTAATAGCATTTGATATAGTAAAAGACCTTTAGGCGTAGACTTTGTTGCGTTTACAAAACACATACTCATGGATGGTGCCGTGCTGTATCTCCAAATCCCAGTCTCAGACATGGGGTTCGTTGGTTGGTTGCGCGTAAGAAGATTGAGTTATGTTTATAATTGTATGCATATTAGAGTACTTGTCGTAAATGGAACTAGAGATAGGGCTTTGAAATATATGACAGGCTTTTAAGATTATGTCTCCTTGTAACTGAGTTTCCAAGAATAGGCTTCTCAAAACTTCATACGACTCAAATTATTTATTCTTATAATATATATATATATATATATATAATCATATGATATTTTAGAAATGTGTATCATGGAAATTTAGCTTCTGATAAACACAATTTATTTCAAACAACATATAATTAAAGTACATATTGTGACATCGTATACGATAAATTTATAAGTAAATGACAAAGAAAATATTTGTACAAAACTAGTAAGTATTTCATAGAGAAGTTTAGCAAAAATTACTAAATTTTTCTGCAAATATAATAATTTGAATAAACAAGTATGTAAATTTGATATTTAAGAAGAAAATGTTGAACATTCATGAAATGATTGAAAAGTCTTGAAATTTTGGAAAATAAATGTGTATCTTAATTTGAATATAAGTGAGTATACGAATTAATGAATGTAATACATAACAACGAAAAGTTTTGGCATATTTGCATTATAATACAAAGATGACATTATAATGCAAATAAGAAAAGTTTGAATAAAGAGAGATGCTGACCGATTTCGCATAGACTTTTTTGTTGTTTAATTAAAGACAAAAATATTGAAAGACTTTATTAACTATTCATTCATATTTAAAATATTTTCACCATAAAGCCTCACTATATCATTATTTTTAACAAATATATATATATATATATATATATATATATATATATATATTATAAAATTTATTAAATAATTCAAAAATATCACTATTAACTGAATAACTACGTTTTCAATATAAAGTATGGATAATAAACGCTTTATCAATAAAATTATATCCACGCCATTAGCCATTTTTCACTTTGATGTTTTCATGTGTTTCAATTTAGTCTACACAAAATGTTTAACTTCTTCTTTTTAACTATTGCAAATATCGATAAAGTATCAACTTTTTATGAAATATTTGTTTAGGTATGAAAAAAATAATATTTTTAATTTTTTATTTTTATTTGTTTATATAAAAATTAAAAAGTTGTATAATATACACTATTAAATTTTATGATTCGCGATTATTTTACAAAATCAGTCATTTAGTGGACAAAGTAGATTTAGTTTTTTTTATTAATTGATATCTAATAATGTGCGTTTAAAATATTAAATAAATTCTGATTAAATAGAACAATTGGAAAGAGAAGATTGACACCAAAATTAAAAAAAAACATTTTTAATTAAATGTATGTGTTCTGTAATTGTGATATAAATTGTTATTATATTACAATCATACAATATATCAATTTTGTAATGTTGGAATCTATATTTTTTCATGTGATTTCATACTTAAATTTAATACGAATCTAAATAATGCAATAATTTAATGAAGCCTATTAAAGTTGAAAATTAAATCATAATTTGATAGAAGATGTACAAAGTAACAAAATGCCAACGATGAAAAGAACATAATTTATTAGCTGTAACGTACGTTACAGTTGAATCAAGCGCATTGCCGAAGCTTACTGCTTTGATCAATCGTCTATATGAATTTAAAATTGCAATAACGATCTGCTTGAATTATGATGCAGCGTATGGCTCATTATTGGAAAAAATTCAGGTGCGGCGATGGCTGGGGTAATTGCATTAGAAAATTTATTACTGCATCACTGACCTAAAAATTGCAATTCATCAGATCCTGACATGATATATGACTTGGAAATGTTTTAGTATGTGAGTGTAATTAACTGAAATTTTATTTATGCATGTTCTAATGATAATTTGTGAATATATTTTTCACTTTATGAGATGTAATGGTTGAAAAATAGTTTTTAATTACACAAATTAATACTTACATACACACACACATATATATATATATATATATATATATATTTGATTAAAGTCACACAACGTAAACTCTTTTCAATTTTTTTTTATTAATGTACAATAAGTTATTAATGGTAAGAAGTTTTCAAAATTAATGAACTTTACTGTTATAACAGTGAAGTATTAATAAGAAGCAAATATTTTCAAAATACAAAGAAAGAAACGTTAAACGTTAAGCTAATATTTCATTGAATTCGTATTTAAGATCTATAGATTGTTATGTTTGAATTTTGTATACGTTCACACAATTTTATTTAAATTAAATATTTTAAATTACATATTTCTATCTACATATAAATTATTTCTTCTTTAAATGAAATTGTAAGAATGAATTAAATTTGAAAATTCTATTACTAAACAATGTATTTTTTTTAAAAAGTGTAATTATATTTAGTTAATTTTGAAATATACTAAAATATATTACTAATTCATACATTTACGACATAATATTGAATAATTGTTGGAAATGAAATCATATCGAGTAAAATACTTTATTTATTTTAAACGAAAATATATTGGAAAAGTAATAATTATTTTATATCTAAATTTACATTAATAGTTTTGATAGTTCCTGTATACTACTTATTCTAAGTTTTTCCTTATTGAATGTAAAAATTAATAGATTTTCGAATAATAAAAATTGAAATAAAAAGTTGAGCTTTATAAAATACTTATTACAATGTATTATTAAGTATATACGTCAATAAATCATTACATATCTAGTTTATATTTGTTAACATTAAGTAGTCAAAAATGAAGACATTTAATTTCCTATTTTTTTTATAAGGTAGCTCATATATATATATATATATATATATATATATATATATATATATATATATATATATATATATATATATATATATATATATATATGTATTATTATTCTCTATAAAACAGAAGTGTATGTGCATATGTAACATGTTCCAGATTATTTTTAAACAAATTTGAAAATGCTAAAAATGCTTTGTATACGCATACATACACATAATTAAATTATTTTTGTAAAAAATACATCTTGACTATAATTAATAAGTAGTGAAAAAACATTTTATTTATAAATTAATAACGAAACAATAAATCTGTTGTGTAGAAAAAATTTTTTTTTAAAAAAGAAAAGAAAAACATTATTAGAATTTTTAAATTTACATTTGAGAGATTTAAAAAGTTAGTAGAAAATCTGTACTAAATGAACAGCAATAAACTTACATTTTTAATGACAACACGAATCCAGGTTAGCTGAACAATATTAAATAAAACCTACATTGTCAACGTTCTTATATATAAACGCAATTAAATTTTTAAACATTATCTCTTTAAAATAAATCAATTGGCGGTTAATATTAATTACACAGATAACTCTGAACTATGTCATTGTGTGACATTATCTGAAATGAAAATCCGCGTTGTACAGTCAATTAAAACAGTGTCGTGCTTATGTATCACGGCTTATGCTTCGGTTACCACTTCCCACTCTTCTAGCGTAACATTACAAATCACCCACCCGTTGTTTTGACTCACACAGGCTCGTCTACTTGTAATGCTTGCTCGTCATTCTGTCTAAGAGGCTTGTGTACACGGCAACAGGTGAAACTAAACAGGTGAGAGACATGCTCGCCCATGTCTTTGTCAATTTACCGAGTGTGCTTTCAATGAACAGCTTTTCCACTCTTGTATCGTACGATACTGAGGGTTTCATGCTTTTTGTGTATGTGCTTTTTTATCTCTTGTTTACTAAAAAGTTCATTTTTGTATTCTATTCAATTGTTAATAGCAAATAACAGCGTTTTTGTCTGAAAATCGTAACTGTATGTTCCAATTTCAATGTGATATTGTTTATTTTATGATATTAAATAATATAAAGAGAAGCTAATTTTAAAAAGTACTTATTATTTAGAGATACCCACACTTAATTGAATGTAATAACATTAAAAGCTAGTTTGAATACGAATTATTATTATAATTAATTCTGTTTATTGTAGCGAATTTTCATAAATTTTGATATTTGCAGGAAACTTAATGGATGGTGAAAATCCACTTGGTAAAAAAAATGTTTTTAATGAATGTTATAAATCTATTCAATTTATAATTATAATATAAATACTTTAATAACATATATAATATTTTTAAATAAAAATAATTACATTGTTTCATATTAATGACAGTGACGGTTTTGTTCGAACCTATTAACGAGAATGCTTACACTTGGGTCAACAACGAATATTTTGGATCATAAATCGATTAGTGGACATTCGTGCACCACCGGAAAACTACGAATCATATTTTGAAAAACATTATAGGATTGATAGTGTGAGCATATAAAAGTTTGCAAGGCAATGTTTGTGATTTTTAAGAATTATAAAGTCCTTATTTATTGTAATAAAAGTGACTAATTAATATAGTATTCATTACAACCACATTACGCATATGAAAATATTAAATTATAACAATTATTTTTTTCATATAAAGATGAGAAAACAAATCACATAGAACGTAGTCTATCAATCGTAATAAAATACAGAATATTAATAATATATAATCAGTTGATAACGGTCATCAGGAGAACGTATTGTAATATTTAAAATGAATGTAATAAATATTAAACATATTTTTTTATTATTTTTACGGACTGTTTTTATTTTTTATTTAATAATAATGTATTAATTTCGATACGCTTTAATTAATATTAATACACTAGTATTCGGTTCAAAGAGTATATTTATACCTAAAATTGTTTTAAAGAAAGAGTAAAAATAGTTAAGTTCTGAAGTATAAGTAGCAAGTGTTTAGTACTATATTAATTTAACAATTCATTTTCTAAGAGTTCTCATTGATTGTTGTAAGGTGTCATTACACTGTTTCGTTAAAAAGATTAAAGTAAATATTAGCATTTAAAAATATTTTCCATACAAACCTACACTTAAGTATATTCTGCAAGTATAAGTTAATGGTAAATGAAGTTTAGAAAATAATCACATTTATTTTAACTTACATGAATTTATCACATTTTGATATACTTTCTACCGATTCTGTTTCATTTGGATCAGTGTTCAAGGATAGAAAATGTTAAAATTTCTGAAATTTATAAATAGTTAAAGAAATATGTTTTTTTTTTAAAAAAAAACTATTTTTAATTAGTCGTTGTACTATATCTCTTCAGTCCTTATTGTGCATATACTAAATTATTTGTATTACAAAAACAAACTTAACTGTTAGAAATGATACACGCGAAATCAACCAATGTTTTAAAGTACTAAATAGTTTCATGTTACAAAATATTACGTTTACAATTACTTACAATCTAAGTTAACATAAATTATAATGATAATGATATCTTATATATAGTTTATTACTATCATGATTATAAATTCTGTAATTCTGAATCTCGTACCGTTTGATATTACATATAACTATCACGAGGTGTTAATACGATCGCCACACGTTGCGCTTCGATGAACTTCTGTCACATAATGACGCTCATGTAATTTATTGGTGTCTGTACGCTATTATCGAGATTTGAGGCAGCTTCATGCCGTGATGCAATCGAGATGACAGTGAAAGTTGATGGTTCATTGAAACTAATTGACACTATTTTTTGTTTATTAATGAAGTTCGAAAACTGAACATATTTTCTATACATTAGTAATTTATTTTCACAACACATATAGTTTGAATTAAATTAATTATTAATTATTATCTATAATCTTTCTCTCTCTCTCTCTCTCTCTATATATATATATATATATATATATATATATATATGTACAAAAAAATATTACATGCTACTTATAAATGAATATTTGGTTCCACTTTCGTTTTGATAAGTTTGTACTTGTTTCATTAAAGAATTTTTGTTGCTTTGCTTTGAAAAAATTTGACAACTAAGTTCAACTTTTAAGAAAGAAAATATTAAAAAGAGAAGTATACATTAAACTTAATTGACTTTAGTTGTTATATATATATATATATATACATCTTTATAAAAATAAACAATAACTGAGTAATATATTACTTCAATTGAAAAAAGTATACTTAGGAAAAACTTCAGGTACGATAATCAACTGTTTGTCTTAAAATTTCATCACATTTTTGTTATTGTTCATTATTTGCATGATAAAAGAGTATCCAGAATATACTTTTATAGAAACTATGTTGAAAATGATTCCCACAGCGTTGCTTCAGTTAATATTTTCACTTTCAGGCATGAATCGTCTACGCAAGACGATGTGTTGTTTTGAAAATTTTATTTTTCATTAAGTAATTATAAGTTTAAGTTTAATAAATGACGAATTATATAAACGATATATACATATATATATATATATATATATATATTCGATTATTGACTTTATTATGAATATAATTTAAAGAGTTGCAGTGATTTTTTTGAAAAAAGAACGATAAAACATGTTGATATCAAAAGCGTGAGATATAATCAAATCTTCTTTAGAATTCTTCAGTGTATTACCTACCCTTACATACTATACCGCATAAGCTTGCTGTTCTTTGCAAGTTCGAAACAGTCTTTAGGACAACGCACGATCTAAGCTTAAGCCCCCCGAATGGGAGAGCAGGTTGCATAGTTGACTATATGCTTGGTACCCATTCAAAGTTGACATACATCAGAACACCACGAGTAGAGCGAGCAAGATGGATTCAGCAGGTAATGAAACCGGATGTTAAGGGAGGATGAAAGAAAGATTGATGCGTTGAAGACGCGTCACGCATGCGTGGTTACGTAAGCCACCGCCACCGTTGTTGATGTCGGCGTCGTTGCCTTCGCAAGGGACAGGTACAAAGTAGTGTAGTTAACGTGGCGGAAATTAAAAGTTGACTCTCGCGGGATATCTCGTCGTAGAGTCGCGCCCAACCAACACGTTACTCACTCCCCATAGGGTCCTTGTATTCAGTTGTTGTTCGTCGGGATGTGACCTTCATCAGTCGACTCCACGACAACATTGCTTTTGGTAATCATGATAACAAAAACTACGTATATATGTTTGTATGTGTGTGTGTATATTTATATATATATATAAAGGTACACAAGTTTATGTACGGTTTTTAGAAATGGGTCGTTTATTTTATTATAAATACAATTACTTCAAAAATTATATATATATATATATATACATTTGTTTTTGTATACTATTCAAATCAACTAACTTTGTTTTTTGATCGAAATAAAATATGTTTCAACAATTAATAGCAAAATCTAATTTAATTGTGAGCCATATTATACTAAAAAAAATAATAAAATGTTTGTATGATGAAGACTGTTTCGATTTCAGTGTTATATGACACACACACAGACACACATACACACACACACACATATATATATATATATAATATTATCAGTATTTTAAAGTGATCCTCTCTATACCATAAAACTGGCTACAATTTAAATACGTGAACGAATAGATATTAAATTTAACTAAAAATAAGATGTTTTTAATATATATACATTTTTGCATTTTTGTGATGATTCAATCACATGAAATAAATATTTCTGAATAAAAATTCATTTTAAAAGATCTCCATTGTTAATCTTTGTAAAATAAAACAGATAATAATGCAGGTAAAAGTAATTATTGCGCATGTGTTAAGATGATGCAGCATTGCGTGACAAAAGGTCAACAGTACAAATGTTCATCCCTCTTGTCACACATCTCGAATAAAATACACGTATTTTTCCTATTTGCTGTTATGTTGTACGAATTTGTATATACATGAGATGCGTTTTAATTGTGATATTACTCATATGGGATCTAGCGGATTTATATGGCTATGAAAAATATACTTGCGGGTTTAAAAAATGTAATAAAAAAATAAACACGGGGTACAAACGAACTCTGCTGTTTTACGTATAATTTTAATGCGATTGTGTTTAAATGAAAAGTTATACTTTTATTTCATTATAAAAGAAACATGGCTTCTTTTATGTTACTTGTTTTCATTAACGCAATCAAATATTTAAGGTTAAAATAAATGAATGCATGAACCAAGTATTATCAATGCTATAAAGCATAATTATATCTCTATGGAATTGAATATTGAGGTTGAAAAAGTTAGTGGTGTGGCTTCTATCAAAATATATACAAATCCTTGGTATGGTTTCATAATGAGAACTTGTGGTATTTAAAACACAACTACCAAAGAAATTACAATGAAATGATTTGAATGAAAAACAAACTATCTGAAATCCGATAAAAAAATATTTAATAACATTAAATATGAAATCTTAAAAATATCAGCACAGCACACTATTCTCTATTATCAAATTAGGAGTTTTTGGGAACAAAACACCATTTTCAAGTATTCATACAAATACTACGCTTATAATTAATTATTTTATAACTGACCATAAAAGATGGCCGCATGCTAATTCAGTTAACAATATTTCAAGTCTAATTATTATCAGTGATACAGATTTTACTTTGGTTAAAATTAATCGAAAACAGGTTAAACAAACTATATACGGTGCCGTTTTAATGCCGTTAAAAATACCTGAATATAAAACAAATATATTATAACCATATATTAAATCTAATATTAATCTGATATTATATATATATATATATATATATATACATATATATATATATATATATATATATATATACACATATATATATATATATATATATTTGTGTGTGTGATAATTATTCAATTACTCATTCATTTATAATTCAGCATTTCGCGATAAAAGTAAATCTAACACACGATAAAATTTCACTTTCTAATGAAATATATTACAAATGATTATCGAACAGCTACACATAAATCAAACAAAACGCAAAATTTTCATTACGTAATAGTGCCAACCACATGATTTAGTAACGTACACAAACCCACTGTAAAAATTAACGCGGTCGATCAACTCGCGTGGGTAGAACGGTCGGCTGGTTGGTCGACTAGTTGGTTGGTTGGTTGGATGGCCCGCTGGCTGGTTGGTTTCGTTCACAGAACGTAGTCTGAATCTCTCCATACCGACGAAGCTGAGTTGGAACGCGGCGAAATAACAAATGCTCTGATAATGGATGGGAACGCAAGCCGGACAGACGCAGTTTTATTACGTAAGCACCCAGAGAGGGTTACATAACATAATGTAAACAAACGCTCGGACGATTTATGTATTCCTGTTGTTTTAATCTCGTGCGAAAACGCATTGATTAGAGAGGATGGTTGAGTTAACGTTCACACACTGCCTGATGTATTCGAGTGACGGAATCAATTTTAATATATAAATAATACTGAGTTGATGTAAAAACAGATTAGCTTAAAATATGATGAAGATCAAATTGATATAGGGGGTGTTTATCTTTCTATATTTTTTTCGACACAAATTTGAAAAATTTCTGAATACTAAAATACTGTATGTACGTACACACATACACACACACACATATATATATATACATATATATATATATATATATATATATATATAATAACAATTCGAATGTTTTACTAAGTTACGATCCTTTTAAAATATACACAAAATGAAATAATACGGGTTTTCCTACTTTCATTTTAGTTTAGAAATTAAATCATTTGTTGTAAGATATTCAAGAATAAAAAGTTGACAGTAAAGATATATCCTTTTAATATATATAATTTATAAACATGCACACACACAATATATACATACATACATACGTGTATATACATATATATATATATATATATATATATGTGTGTGTGTGTGTGTGTGTACGTATGTATGTATGTACAAGCGTATAATATAATAAATAGCCGTATTACTTTACTGAAAATTCATTAAAAGCGAAGACATGTTGTGGGCACAATATGCTTTAATTTCATATCATATATCCTAAATTCTAAAGGACTAGAGGGATGCGTCGGGTAAAAAGGTGTTCTCACGAGGTCTCTGACGCTTTTGTGGCCGCGGATGCTTTCACGTTTTACATAGATGTGTTCCGGTGACCATAGAAAAGGGTGTTCTGTCAAATTTACTTCATAGCATCACATGCCGCAAATCCCCTTCGATCGTCCCCCCAATCCCGCGCGTCGACAACGTCAGAAACGTCGTCGTTTCTTTTCATCACTGGCGTGCGTCGAGAAGCTTTTTGTATCGCTCTGGAAATAAAGTGTAATCTCTTCTTGTAAACATGTTGGACTCTTGGGGGTTAATGGTATATTACAAACCCATTCAACATCTTTCTTAAATTACGTCTTGAACGTGTTTCTCATGAGAAACACGCCACGTGAATAAAGAAAATGTTAATATTTTCAACAACAAACGGCCGCCGAAAATTTTCATGTACAATAAATTCATTTATTCCAAGAAAAAAATATACAGAAAAAGTGAAAATTTAGTGTACTACCGGAGTGCAATTTATTCTTGTTATTGAATTAGGTTTAAAAATACGTTCCTAAAATGTATATTAAAATATTTACCAGCGTAAGAAAATGAAGAAGACTGATTTTAATTACATTTGAAATTATAGTTGTTCAAGAATATTTTCAAATATTTGTTATACATGTTTAATATTTTCAAATATATATATATATATATATATGTATGTATATATGCTACTTTGAAGGGCCAAAAGTTCAAATAAAGTTTCAGTTAAGAATGTTAATAATAATCACATTGTTATGTGATTAATAAAATTAGAACATAATGATTTTTAAAAAAAGTGTTACTGTCGATGGGTAGGTAAGTGAAATGATTGGTTTTTACAAACTATATAATTTAAGGTGATATTCTAATAAAAAAGAACAAACAAATATATATTTATGTCCAGTTATATACACATATACATATATACATACAAATATTCCAGCATACATACATACATACCTATATATATATATATATATATATATATATATATATATATATATATATATATATGTATATATATATAGTCACAGTTAAGCAAACCTATCATTTTTTATAGATTAAATTTATGTTAAAGTGATGGATAAAGGTCAGTTGAAAATAATTGAATATATTAAATATTCGTACCAAAATGAGACTTATGAATGGGATTTAACGTCATAATTATAATCTAACAGAATTAATTTCTCTTTCCAATTTAGATTATACAATGTCCATTTACCAGTCAAACTAACCTCAAATATATCAATGTCATTGGACGTTTAACAAATATTCACCCACACCTCTCATTGAATAAAATGTGTGCAGTACTTGACTATAAAAATTTTGTATGGTAATGTTGTGTACTTTAAAGCTTATAAAATAAAGTGTGGACATTAGTCTTGCCGCCTTAATTATGATGCTGTCAAGGATTTTTTTTTATTTTCCGACTCTTTTGTTGCGCTCTGTTTTTATTTGGGTCGTTATTTGAGTTTCGGTTACAATTGTATTTCATAAAATTTTCATTCTTTGTATAGGTTTTTTATATGAATGCTTATTTACTATACAAACTAACATAATATAAAACATTAGTATATTTTAGAAGAACTGGAAAAAGTATTTTAAAACATACAATTTTCTTAAATAAATTGAATAATTTGTTTTTTCGTTACGTTAAATAAAATTTTGAAGAAAAAAATAAGATATTAATACTGTAAAAGGGATATTATATAGACTTCAACGTATTAAAAGTAGCATTGAAACTAATATGAATAATAACATTTTTTCTTTGATAATTTAATATTCACATAATTTTTGAAATTTTCTTTGATAATTTAAGCAAAAAAAATGTATATAAAAGTATAAACATCATATATTATATGTATATGATGTATATAAACTGGCGTTAAGTAAATAAAAAAATATATATCAATGATCCGAAAGTAATGAATCTATTATATTCCTTATAAATATATGTATTCATTCACGAGCGCAAATATACATACTTATTGTGTATATATATATATATATATATATATATATATATATATATATATATATAAATGTACATAAATTATCAACATAAAAGTAATATTTCACATTAGATTGAGTAAACGAAATGAAAATTGGAATATTCCCGTTTAAATCAATATATAACAAAAATGACAAAAATAATACTGTGTCACACACAAAACACAGAAACGCTTTCTATCAAAATGTTTTCTTTCATATTGAAAATAAATCTTTATAAACTGTATGCCGCTTGAAAAATCTTGCAATCAATTCACTCGGTTTACGATGCGAAACCGCCATGTAGTAGAGAGACGGGGTGGGCCCCTGACTGGCTGAGTGAGCTCTGAGCCACCGACGTTGTACGCAATTTCTGCTTCGCGACATAAAAAATTATATTTTCTTTTGAAGTTCACTTTATGGAGGTTTTGCGCTTCGCTTCTTCCGACGAATGACACATTGTCAGGACCTGTGTATTCAGATTGATCTTTTCACAACGCACCCGACTCACATTTACTCTACGAAATTCCTTCCCATCATTTATTTTTCACACTATAATTTTTCTTCACATTTACAGACGAGAAGTGAGAGTTTTATGAATATATCTTATTGCCTAATAAAACATCCCTAATAGCTGAGATTCCCTTACTTTATATAACTTCATATAGAAATGTGAATATGAATAAATTAAGTACGAATAAATAGATAAAAAGGAAACGAATATGTAAGTTTATACCTCAGAAAGGAAAATTAAAATATATTTCATTCATAATCAATAAAAAAATTCTATTAGGCAAAGAAAATTTATAAACTGAATCTATAGAAAGACGTGTCATAAAATTAAAACAACGAAATAAAAAATAGCACTTTCGAGAAGGATATACAGTTCCATTAAAATAAGGTTTTCATTTTTTTATTAACTGAATTAATCTATAAAATTTTGGCAGCCAAAAAAATATTTTTTGTAAATTTATTTGTAGATTTTTCATTGTAATACCGATATTCAAGACTTGACTATTTTTAATATTCTTTACACAAAATTACATATTTTACAATATATATATATATATATATATTTATATATATATATATATGTATATATATATATATATATATATATATATATATTTATTTATACATATATATACAATTTTATTAGAAAGTTAAACATCTTTTCAAATATATATATATATATATTCTTTAAAATAATATATTACTTAATAACAAAACAATTATATTACACACACACACACATAAACACCTCTGTCTCTCTCTCTCTCTCTCTCTCTATATATATATATATATATATATATATATATATATATATATATATAAACACCTAAAATGTGTATTTAAATTGTAAACTTATAAAAGAAATAGTTTTTGAATAAATTCAATTCTTGAAATTTTCTTTAAGTAAGAGCTGAGTCGTTTTAAAATAATACTAACTATATGTTCAGTCGCACGTTCCTGTACTCTGACGAAAGAACGTACTTATAAATATAAACGTGAAAAGCTGAACGAAAACAAATAGCGTCGCGCTGAAGTCCCCGTAGCGCAATTACATGTTCAATTCAATATGAACAACAACAAGGGTCGAATATGAAACAGGCGTTGACGCTCAGTCCCGGGCACGTAACGCAAACTTAAACACACGGATCGAAATAAAAAAGCCATCTGTGGACAAACTTTCAATTCTGTCACCGACCAACTGACCATTGTATATGGACGATATAGGAGATGCTTTTGTGTGGATCAGCGACGGCTTCAATAAAAAATCGGTATGCTAAATCCGTTGGGTTTTCAATACACGTATTGCGGCGGACCGTTCGGTTTTGAACAAAACAATACATTATTGTTACATACGCACAAACAAACGTACATACACACACACACACGTGTGTATATATATATATATATATATATATATATATATATATATATATATGTAAGCAATATGTTAACATGTAAATTAAAATCTACATATATGAATTATAAATAGATTTAACACAATGATTGTAAATATTTTAATTTCAAGTATTTCTGCTAGGAAAACTTTTTGCTATATGTGTACTTACATATATACGTATATAGATACGTATATATATATATATATACACACACACACACACACATATATATATATATATATATATATACATAATAATAATAAAGTTATTAATATTGAAATACCATTAAAAACTCATTTGGAATATACAGGATACAAAAAAATATTTTTTACTTCGTAAACTACTGTAAACAACAATATACAAGTACACATGAACAGAATAAACACATTTTTGTATTCTAAAATACAATTTTTAATTTTTGGGTTCTTTGAAAAAATACATATCTAGATAATATTGATATTTTTGGATTTGTACGAAATAAACTGAAAAAAGGTAGTCTCGAAATTGTGTTTAAATAGTAAGTAGGGGAAACGGAGGCAAATCCGTTCACGGGGTAATTTGGTCCATGGTGGTTATCTTGTGATGTGTGTATCGTATGAACTTGTCATAAATATTATAAACGCGTTTTATACTGTTTTATTGTGGCTCCTTCACCAACGAAATTTTGTTTAGATGTGTGCTATGTTGTGAGTTTTATTCTCGCCAATGTGATTCCGGTAACCAGAAGTGAAATCGGTTACTCTTTGAAAATTTGTTTTATCTATTATTAATCCTCAGTCAAATGATCTTCAAGTAAGTGATTCATATACAGAAATGCATTCAGAATACTAATTCGGTTACAAATTTTTCATTTTTTATATTTTATTAACGATAACAGGTAGGTGCGTTCGGGGCAAATCCGTCGAGAACCCACGGGGACAAATTCATCCGTGAGACGGTTTAACACCGGCTGCGACACTTTGTTTTCCGTTATAAATATCTTATTCTTTTTTTGATTGTAAGAATATGGTGCGCAATTACAAACGTAAGAAGGTTCCTATCGATAAGAAGCAACCCAAAATGGCGCCTCTTGCTGTTAAAAGAGGGTAAATTAGTGTTAATGAAGTCGCAAGAAGATTCGGAGTAGCTAAGATGACGCTGAGCGACTTCTTGAAGAAGGACGGGAATGAAATCGAACTGACTGATGACGTCATCTTCCGAAATGATGCAGCAGATCATGACACAGTAGAACACGAGAAGCTCGATTCCAAATAACGCTTAGACAAAGCGTCCTGGTCTAAAAAATCTTTGCACATATTACAGCCAAGGGTTCATTACAACGGTACAGTTCAATTCATGAAAATTATTTACTTTGTTATTGAAAATTGACAACAAAAAAAGTGTACGGATTTGCCCCGGTCTCCTCTACTTGTACTGAGTCTGATTAGTAAATACTTTTACATTACGCGAATAAAATATTAAAAATATAAAAATAAACCATAAAAAATATAATATTTCCGATACTGACTGTTTAGAAAATCAGATTGTTGATTTTTATGTCTGATACTGGGTCTAAACAAGTGTGTGCAATGATAACGCGACCAATATTCACGAATATTATTATTTATTACCAATATTTATAAACACAACTATTATTCGTAAAATATATTCTTGGAGTGGATAATATTTACAATATTATTTGAAGATGTTTTCATATAAATGTATTGTTCACTATCACCATTAGATAACAATGTCCACGTTACTATGTGTCCAAAATTATCTAACAACGCCTATGAAGTGTTGATTTGGTATGACAGCTTTCGGTATTTTTTTATTTGTTTAATAAAGAAAGTGATTTTCTTACAAATTCGTCCATGTAAATATTATTAACGCCTATATACTTTCAAATTCAAGATGGATTTATATTTTACATTCATCTTATAAGAACAAACTTATTGTTCTTATAATATTTATTGTACTCTTATTATTTAATGTTATGTTTTAGACAAATATTTCATAATTAGTATATAGCCCGTCAAAAATGGCGGGCAAATAGAAAGAAACATAGAAAGAAAAAAATGTTAATTGGTTTTTCAACATAATTTTGTATATTTAAACATAAAGGATACCTAAGAATGAAACTTAAAGAATTAAACTTGAAACCTATCTACTACAAACAAATCCTTATACACCACATTCGCTGGATGGTGGCAGTCGGCCACGTTGCGGACAAAGTAACAAGAAATATGGGGTTTATTATTAAGAAAAAGATATAGTAATACTGTATTGAGAGAAATAAAGTGAAATAATGATAAAAAGTAGCCAATTCAGAACACAACTATTTGTTGTAACGATGTTGTGCAAACTGTATATGAGTCATTTAATTTTTTAACACTGAAATTTTTAGTTCTCATCTTAATATATTACCTTTGTTAAATAATTTAATACCTTTTATCCGATAACAAATAAACGTGTTCTGCAAATTACTGTGTTATAAAAACATTAAATAAATATACATCGAAAGTTTCGTAAGCATAGATTATGTATGTTATTTTATGTTTTGATTTGCAATACATGAATATTTTATGACAAAATATTATTTACTTTTTCGTTACGACATAGATTGTAGATGTGTAATATTGACACATACAGAAATTTTCACTATCTACAAGTGAAAATCGGTGGCGCATTATGAACTTAAAATGTTTTAATTAAAAAGGAACACTAAAAAGAAGTATTATTTTATATAAGTAATCAAACAGATGTCACTAAATTCATGTATATACTCTTTAAGATTATACAACTGAGACTGTAAATGTAAAAAAAATGTTAAAAATAAACAGAAAGAATACGAAATAATTAATAAATTAAATATATAGCGATCCATAATACCATATAAATAGGATATTTCATTATTTACATATTCTAAATTTAATGTTATTCATTTTGTAAAATTGAGTAAATGAAAGTTCAATTTATGATTTTATATTAATTAACCAAAAATTAAGATTTGAATAATATATTGTTAAGAAAATTAAATAAAGAAATGTAAACGAATTCTACACATATAACTAAATGTATTCTATTTGGATGCAAAAAATAATATTTTCAAGTAATTCTCTCTCCAACAAATGATATTAAAATATGTTGTGTACAGTATGTTTGTTGAATGTAGAGTAGGTTTTTTTTCTTTCTTTATTTTAACCCCCTATATATATATATATATATATATATATATATATATATATATATATGTATGTATGTATAGACACTGATGTGTGTATATACGTATATGTAAACGAGTATATAAGATGTGTAGAATGGTATATTGATTTGTGTCGTCTATGTTCGATACCCCGAAGAGAAATCGCTCGAAGACTTATTCCAATATATTTCTTCGTCAGAGGCGGTGGAGAATCATCACCCGACAAGAATAAGAATAAGATATGTAGATGTGGTCCGGCGTAACGGCGACGTGCCGCATGCGAATGAGGAAACGTTGTGGCGGTCGCTCTTCGTCGTCAACTCCTGCTCTCCATATCTGCATTTCAAAACGTGCGCAGCTTGTTTTTTCGTCGACTCTCCTTCCAATCTTTCAATACATACAATAGCTGATAGTATTAACTAAAAATCAATCGAATAATAACTACGGTTATATTATACTGTTCTAAAAATTTATGAGACGGAAAATAAGAAAAAGAAATTGGAAGGAAATTGATAGAAATAAAATACTAAAATATACTATATGACTGAAATATGCTCTAATACTATAAATTTTTCATGAAAAATATTTATAATTGCAAGAGTAATGTATGAATGCAAATATTTAAATTTATATATATATATATATATATATATATACATACATATACGTATTTATAATTAATGGAAAGTAACTAAAAACAATAACCGTCAAGTATTTATTTTATATAAAAAAAACATTTTTAATGGTTCTTATAAAACACATTTAAGCCCATTTTTTCATATTATATATATATATATATATATATATATATATATTCATATATATATATATATACGAGTATTCATATATATATATATATATACATATATATATATATATATATATATATATACATACACAGGGGATAGTGATTTTTTCCCTTTCTCTTTGGGGAGTGCCAGAGCCTCTTGCCTCCCTCCCTGGGTGCGCCCCTGTATATATATATGTATGTATATATATATATATACACATATATATATATATATATATATATATATATATATATATATATATATATATATGAGAATTTGATGTTAATAAAGGTCATATAATGTTAAAGTACACTGTTTTCATAACAGAAAGCAACATGGTTTAGTAATAATCAATTCGACAACTATTGATAAGTATACCGACATGGGATCTCATGAAAGCGACCTCATCATTAATAGAGAATATATATATATATATATATATATATATATATATATATAAATGTGTTTGAGAATGTGCTCTGGTGCATATATGAAAAGGAGAAACGTATATTTGTTTAAGTTCATTGTTATTGGGTTAAAGTGAATATTATTATTTAACATAATAATTTTGTTACAGTTTGATCATATTCACTTCTATTAATGTTCAAATTTGTATTTATATAACTAAAAGTTCTTATATGTTTATTCTCATGTTAGTTCAATCACTTTTCCTTCTACTGAGATAAATTTACTTCACATTTCCCATATATTTCAATGTTATTATCTTCATAATATTGCTGTATGTTACAGATGTTATTTTTATTTTTTCTGTTATTTCAATCATTGTAATTATAAGAAAAGGTATTGAAATTATTATTATTATATTGTTTTGTGGTGAATAAATCAATTTTTAACACATTTTTTTCATAAACATCAACTTTTATTTATCGAAATAATATTTACGTAAGTAACAGCAACAGTAAAAAATAATAACATTATTGACTTTATAAAAGTGAATTATTTTTATATACGTAATATTTAATTATTTAATTTGTTCTTTGAGACAATAAAACAATTATAAAATATTTTATCTATATACTTTTCTCCCACTCTCTACGTAAATGTATATATATATATATATATATATATATATATATATATATATATATATATATTATGTCACTAAAGAATCTAATTATAAAACTAGGAATACTTTTCTAGTTTTTACTGTTTTATATATTTATGGTTCTATTCTTAATCTAAGTATATCAAAAAGAAACACCATTAAAATAATAATTGAGAGATGTAATCGTTCGCTTTACAGGTAGTTATTACATAGAATATAATTGATTTGTATTCGATAATTTAGGATTGATGCAGCTTTAAAACACTTCAGATAAATTTATGAATTATTTGGTGTTTCAAAATTTTAAAAAGTACAACTTTAAATTCATTAAGAAGCTTAAAATATAACTAGCCTTTTTTTCGTGAGAATATTTCAGTAGATACATTTAAATTTTGTATAATAGTATCAACAGTTATAAACAAGTGTATCACACTCACACTACCGAAAATATGTGAGAACAGCAGGTAAATAATTCGACGGAAATATTTATTATTGATGTCACTCCATGTAAATACGCTTTCTTGTATAAAGCGAAGACGGTATGAGTTTCGATATTCGTGCAGGGAGGAACACAGTTATGCCATCTATGAGTGGTCTGGATGAAATAATCAAATACCATCCAGTTGCTCGTAGAATTTACCTCCTCTACCCGAGTAGATCGATGGAATTCTTATCTTGAGTTTTTGTGCTGAATTTATTGGAACTCGAATCGAATACATTATTAGATAAATGTGAATTTTGAGTGGAAATATTTTGCATAATTTTTTTACTGCTATAATAAGAAGAATGCGTACCTATCTACTTCAAAAAGTATTTTTTCTGTCAAAAAAATATGAAAACGTACACGGAAAGATATGGTATTTGGTGAATGTATGATATATGTATATGCACTGATTTCACTCATTTAAATATACGAAGAATATTTCGTATGATTCGCTTATTTTAGTCATTCGTATATTATGGCACAAATACAAACACACAAACATATACACACACACACACACACATATATATATATATATATATATATGCAATTCTTAAATATAATTTAAGATTATCATGTAAGAAAAATAAAAGCAATTATGAACATTTTTAAATTACATATTACTTTTATTAGTAAAGAATAATGTGTTATTTATTTACGCAGATGTATAATGAAAAGAATACATTCTTTTTTCTAAAATGAAGTATAAAAATTAAACTGTTTAAAACTAATTAATCTCTTATACTTTTGAATAACAGTATTTTTAGGCAATATAAGTAATTAAAAACAATTGACAACAAATTATCATAAATATTTTAACTGTTATGTACAGTATAATCAGATAATAAATTAAAATACTTTTTTTAAATCCTATTTTATTTGAAATTGTTATATTGCAAGTAATTATATATATATATATATATATATATATATATATATGTGAAAAATACATATTTACTATAAATTCATTAGGTGTTTTTCAAGTAAAAAATGTGTATGTATTTAAATGAAAACTGAAAACATGCACCAATTATGAAAAATTAACGAAGAGATTATATATCAATTTATTTTTCGAATTGTTTTGCGGATTAGAGAAATTATTCGTTCGTATCGTTTCGGCAGAACTTGTATTATGTTCACGCTATATATAAATACCATATATTTTTATACACAAATTGCATAGTGAACGTTGCAATGGGCTTGTAGCTGTCGTGTGAACAGATAACGGGAACAAATGTGTGATGTTTGAAAAATCCACCGACTAAACTTGTTCCGTTTTATTTGTTGCGAATTTATTGCGCGCTGGTATTTGAGCGGAAATGTCTTCCATCAATCTCCATTACAATTTGAACACATGTAGTACGGTATGCGTGTTTATACGCATGTATGTACCCTGTTGGTGCCCACGGCGGCATTTGTATCAGTCACATGGGATTCAGTTGTTTTTGATTTTATTTATCGTGGATCGTTGATCCAGTTATTTGTCACTGAAATTAGTTTCTCTTTATACCGGCTCCGAACGATCGACACGACAAATGCTTTCGAGTAAATATTAAAAATATCATGACGTTTTTGAAATATCAGAATGTGCTATCGAGAAGAGCGCTATTGCTCGCTTTCGACATTTTTTTTAACAAAAAATTTCCTAAAAATACAATCATTCAGTTCTGCCATATACTAATTTTACTATTCCTTAAATAAATTAATTCACAAATAAATATATGCATTAAATTAACAAAAAGTTTGATTCATTTTTGTTTCAATAAAATTTCAATTTTACAAATGAATTGTTTTTCACTCCACAAATCACAAAAATTTTTTGATTAAAAATATTCAATAAATTATTATCGATGATTTTTGATTGTCGCTAATGCATATTTAGATGGCCATACCGTTATCCTCAGAATGAGGAGTATCAAAAAATCTGAAAAAATTATTCATGCGTGAATACCAATTTAGTATCAATGTTAGAACTATTTTCATAGTGAATTACAATTCTAAAAAATATGTCAATATTTTTTTCAGTTAACAAAGTGCCAATAAAACAATTTGTCAATTACTTAGTAAAATAATAATTTAGTACTATGTATTATAACTACAATTATTTTTAATAATAATTTTTAATATTAAATAAACTTACAAAAATCACTTATAGTACAAACAACATGTATACAACAGTATTCAATTATAAAACATAATATATCCAAACTCAGTTTTCAAATACATGCATGTAAATAAAAGTTGAGCAAATCTATTTTTTCATGAAAGATAATAGAATTTGCATACAAAAATAAATAAAATATTGCATTATCTGTAAAGATACATTTGTAGTAAAATCCAAAATTATGTATTATACTTGTTATATTTTTTATTTTTAAAATCATTGATATTTAAATATGTTTTTATAAGTTACTAAGCCTATAAAAACGCATATATACATATACATACATACATACATATATATATATATATATATATATATATATTTCCATATGTGAATCACTTTAAAAAAATATAAAATCTTTCACAACAGAAACACCCGAACATATTTTCCATATTTTACAAAGAACGAACAAGACTATATACAGAGACAAACATCTCTGCTGGAAAAAAAACTAGGAAACACTAAAAAAGGCTTTCGTTGAATAACGAAACATCGTGCTTCGTTTTTCATACATCATGCCACAAACAAGTGAAAAAATAAAACAAAAAATATATTATCTTGAGCCGGAGATATTTTTCTTCTGCTTCAAGAAACTATGCATAAGGAGCATTTCAAGAAAGAAAGCGGTATTGTGTAAGAACATAACATATTAGACTGTGAGAAAATATTAACCACAATGAAATATTTAATTTTGCTGTATGTTTAGAATTTCGTAAGACAAAGACGAGTGTTTCCACAACAAGTGTACATTTTAATATATAAACTTACGTACATAATAATTTTTATCTGAGATAAAGTATATGCTAGTTATTTTTTAAATGCATACAATAGAAATGGTTTTATATATACGTATATATATATATATATATATATATATATATATATATATAAGAAATGTAAATATTTAGGACATTTTATTTGTATACACAGATATTATACATTTCAAATGATAAATTTCAGTGAATTTTAAATTATTTGGATGCATGAGTGAATAATAGAATGTAAAATGTTCAATTATATATAAAAAAAACATTGTTTGTATCTCCGTTTTATATTAAAGAAAATATCATATTACAAAGAATAGTAATTAGAGTCTGTGTACATTTCTAATAAAAATAAAAATTTATTTTCACTGAGAATGTATTATAACTTTATATGTTTTACAAACACGTACATTGAAAAGGAAAATACACAATGTATACAAAACACGACTTGCATACAGTAAGTAAGTAAGGAAATCTCGAGAAAAATATATACAATATTGACATTCTGATTAAATTGTGAATGTTTTTAGTTTCCTTTGGTTGTACTTCTGGTGTGATTTCAATGGATGTACTAAAGGCTGGAATATAAAGAGAGGCATACAACTCGAAATGTTGAGATATGCAAATGGCACAGACCTGATTCAGTCGACAATGGATATTCATGAGTTCAACAGCTGCACTTTACAATATTTAGTCTGCGAATGAAGATATCTCAAAACGAGAGGAACGTACAAACAAAGCAGAAAGAGATAGTAAATATAATTGTCGAATTATTTGAAGCTGACAACTTTAAAATTAAATTGGTTAAGTCGATATGTTGAATAAAATATTAATTTATATTATTGTGGAAATTGTGGAAATACAATTTTCTGTGTTTTAAAAATATTCTCCTATCTAAACATTAATGTTTAAATACATTCATACAAACCTACCTACATACATACAGACATATATATATATATATATATATATATATATATATATATATATATAATCATATTTTACAATTCTAAATATTTCAATTAAAATAGATATTCAAGTAATTAAATAAATAATCAAGTAATTTAATAGATATATACTATAATTTTCAAACTTGAAATTATTTTAAAAGTAGTAACATAAAGTATAATATTAGATTTTAATTCGTAGTACAGCGATAAGAGCATAATCATATTTACTGCTTATTTAATAGCGATTTTGATAATTCTGTAAATAAATACTACTTACTAAGAAGATTTCTGAAAATTAAAATCTACTTAAAAGTTACTTGGTAAGTGAAATCTATTTTCTGGCATACATAATAGTGAATTCTATATCTTTTCTTCTCACTTATAGACCAATACTTATAAGATATGAGAAACTAATCTGTTTAAAATATTATATATAACTGAAAATAAATAATTAGATGATAAATAATTATTTTGATTTCTTACATTATAGTTCTGAACTTGTAATTAAATTAACATTCAGGGATTAATTTTCCTATAGCGCTGCACACTAGAAAAGTTTTATAATGAAAAAATGTTCGATAATTGACTATTGTAATATTAGAATATTAGAATTCTGATTACGAAAAGTATATGTGGTTTGTGGAATGTGTGAAGAATGCATTTACAAAAAAGTAGCTCGAAACTAATTAAATGAATAATTTTTAGTTTTTACGTTTTTTTTGAAATATTTTCTTCAATTTTTATTAATTTTAAGATGTTATTTTATAGAAAAAATACAGTCTCAAATAGATATAAAAATTCGTGAAATAATGATGAAACTTTGTATAGAATTAAATTATATGAATGAAGAAGAAAGAGTATAACTGACGTTAGTGTTAATTTAAGATTAAATATATATTTTTAAAATGCGTATATATATATATATATTCAGGTGTGTTTGTGCATTACTTAATAATATTCTTGAAAAATTGGAAAATATTTTTATATTTTGAAAATATATAGAATATTATTCAAATAGTAAAAAGAACACAAGGATTTCTTCACCTCAGTATATCAATATTCTGAAAGAATTAAAAAGAAAAATTAAGGTATTACATTTCTTAATAAAAAACATATATAATTGGAAATATAAGATATTTTTACGTTACACTGCTATTAAAAATAAAATAAATCTATAAATATTTATATTGAAAAATATTGTCTTGTACGTTATACAGGTGCGAAAGAAAAACAATTAAAAAACAAAATACATAAAATCCAGCAGGGTTTTTCAAAACCGATCGAAATGTGTTTTTACAATAGCAATTCCTTTTTTATTCAACAATATCAATTGAATTAAAAATTATTCGTCGCGGCACGATTATATTTCGAACAAAAATAAAAAAGGAATGAAAACAATAATATAAGAAACAGGAAAATATCACTCACAATATTTCCGAAGGGAAAGCGCAAAAAATTACAATCATAAAAAACGAACGACGCGTCGCCATGGCCGCCTTATTATTTCGTCGCGTTCCGATTTCAATTCTCCGACTTAATTGGAATTGTTTAGGGGTTCAGCGAGAGTGAGCACAAGGTGGACACAGAAAGACTGGTATGGGATACCAGTCGCCCAGTAGCCCAAACCGAAGAGGTGTTCGCTACTACCAGCTCTTGGTTTGGTGATACACAGGGAAGGGACGGTGTTTCTGTAGCGCGCGCCGTCTGTTCCAAATTAATTCCGAGTGGTGTCAAGATGGAGTGTCGAGTGTTGTTCCTACTACCCATACCATATTGAACGGTATATTTACGAAAGTAGTACATGGATGGTGAAGTTGGTCCCTGTTAAACAGGGACGCATCCGTTTCAATACTATGCGGGTAGAGATAATTAACACGTACTTCATTAATACATCTCAATATTCAGCATCAAATATCATTAAATTGTACTTGTTGCAAAAATACAAATATCACGAACAAATATTCATTTGTTTAGAAAAAAAGTGGTTTTTCACTTAACTTTCGATACACAAAAACTTCTACTACATAAAAAGACTACATCTACACACACACATATATATATACACATATATATATATATATATATATATATATATATATATATATATATATATATATATATGAGTGTGTGTGTGTACTTAAAAATACAAAGTATATATTCTTCCATCAGAAATAATTCCCAACTCTAATATTTTCAAATGTAACCAAAATATTATTTTTTTTTATTATTATAAATATTCATAAAAAACTTTTTAACCAATTAATTAATCGTTTATCTAATCAACTATTATTTACTTTCTCTTATATCGAGATTTTTAGTTTCATTAAAATCTTTTCAAATAAACAACTATAGATTAAATTTGTATGAATATTAGAATACTATACTTTAAATAAACCCAAACTAAAGTTTGAATAAGTAACAATATACTGGTATTATTAAAATTTAATTGTACTACATTAAATTTGATTTGGTAGTCATACATTTTTCAAAATTGTTATATCAATAATTAGTGATACATTTCATCGTGAGATCATACCATCAATTGCTACTTAGTGATGATTACTGATTAATGTATTGATTGCTTGAATTTATTAGAAAATAGAACAATATTAAATGTTACAAATATTGTCGATTAAACTTTATTCAAGATTCTTTTTAAATATCAAAGAAATTTTCTTAATCATTTAGCCTTTTTGTAGTTGATCTAAATAATGACAGAAACTTTAAAATATTTCAATTTAAATACTGTGGAATACATTAAAATAATTATCTACACAACTACCGTTAATTAAGATTACATTATTCGACGTGAGCGGTGCTCTTACACTGACTTTTAAGAATTATTGAAATACGGTAAAATGTATACAAACTTCATTTGTATACATTTTACTGTCTAGTAATTTTATGTTAAAACTGTTATCATTAACTTTTTTATAATATATTTAAATTAACTATTGAAGTACTTTTCTTATAACTATTTCGTATAAATGTATAATTAAAAAATAAATTAAAAATGAATAGAGAATATTTTTTTATACTCTTTATTTACTTTTATGAATTCGTTTTTAGATTAATTTTGTTTTACGATAGTTGTTTAATTTATTTGAAATAAGGATAACATCAGATGTTGAATGAAATATTATTTATATTGCTGATTTAATTCTAAATTAAAAATATCATTTATCAGTAACGCAATGTTTTGTTAACCATTAAACAACTAATGTCATTGTACAATGAATTATTTCTATGTTAAAAACAGCTTTTAAGATATTTTTTTTTGTTAGAGAACATTTTAATGATCGATTGTGTGTGTATATATATATATATATATATATATATATATATATACATACATACATGTGAGAGTTTATTTGATAATAGATGTGAGACTCTGTGAGCACATTCTATATTCTAGACTGTATGAATTTATGGGTTTCGGTAATGTATAGTGAGATATAGTGTCATGATAAAAACATTGATTAGATCCATGCATTGTTCTATTACAGGCCTGCCGCGTTACAAGCGAGAACAGAATGTAATAGAATGACAGCGGGAGCATGTTGATACATCACTCCATTCTCATTCCTCACTTGTTCATTCGGCTGCACAGTCGCCGGACGACGTCGCTATTGGTTTTAAATTAAAATCGACGCCGTTCCGTGATCGAAACGGCGGTTGCCAAGACATGTTTCCATTTCGAAAAGAATAATTACATTTAAACGTGTACACGCAGCAGTTGAATTATGTGCTGAACGTTAAATGTTTCAGACACAGTTCATTATAATGTGTATGCTCATTTCACGTTGAATTTTCTTTTGATTGTAACATGCGCTGTTTTCAAGAATTTATAGTGCGAATGTAAAACAATTAATTATTTCTAACAGCTACACTAGTTGAAAATATATATACATATATACATGTATATATATACATATATACATACATATAATATATATATATATACACATCTGTGAGTGAATACTTTACAAGAATCTAATCCAATTATTTTCATTTTATGTTGAATATAAATTAACATATACTCTCAAGAAACTTAAGACAAATGCTATCAGCTCACAATCTCTATTAAATATAAAATAAATTAAACGAATAAAAGTGTTGTTCAGTTATCAATATGATCTCTAATAGATTATTAATACTTATTCCATGTTTTTAGTACTTTTGCAACTAAACAATTAATTAATGGCTTTAATCACATATTATATATATATATATATATATATATATATATATATTAAACACAATAAATTTGTTAATTATTTTAGTATGTACATGTTTTTTTATAAAAAAGTATCCATATTTTTGTAATGAATTACATAATTAATTTGTATGCCGAAACATTTACATTTTTATAAAATTATTTAAAATACTTATACATGATATATTTATAAAACATATATTAAACGTATATACGTTATATATTTTTCATCAAAATTTTATTACCTATTGTGATAACTGCGGAAACTGAATATATAATAATAGCGAACTGATTTTTAACTTGGATAACAAAAACGATACAAAATAATATTCAGCTGAAAATCCTTGATTCTTTAGATTACATTCTCGAGATTTCCATATTCAAAACAGAACTATGATGGAACTTCAAATGGAATAGCACTATTTCACATGTATATTCTTTGCTTCTAGTGTAGCAAACTGAGAGTAAAAACTTTTCAATAATCATGATAGCAGTAGAAAACTGAAAACTGCTGTTACACGATCATCTATACGGCCGTATGCTTTCAGGCGTTACGCGTTTTCGTGTATGAATCAGTGCATGTCGATGGTCCTTTTTCCCGATACACGGTAGGGGATGTTCCGAAACCACGAGGGTGCCGTAAAAAAGTGGTAGCTATATCGGCAGGAGGGCGGTTCGCACGCGTCACCCACAGAGGCAAGTCGAGGTCGTCGGTCACGATATCATAAGAAATTGGTTTGCTCTATGTACGGTAAATGAGTTTCATATTTGTGATGTTTAATTTAATGAAAATTTATACTTTTCCCGTCAAGTGTTTACGGTATTTTTAATTAAAAGTTGTGTTATATGAAAACAATGATTAAAAATGTTTTAGATTAATACTGTTAAAATGAAATTAAATGCATAAATACAAAACATTGCCAATATATATATATATATATATATATATATATATATATATATATATATGTTGCAAATTTTAATCATATATAAATCAATATTGTGTTATAATTTCCTATAATGGATAAACTTCTTTTCTCTATTATTTAACAATATTTATTTAAAATAAACGAATATAAGATCGATGAGTTAAAGTAAATCGACTTTTTATAATTTTCAGGAATTGCATAATAGAGCATATGAAAAATGAAAAGATACGCGATAAAATTATTTAAATTAATAAATTACTTTTACTTACTTATATATTTTTATAACAAATATGTTTTAATATCGAATTTATTAAGACATACATATATGAAAGTGATTATTTCTCGATATCTGCGTTGTTTGGGTAACACATCGGATTGGTGATATATTAACATTTGAGTCAAAAATTCTAAATCTTCCCACAAAAAAAAACAATTATTTCAAAAGAAAATCTAAATTATTTTATACCCTAATAGTATTCTAAAAACAATCATAAAAATGATTCATTTGCTAAAATCTTATTTAAAAATACCAATATCTAATGCAATAAATAAAGGTAACAGGTCTTGTTAAATAATGAATTTTTAATCCAATTTTTTTATTATTATGAAATATTGATGAAGCTTTTTCAATAAACATAAAATTTAATTCAAAAACTTTATATGTACTCAGTTCAAAAATTATATATATATATATATATAACTTAGAAAAATATTTCAGTTGTTATAAAAATTATTAAGAAATAATAATTTTTTATTACTAAAAATGGTTTGGTTATATATATATATATATACATATAAGTGTATAAAAAGAAACATATACGTACATCGATTCCAATTCATATTTAAATTTAGAACAATGAATATTTATAACACTTTTTACACGTGGGTGGATTTGAAATAACGTGCACGCACATCAACTTAAATTAGTTCCTAATCGACATATGGCGAAGAATGTAGAATATGCACACCGCAATCAGAGTGGATGGCAGATTCGTGGCGAAATAAACTTTTTCAAGTTGAAATTAAATTTCAAATAGTTTCTCGAGTTTTGCAATCAGCGTTCCTTTACTTATTTGACAAGTATAAAGGGCACGTTACCAGACTAATTAAGTTTATTGATGGATGTGAACTATTTATTTATTTGAACATTTGAAAAGAAATAAAAAAGATACTTCTCTCTGTTTTATATTATATACACATACACACACATACACACACACACGCACACACGCACACACACACACACACACATATATATATATATAGAGAGAGAGAGAGAGGAGGAGAGAGGTATAATTGTTAATAAGTGCATACAATAACAATAAAAAAATGTGTTATGTGAAGAATAAATCGATTTCTGAAAACGTATATATTATTTTTTAGTAAGTTAATTTCTAAAAATTAATATTTTGAAAAGAATCAGTTATTGAATATAAATTTACTCATTTAGATATTAAATACTAATCATATTATAATTAATAATCTACAACTGAATTATTATTTTAGATAAAAAATATTTTGTTTAAATATCGCTAGAATTGTTTTTTCGATAGAATCATCTGAGTTAAATTATACATTTTATAATTATTTTTATTTTATAATAATAATTATTTTATAATAATTTTTAAAAAGTATGTTTATTAGAGATATGCATTTTTTAAATTAGTAAGAAAATGTTGCAGTCATCAAAGATTAGGAAGTAAAGTAATCTATTAGCTTAATAATCTTTTATGACAAATTATGATTCTAGTAAAAATTTTAAATTGTCGTTGAAAGCTTATTGGAATGAAAACATAATTAAGCTTAATAAGTTTGGAATCGAAAAAAACAACTTTGAATATAAAAGAAAATTCATTAAAAGTTTATAAATATCAAACAACATTGAGAAATAATTGTATAATATCAAATTATATACTTGAAATGAGTTACTGGAAAATATTTAATTAATTTTCTTTATAGAAGAAATTTATCTCAATGGAAATAATGATTTATTTTCCATAAGACTAGTTTGTAAATACACACTGAGGATGTTCAATAATTGAAAGAGTTGGTACACTATGTACAATAGCATAGATACATAATTTTATTTGCAGATATTTACTTAATGTCAAAGTAAAAAAAGAATACAACGAAAATATAAAATATGCTTAACAGATATTTTTATTGCATAGTTTGAATGAAATTCAAATCTTGATATTCTTATGTATACCAACGTATACAAGTTCAATTGTATTTATTGGCAAGAAAAATGTACAAATGTAAACAAATAAATAGTTAATTGGACTTCCATTTAAGAAAAATTATAGCACAAAACAGATAAAACAATATGAGCAGATACACAAGAAAACAAACATCAAAACTATCATGACACGAGTTGAAATGTTGTCAGTTTGTTTCGTATAGACAGATAGACGACAAAATTGTTCTTGACTCATAACTAAGTCATCTCTGCAGTGAACACTAAACTTCAAACGAAATTCGTACATCCTTGCGTCGATATTATACGAATAGGGGAAAATATATAAAAGCAGCATGTGTATCAATTTGTGAACAGGATGTTTATTTATAATATATAAATATCATTATTTAATATTTGTGTAAAGTAGAGACAGTTACATTTTCATTACTGTAAGTAAAAACATGAAATATTTGCTTCTCCTTGTATTCCTTATATATTTATTTAGTTTTTATAAAAAAATTGAATCTTTAAATATAAACATTTAAAAAATCAACGGGAATCAGAAAGTTACGATTAAAAGCATTTTTTTACTCATCAATATTTTATTTGACATTTTTAATTTTAGTTTAAAAATTAATGATAAAATTATTTCGAATAAAAATAACTTTACTCTAAGTCCTTTTTCTTCAAACACAACAACACTGAACTTATATATATATAATGTTGCTTTTAAATTTATTATGTTAACAAAGGATATTTATAGTTTTTTTTTTAGTCATCATTCATGAAAATTATTCACTAAACTATAAATGGAACTTAAGTCGCTTTTAAATTAACAATATTTTAAAAAATAAAGTAGATTATACAATGAATTAATTTGCAATTAATAGTATTAAGAATAAAGTTACAAGTTGTAATTATATAGTTATAATTAAAGAATTTTGAAATATAAACACAAAATAAAAATTTAATAAGTATAAATGTATTTTGCATAGTATATATATATATATATATATATATATATATATATATATATATATATATATATATATATATATATATATATACAAAATGACGCACTTCGAATTTAATCTGGGGGGAGGGAGAGTTGAACGGATAAAAATATTTAATGTGAATTTAATAAAACTCAGTAGGTGATAATATAAAAATTTATTTAAAGAATAAAATCTAATTTTATTTTCTTTTTGCAAAGCGCTTGAATTACTTCAGTCGTGGTTACATTAGTCTCTCTGTGTATATAGAAGCATTTCGCGAGATGATTTTATTTTGTTTTCTAGCGTTTCTTCCCTTTTCCTTTGGGGAGTGCCAGGGCCTCTTGCCCCCTATGTAGGTGCATCACTGTATGTATATATATATATATATATATATATATATATTCTTCCTCTCTCTATACATATGTATATATATATATACACTTAAAATAATATGGAGAAAATCAATAAAAACACAAAAGTAGAAAAGAATGATCAAATATATCATATGTTTTTAACAAACCTTTTCTATAAGTAAAAATAAATCAAATTCTTTAAGAATCTACGCGAGTGCAAACGTCAAAACTGGACTAAAACTTTCTTTTTATGAACCTTCACTGAAATGAGTCTATTGAAACACAGTATTAGGGAAGATTTGTTCCCCAGGATGGCAAATATAGACAGAGTTTGCACTAAAAGAAGATGAAAAAAACTTAATGAAAACTTTTCCTACACTCGCTCTGATTTCGTTTCATTTTTTTTCCCGAAAGCATACTAGTCTTCAGTTATGTAGTTTTTAGCTGCATGTTCACAACTTTCAAAGATTATTTCAGTGATGTTAAAAGAAATTGACATATCATGGTACTGAGTTAAAGTTTACGTTTATCCAGTTATACAGTGATGACGGTGATGTTTAAATAACAAAGAAAAAGAAAATAAAACTGTATAAAAAAAGTTTGTAGTAAACAAAATGAAATATTTATAAATATGAATTTTTTTTATGAACAACTGTTTATTTTTATGGCAGCGATTGAAAATAAAATGATTTATTTTGTATTTAGATTCAAGCTAATTGCTAGTAAAGATAAACTAACAAAAACATGACTGGAATAGGCGAAAAGCTATATAAATTTATCTGCCTTATAAAAGTCCGTTAAATGAAACTATACTTATGTGTATGTAAGGACATTCAGAAACATATATATATATATATATATATATATATATATATATATACATATACACACTTACATGCATAAGATAAATTCTAGTGATCGAAAAGTATAAGTCCTTTGGGACAACAACGGTCACTATACTAGTGAAAATCGCACACATATACATACATATGTACATAGTTATACACACACAAGCCCACACGTATTTCCTTCGAATGAAATGCAATTAAAAAACTTCTAAAAGTATCTCGGGTTTCGATCTGACGGCGTGCTCTACTGAGTGAACTGGCAGACTAATTTTAAGATAAATGGTGTACGGAAGAAGAGCTACCCTAGCTCTAGAACGTCGGCATTGCCATGCTGTATTGAGTAATAGCGTCATGGTGTTCGATGACTCTCGGAAACTCGACTGAAGTGTGTACTTTGATTTTATTCGGAATCATGTTTGAATATTTACATCACTGATTAATGTTTACTTTTTTATCAATTTAAATAATGTGTTTTTTTATTTTTTTGTTAAGGATGGAATGTAAGATTTAAATTTTCGATGTACATTCTTGATATCGAGAATTTGATTAATCTTATTTCTTTCGGTACATTTTTTTTTGAATATATCGACTTTAAAAACATTTCGTACATGATTTGATATTTTATTTTATGCAATTTGTATTTTGTAGCTTTTTCCTGTTTTTAATGAACAACGATTTTAAAAGTAATCATATCTTTCTATAAAATTAAGAAATATACAAAAAATTTGCAACTCCATTTGTTTATATCTTATATATAAGACTGAATAAAGAAATAAATACAAAAGATTAAATTTAAAAAAAAAAAACAAAAACTAATTAGAGTTTTCAATAGTGAATAAATTTTGCATTCAATTACAATTTGTATAAAAAATATTGATGTCAATCAAAAGCAAATTACAAAAATATCCTTTTTTATAAAAAAAACCTTAATGCCGTAAGCTTTATTAGCGGCGTTTTTTGTATTTATTTACAAAATTTGAGACGAGGTAATAAATTAACAACTTAGATTCGTTCTAAAAACAGTTATTTCTTTTTTATTGAAATCAATAAAAAAGATAATTATTATAATGTAAATTAAATAGCTGAGTTTAATAGTTTATGTAATATGACAGAACCTAATGTAATTAAAGTAGAATTCGTTGAAGTAAACGATAAAATTAGATGAAAACTACATAACAAAAACAATAATAATTTATAGCAATAGTTGTTCAATGATTACACTTATATAGTATGCGGAGTAATTTTCAGTTACGAGTACTAAATAATAATAAACACTGAACAGAGAAAGAAATAAAAACGAAATTTAAACGATAATAATTATTTTGCTCTTTATGGTAACGACATAAAACCAAAATAACAAGCTTTCTAGTGTGGCAACAGCAGAGTTCGATGGCTCTTGGAAACTGCGTGAGGTACTTTAGCTAGTGCCATTATTCACTCGCAACCCTTTTTACAAAGAAGCCATGACGCGTGATGGTATGAGTTGGTCGAGGAGTGTGAAAAGAAGTAGAGGGTGGAAAAACGAGACCCAAGAAGACTGCTTGGCTACGTGTGACGTAAAATGCATGCAGTTTAATTAACTTGTGCTGTGCTGGAACTCTCCGTCCATCTGAGAAATTAATTAAAGTTTTTTGAATACAGAATGCGTTAGGAATAATTGAAGATGGCACGTTTTTTAACAGTGGTGCAGACATGGTGGCTCTTATAGAAATGTCTAACGAATAAATTAAAATTGGAACAATGCGTCGTGTTCTGCTGAACATGTTTTCGGTTGCTAATGTAATGTAAACGACAAATAATTAATTAAATGAAAACTACTTTCGAATCATATAACCTGAGGATCATACAAACTATAATTTATCTCAAATATGTATACGCTACTTAAGAATAAATCAAAATATGAAGTGATGGAAATGAACTAATGAAATAATTGCTATTTGTTATAATTAAAATGATTTAAGTAATCATTAAAAATAAAATTGTATTTTTTAATATATATTAGTTTTCTAAAATATATTTTTAAAAAACAAATAAATAATTGCTGATTTTTTCAATACATACTTAATGCTAATAAGTTATAGTTTCTTAAAACTTGAATGTTGAATAATTATTCATAACAATGTAGAATAGCATAAACTTCAAATTCTCCTTTTATACACACGTATACACCTACACACTCACACATACACAGGCATATATATATAGGGGGTGATTTAATTTTGGATTCCACATCAAAGTATTAAAAACTACTCAAAAATTTAAAACAATCATGCTATTTTTTGCGTTTTTTTCAACACTTTCATGTAAAAGCTTCAATTGAGATACCCTATATATAATTACTAAATATAAGTATTTTTATTTACAAAAAATAAAAATTTTGATGTCTAAAAATTGTACTTTTTGATAAATAATTTAATGGTGAACATAAAAAAATATATAGTAGAAATAATTTTTATTATGATAAAATAATAATAGGAATATTTATTTTCAGATGTAGAAAAGGTATATGTATATATATATATATATATATATATATATATATATATATATATATATATAATATGCAATGATTCTTTTCACTATCAAAAACTATATTTTGAAAATTAATTTTCACATGTATGACTTCATTTCAATTTTTAATAACTTTTAAATGCATCACAATTATCTTTTTTTTAGATTGTTAGTGTGAATGTGTACATTTTTTTAACGATTTGATTGTAATATTTTTAAGAGTACAAAAAGACTGAAGAATAGATACACAACGTGAACTATATTAATTGAAACTGTATAAAAAAATATTTATTCATTATGAAAAACACTAGTAATATTTTTAGAATGTTTTAAATATATTATTGAATAACGTATTCATGTTTGTAATAGATTATAAGAACAGTATAACCTAATTAAGTTCTTTTAAGACCTAATTTGTTCATTTTTAATATGTATATTAGATTTTTAACATTTTACGCATATTAGTTAATTGTATAATTCGTGAGATCACAAATTATAGAATATCTAAATAAATATTGTAATAAAGACGATATAAATTCTAACATAAATATTTCAAAACCTATAGCGACAAAAGCTTATTTATAAATTGAGTAATTTCATTTATTTAAGAACTACTTGAAAACTAAACTTTATTGTATACTTGAGACAGTGTTTTTCATTTTGAAGAACATTACGGTTTTTATTCATATTATATTTTCATGACAAATAAAATTAGTTTTTATTGAAAAAATTGAACGAGGTGTACATGTGTGTGTTCTATTTTTAATAAAGAATAAAATTTTACTACTGAAAAATAAGTACTATAAACAAACCAGCAGACGAGTTGAGAGCGCCTTTTTACAATTTTAATGTATTTGTTTATATTATGACTTAACAGCATACATACATATATATATATATATATATATATATATATATATATATATATATATATATATATATATATATATGCTATTTCTGAGTGTCATTATATGTTTATTGAATATTTTTATAATAATCATAATATATAAACATTAATAATACATAAGTATAAATTGTATGTTTAGCAAGAAGTTAATAAAACAAATTTGATCCAATGAAATTTCATTATAGGCAATTAATTTCAATATCTGTGGTACATGAAGTATCTAAAAACTTCTAGAAGCTATTACTCATAAAAAAATAACAAAATGCACATTTCTCAGACATTAAGAACCGAAAGATAACAAAAAAACAATTCGTCACGACCACCCTCGAAACCAAACCACAGTAATATTTGTCCGATGATAAAAGAGCCCGCGACGTATCGCCCAACCGCACGTCCTACCGACTACGGTTGTAAAAAAAAAACGTCCCGGAGGATTTTCAACTTCATTCATTCTGGAATGCCATTTTCCAAGCGGCACGCAGCCGGCCACTTTCCTTTTAGAAAGTATTTTTAGTTTTGTGATAAATTCACGGCGATATTTTTTATCATTTCAGACTTTCGCTTTCTTTTGTGTATCGTCTATTTGAAAAACCAGAAACGAGAAAGAAAAGAATCCGCAGTAAATAATGATCAAAAAGCTAGTTCGTTGTTATGTATATGAATGTTTCGTTTGCATTACAAACTGCTATTTTTTACTATATGTACGATGAGGTAAATTTTAAGTGTTCTTTGATATATCTTTAAAGAACATATGGCTTGGAAACTTTGAAATTTGAACTAAAGAAAAGTGTTGCTTTAATGTAGTGCGTATATATATATATAAGAAATTTTACTTTATTTATAAAATGCAAATAAAATAATAATTGAACAAATTCCATTTCAAATAAATTTTTAAAATCTCTATATTGAGTACATAATTATTGTTAACCAATTTTATTTCAACCAAACAAATATTTGAATTATTATACTAGATCTAAATTTATTTTCGATAGGTACTATTTCATTTAAACACAATTTAAAAATTGGAAATATGTTTCACAATACACATTTAGTAAATTTTAATAGAGATATAATTCTATTCAGATAAGTATAATACATTATTATTTTTATCTTATATATATATATATATATATATATATATATATATACACATTCTGTATTTAAATCATTGATTTATCTCCAGTATAAAAAGTAGAAAAATTAATTAATTACTAATCGTTCATTCATGAAACTTATACTTTATTAAATATGCCAATGATTACATTTTTAATATTTCTGTACGTTCTAAAAATTTATAATTCATTAAATATCTTTTTTTAACTAATACTTCAGTAATATATAAAGTTTAATAAAAACCGAGGTGAATTGTGTTCAGCACGCAATAATGATAAAACAATTTCAAAATGCACTTTAATTTTTGTTTTCATTTTGTAAAATGTGTATAATCTATTCTAATTATTAATATTGTTATACTAAATTTTACGCGCTTTTATCTTATAAAAAAGAAACAAAATATATAAGTTTTATATATATATATATATATATATATATATATATATCAGTTTATATATATCATATATAAGTTTTATATATGTATAACTTATATAGAAATGTGCTAGTTAAGGAATAAAGAATGCTTTTCTAAACTCAAGATTAAGAATAAATGAGTTTTAGTTTTAATAAATGAGCTCTATCACAATTTATAAAGAATACAAACGAATGATTCATTTAAGTAGATATAAATAAAACAAATATTTTATTTAGAATATTAGGAGTATATGTAAGTAAAAATATGAAAAATTTAAAATACAAATCATATTAACTGATTACAAATGTAATGAAACTTGATTCATTGAAAATATTTCCACATAAATGATATTTGAAAATTAATATTGCTTTTATAATATATTAATTTTTTACATTTCATTCATATATATATATATATATATATATAATATAATATTTCCACAAGGTTAATTTCTTAAATTTTTAATGTATTTTTTAAAAAAAAATACTTAAATTATGACTCAATTAAGAAATGTACATAAAAAGGAATATTTTTGATATATGACATAAAAATTCAACTAAAAATATATTAATTTGGTACATAATTAATTTATATTGGTATTAGTAAAATATCATGGTAGAAAGAAGATTTATTTAATTGATGTATAAAATTTATAGACAAGTAATTTTATAAAATGTATAATTTGTAAACATAAACAGTATAAAAACATGAAATGGAATAACCACTAATGTTTTTTAATTAATTCGTCGTAAATTTCCACAATAACAAACGTAAATGAACAACAAAATCAATTTTACGGCGTTGTAAATATTGATGAGAAACTGAAATTGTAAGAAAGTAGTCACAGAGATAAATTAAACGATTACTTTAAACCAGTTGTTGGGATTTATATTACATCACAGCACTGCCTTATTAAATAGTTATTTTATATTAATACAACTTTAAAATTTATAACGAAGAAGATTCATTAATTTTTCAATTAAATATATATATATATATATATATATATATATATATATATACAACTAATTAAAACATTAATTGCGAATAAAACAATGTGAAAATAAATAATTTTAAAGTTTAAAATTAATGATATTTCATCAGAATGTAACAAAATATAATAAAACTGAAAAGTAGCTATAAGTCATAAAAAATCCAATAGACGGAAAAAGTACGCCATATAAAATTCGACATATTGTTCTGAAAAAGAACTTCATAAAACTGTTCTATTAACATTAGGCTCCCGGAAAACGAACATCTCTCGGCAAAACCCATACATCTTAATAGACAAAACCCTTCTTTACAGCGATACTAAAAGTATGTTTATGTGCAGGATTCACTTCGAACTTGTTATAAAATAAATGTCCTGTAGGCCCTCCTATACTTCTCATCCACCCGAAGGCAGGCACTACGTCTCGACAATACACAAACTCGGAAAATTCAAGTCGATAGTTGTATAGATTTCAGCTGTGTGGCACATATGTCGTTGTGTGTCGATTCGATGAAGATAAATATTCTTTAATGTAATCTCTCTTAATTTCTGATTTCGCTTTTCAACTAAAAAATACATTCCGAAATATCTATCTATCTATTCACATAAATATACATGCATATATATATATATATATATATATATATATACGTAGGTATGTATATATAAATATTAATATCTATATACATATATATTATAATTTTAAATAGTATTAACACATTTCATAAACATGTCAAATATTCTTTAGTTATATGAATAACTAGGAATATTAATTCGTATTTTATTACTATTAAATCAAAAATAAATGAATGTATACAATATTTAAATTTTATTAATAATATTTTAGTTTTTTTCGCAATAAATTAGAATAAAATAAAAAAATAGACTGAAAATTAAATTACAGTCACTTAAATAGAAAATCAATTCTTATATTATAAATAAAGGTTTTATGTATTCTGTATAAAATTTCTACAAAACATTTATACGACTGTTTTTTTCGATAAATAAAATGATCAATTGACGAAATTGCTTGTTTTTAGTAATAGTTGATACTAATGTCGAGTGATGTAGATAAAAAATTATTATACTTTTTCTTTCAAAGGTATAATAGACAGAGACTCATAAATTAAAACCTAATCAAAAGAAAAATGTTGTTACTTTACTTATTTGCTTAATGTAGCATACGGTAAGGTTTCTACTTAACCAATACACAAAGTTCGGTGTGAATTAAACGTTTCAGAATTTGCATCGCCCCATTCTTTTGACACGTACAAAAAACATAATTATCGACGTCGTTCAATTCAATCACGTTCCATCAAACCATCCTACTCCCCATTTCTATCCCATAGTGTATCGCACCATCAAAATCATCCCCAACCCCAACAACGTCTATAACTGAAAATCACCACCGCGAGCTGCAAGTTCCTTTATATCCATGAGACAACACGCGGAGACCACCACAATCCATTACCCCGTTGCTATCCATTCATCACTGTTGGGGTGAGATGATGTGCACATCACCCGCATCCCGTGGCATGCCAGCAGACCGATCCGATCGTTTCTTCCGCATCCTCTCCTTCTTTTTAGTCTCGCACGTCAACGTCCTCTTTGTTGTCTTCCATCTTCCTCTCGTGCTACTGCTTCATCTTGTTCTTCAGATAAACACAACGCGGTCGGTTGGTTGAATACGTCGGATATTCTCTTTGCACGGTTTCACGTCAGAACACCGTGGAAAGACAGAAAACAAATGATAAATATGAGATCATTCTTTATTTTAAATTGTCTATTTTAAAATATCAAATTCTGGTGCGAATTAGAGTATACATTTTTCTTTTCAAACGGAAGATATTTTCTTTTAATAGTCATAATAATAATTTATCACAGATATTTGACAAAATTCGCATTTATTATAAAAGTAAATTGTAAATTAAGACTAACAGTTATACAACATATAAATTATTAAATATCCTTTGTACTGATTTCCTCTTAGTTATATTAAAATCGAATTTATTTCTTCTTAAATTTTATATTCTTAATATGCATTATTCATTATACAAAATTAGATCTTTTATTATACTACATTTATTATCTCTCGTTATTAAAACAAAATTAATTATTACATATATTTAATTATTTTTTCTATTATCTTTTGAGAATTAGAATACGAATCTGATGCAATTAATTTTTAAACAAAGTTTACTTTTTTATTCATGCATTATTTCAATTTCATTTTTTTTGTTATATATGATTTTTCACTTGAGGTACGTTATAAGGTTTTAAAAATAGTTTTTTTAACTCAACTACTCTGTACGAGAGATATTAATATTAATTTCCAATGACTATCAAATTAATATGTTTTATGCACACACATGTATAAAGATATACAATTTTAAAAGAAAAAATTGCGTATTACATAAAACTAAAATTATTAAGAATGTATATTTAGAGCATTTTACGACTCAGTTTTGACGAGAGACCCTCTGTACGTAGAGTCTCGACATCATCGATTGGCAGCTAACGCCGCACTGTATTGTTGCGGGTTCATTAAACTCAGTCATGTGACCTTGGTCGCGATTATTTTCTTCCGAATTTTATTCTAATGTTAAATTGCCTTTTTGTATGTCATTTGGATAGTAAGTAGTAGGCTTACAAGTTCGTAACGGAAATGTTTTTGACGATCTCGGAAAAAACGAAAAGCACATTAGTAAAACGTATTTTGTAATTAAGATGAATTTTGTGTTTTTCCTGTACGAACCTATAGACTTTTTTGCGTTTGTAACATTAAGTTTTTATACATTTGAAAATTTGGCATACAATTTAGCTATATAATTACATAGAAGTAATTATAAGAACAGTAAACAATTAATTTGTCTAAAATCAAATAATTCCATACTTTTCATAAATGTTATAGTTATTAATCCAATGTTGAACCTTAATATTAATTTTATATTATTACCTAAAAAAATTGGAATGTTTTTACAAAATATTGAAAAAACATTCCAAATAATCAATAATTTTTATCCAAATACGAAAAGCAACACAGACTACCAGTATTCTTTTCAAACAATGCAAATTAGCATTAGTATTTACTATTGTATCTATTTTTAAGAAAAATAATATAAAAATATAAAATAAATAGTTTAAGAATTTTCAATAATTAAATATGCACAATTTCACACACACATTTATACACATACATATGCGTGTATATATATATATATATATATACACACATACATACTATGTGTTCCAAATTTTATGGCCTCGGAGTTTTCTCTTTAAGGTAATCTAAACTCAAAAGTGTACATGAACCAGCCAGCAATTTTGTAAGACGTCAATCAAAAATTCGAGACGAAATAGTCATTCTACCACAACAAACTCTGGGTAGAGTCATGAAACATGCCATAGAAAGGACTCGAACCTATCAGGACTCTAACGGCGGGTACTTGTTCGATGTTATTTTCAAAACTTCATATGGAAAAAGTTATTGAATTAGACTCTCATTTTTCATTTACACTTTGCGCTTTTTTAATTGGTTTAAAAATTATAAAGAAAATAAATGGGAAAATGGGACACTATATATATATATATATATATATATATATATAAATCAATGTTGAGTTTGAATAACATAATAATAAAAAACACAAGAAAGAATGTGTTAACATTTTCAAAGCAGAAAACATTGAATTCATTTATATAAAACTACCTTATTTTATACATATTTCATTTGTAATTATTTCCTATCTTTGAGTATCTTAGGGTCAAAGCATCTCATTTAAAATTGGAACCTGAAATATAAAACATAAAAAGCTAATTGGCATTTAAAGTGGCATGTTATAAAGCTTTTTTCTCTACTGGTAACATTTAGTGAATTTGTATAGACACGGTACTGGTAAAGACGAGAGAATTGTGAAAATACTGTCGAATTTAAAGTATCTCATACAAGAACGAAATGGGATCACGATGGAGGTGGCGTAACGTAACATAGAAAGCACAAATCTGAGAGGAACGTTTATTCGGAGCCAGTGGCGGCTCGTATTTAAACGGGCGAACGCAAATAACATATTTGGTAGGTTAAATGAATGAATAATTGAATCAACTAATTGATGTAATACATATTCAATCAAATATTTAAATATATATATATATATATATAAACATATCAGTTTATTTGCATTAATGCATTTTAATTACATATTTTATTTTGACGATAACGTCCTTTTTTAAATAATTTCCAAAATGACAATGAAATGTCACATTTAATATTATTTTCAAATAATTCAACACTTTATTTACAATCACATTACTATTTGATCATTGAAAAAAAATCACGGGTTACCCCATAATATATATATATATATATATATATATATATATATATATATATATTATCATTTTAAAATTACACAATATTATTTTTTAATTAAATGATGTTCATTTTTAATACTTAAAAACACGAAAACAACTGAAAAAAAATATACAAAGATATTAATATTATGCGACACGAGCGTAATAATCGGAATAATTTTTATACACTCACGGAAACAATAATATATGTGCCAAATAACTGAAAATGTAATTGATGTACGTGAAAGCAACAAAAGGTAAATACTTTAGATATGAACGTATTTTTCCAAATACAAACCACCACCACTGATTATTCCATTGACGATAGAAGGTTGGTTGCCGTTGCTAGTACTGCTATCTGTCTGGTTTGCCGTAATTACACGTTATATGAATTTAATGTCCCTATAAAATTAAATAGTCTCGCCGACGGCGGCGCGACCGCCATGAATGTCGCGTCCTATTTGCTGTAAGAATTATGGCCTGCCATTGCGTATGCCAACACGTTTTACGCTATTCTGTTCTCTCGCCTGATGACGGTTCATTTGTGACGTGCGTTCAGATATCGGCCAACAAGCACAGATTCGCAGTTCGGGAGAAAAAACAATACCGCTCTCGTTGAGTACCCTGTTTTTGTTTACTTTTTTTTTCGATTATTTGATTCCACATGCGTGCGAGTTTTTTGTTGGCTCTCATCTTATTCTGAGCATGAATCCCCTATTATAATGGTTATTTGTTTCCCTAAATCAATGCTACAATTACGTGTCCGTCAATTTTGATAAACAATCGGGTTCATGTTGAATATATTTTATAGGAAATATAACTATATTTTTTTATTTTCAACATCAATGAAGTTATACTATGCAAAATAAAAGAATATACATTGATTAAGTAACATTACAATGAATAGAATTAATATATTAAAACAATTACACAAACAGACGAAACTTACAATCAATTTATGAAACTTTAATATTTTATATTATTTCTTCAAGTTTGAAATTTTATAATAAAGTAAAATAGTTTAATTAGACGACCGGGTTTGTATAAATTGAAATGTTTGAAGACATTTATGCAGAATAGTTGATACAAATAAAAAATACGTTTCATTATATGTTATTTTAAAATATAAATGTATATTTCATATAAAATATTTATTTTTAGTATCAAAAAAAAATGAAAAAGCAGATAATTTATTGTAATAATAATCAAATATTTGAAAAAACTATTATTACCGAAACATATTGACAAATTTTGACTTATCAAAGTGAATATATATATATATATATATATATATATATATATATATACACCAGGTTTTAAGAATGTTAATCTATATTTCTTATGTAAAACTAAAAGATTACTTATCTTAACTTTTGTTAAATAATTTAATTATAATGTTTCATTTATCGAAAAACATTTCTATGATGTTCTAGGACAATTGTTATAAATTAATAAATATTGTTCACTGTCTCAGTCAGTATTTCAAACTGCAAGTAGTTTTGCATTTTCAATATTCAAAATTGTTCGCTATGTAGAAATTGTTCAGTATAATATAAATTTTACTCAGCTTCCAGAAGCTAAAAGTTCAATTTATGAAATTCCCTTTATACTAAAATCGTGCATACTTATATAAGAATTGAATATAAACAAATTTATCGTATATATATATATATATATATATATATATATATATATATATATATATATATATATATATATATATGATGAAGAAATAGGATACGTTAACTGATCCTGTATAGAAAAATGATAATATTTAATTATATGGGCGATTCGAAGACAAAAGCATTGAAATAATAATCAGTGACTTGAAATTAGAGACGTAATTGCCGAATCCTTTATTCGCGCCAGAAAACGTTTTGATCCCCAAAATATAAAACGGAATCAGCCACCCTAGACTTGTTACGTAAACAATAGTTTTTGTCGTATAATTGTGCAAACAGTTCGCACGTAATGCGAGTGAATTATCAAGATTAATTTGACTCGCGCGGTGTTCCGGCAGGTTATCCCACTTCCAACGCCTGTCTACAAAACTACCCCGGCCACTACCACCCATTCTCCATACTACAGTCAGACGCGCTCGGCTTAGCTTTAGCAGCCATTATATCGTTCAAATGAGGTGCTGCGAACAGCGCTACCTACCTGTTTTTATTGCAGCCGGTTTATTCAAACAACGCTGTTTTGATGGAAGAACATTTCATAAATATGAATGGAGAATCGTACTCCTTGTATTTCATACGTGAAATATTTGTAATGTTATTAAATTCATAGAAATGGGTGCAATATTCACACGTAGAAAACAGATTATCCTTTTGAAAATCAATTTAACAACGCGGTTGTTTACTTTTTCTTTTATTATTACTAATGAGAAAACTTTTTATTTGCTTCTATCGAAAAAGTTAATATGAAATGAAATAAATGTAACATTATTAGAAAATAAATTAAGTAATTATTATGAAATTTTAAATGGAAATAGTTTTAATTAAGATCCTTAAGACACTCATTATTATAAAAAATATATATAGACAATATATATATATATAGATATATATATATATATATATATATATATATATATATTGAGAGAGAGAGAAACAAAGAGAGAGAGAAATATTAGATGAATTTTTAAAGTTCATTATATATAAAAACTTTAACTATTGAAGCTATATCAAGATATCTCACATATATATTCCCATTCGCACACATACACACACATATGTATATGTATATATATATATATATATATATCAGTTTTAATATTAAAAAAAGTTTAAAATGTCGAGTGAAACTAGTCACAAAGCCGATAAAATAAATTGATACAATACCACGAGAATGCACAGTAACTTTAGCAATTTGTTTTCTAAGATGTATGTTCAGTACTATTATTTCTGAAGTTTAGCATTTTTAGTAAAGTTCTGAGCAAATTAAGAAGTCAGTTTCACTTTATCATGTAAATTATCGTCTAGACTTTCTAGTTGTTACCTGAGCATTTAGAAGTCTTCCGGTGGAAAGAATAATGAACTTTAGAAAAGTGTAGAAGTTAGAACAAAGCTGTCGAGTTACATGTGATAAATATTTATTACATAAATTAAAGCAAAATTTACATAAGATTGAACAGAAAAGTAATGATCAGTTCAGATTATACTTGATATAATTATATGTATGCATATATATATATATATATATATATATATATATATATATATATATATATATATAAAACAGGTTGTATAAGGGTACATTCTATGATGAAATTAAGGACGTTATGAATTTGACTCCATTAAATAAAATTATAACAAAATAGTTACATTACACATATGAAATATTTTCATATAAATTTAATATCCATCAAAACCGAAAGCTTTATACATTATAGGATTGTCAAATAAAATCACAATTCGGATATAAATAGCATAAATCCGATTACAAACTGTAACAAAGTAGGATTAGTGTGTTTTTTTACTAAATAATAATAATATATAAAAAGGGGACATTTATATTAAACCATAATACTATATTTATAGTACACAATAACGGTTAAATACGAATACAGAATTCAACAAAATAGAATAATCTCATTGTATGCATTAAGTACATCGGTGGCTGTCATCTGTTTCAGCTAAAACAAACCTCCAACGGTTGAACAAATAAATGATCGAGATCGAAACAATGTCAAATAATCAACACAAGAACATTACACTACTGTGCGCTCTTTGTTAGATATCTAACACACATCTTTAATACCCTTAATCTCATTTTAACGACCGGCCCGCGAGGCGGTGGGTAAAGTAGGAACAGGAATTATTCTGACTGGCTATGGTACGGTGCAATCGAATAACGTTTTCGCCGTAAAACGTCTCGATCAGATGCCATCATACAAAGATACTCGAATTCATATTTCTTTTGATAAATAGCTCTCATTATACACAAACACACACACACACATACATATATATATATATATATATATATATATATATATATATATATATATATTCATACATAAACATATTGAAATATTTAATTAAACGAAATAAAATGAATATGAAAATATGTATTAAAAAATTAGTAGTCAAACATTTTTATCTTTATATATATATATATATATATATATATATATATATATATATATACATATAGATATATAAATGCGTATAATGTCCATTATGAAAAGTAAATTAAACACAAAATTCATTAATAAATAAATTCGATTTGAAATGAAAAAAAACGTACGAATAAATGAAATAATAATGCGTAACAAGTAAAACATTTCATTTGAAGCCACTGTGAAACTAATTTGACTTTATTTGAAGATAAAATTAAAATTCATAGCGACCAAAATACATTTTCAATATTTCTATCGTAAAACATAATAATATTAAATGATGTGAAGTGCGAAATTAATTCGTTAGTTAACGATTTTTTGTTTTATAACTACTTAAATCTGGTGCTGTGACGAGAGGACTTGTTAAATTACAACAGGGTGTAAGTGCCATTTAAATGTTGATGATGCGTGCTAGTTTATTTCATTCGCTTGATAATGTTTACAGAAAGTGTAAAAAAGAACAGTGTATGTGTGTCGTTCGTCTGTATTCATATACGAGAATTATAATCAATACTTAATGCGTGTTCAAATGACTCATTTAGAAATACAATGAAGGGGAGTGTTCACTTTACGTTTATGTATGCTTTCGACGTAAACGGAACATTTACCGTTTATGTATAATGGCTGTTCATTAATAAACAATTAAAAAGATTTCTGCTGAATGAGATACTGTTTACAACACAAATGAGTTTTTAACTGAGAAGAGGAAATATTAATTTGTATCTTGTGTTTTTATTCACGGTATTGAAATATTACACTCACTGTCTGCGTACTCTGTTTGAAGAAAAAAGTTTCCACGTTGTATTTGCAATCAAAGAGTATTTAACGTCATTTTTTTTAAAAAAAATAATGCATTTAAAATAAATTGTATCTGAACAAAGAAAACGTAAATTATTTGTTCATATGTTGACAATAAACCATTTTCAGTTCAAGGGAATATTAAATAAAATACAAGTTTATTATTTGCGAAAACATGAAAGACGAACGGGTTATTAAATAGAATGTAAAAAAAATTATTACGAACATGGACTATGTTGTAATAATAATACTCACGTGAATTGGAAGAAAAATGTATAAAAAATTTGAAAAATAAATATTTTACTTTTCACATTTAACGGAAAAAGTCTAATTATTTTAAACATTAATCATAAATATTTTCATTTTGTTACATAATGATATATATATAAATATATTAGATTGGTGCAAAAATAATTGCGGTTTTTACGTATCAAATATAAAGACGTATATATCTATTAAAAATTATATTTATTAATCAAAATGGAGACTATTGTCCAGCACACATTTTTCTCACCGGGAAACAAGTTTATTTATTTCTACAAGACAGAGTTCTGTAGTTAATTAACAAATTCATATAAAGCACTTTGAGCTGATTCTTGATCTTTAAAACCATTGTCTCGTAGAAAATTACTTAAATGTCCAGATTTTTTGATTTTTCAATTAAGAAATAACTCAAATATCCATTTATTCAGCTTTTTTGTTTCTCCAATTAGGCTCAAATGTCAAAAAACTGTTGAAAGATCAACATTGAGTTTTTCTGCCAACTCTCGAGTTGTTTTTTGTAGGTACACTTTAATAATGGTTCTTAAATAATAATTATCTATAGGTGAAGAAATTCCACGACCCTCCTCATCATCAAGGCTTTTGTTTCCATTACAAATTTTTTAGAACCAGTGTAGAGCTGTACGTTCACTAATTGATTCTTTGCCAAAAATAAATTTGGTAATTCGAGTAGTTTCTGTTGCTTTATGTCCCAATTTAAACTCATACAACCAAACTGTGCGAATCTGATTTTTTCTATGAATTATTTAAGAGGTTATATCCAACAATACTAAAGAATGAAAACAATAGACATAAGCTGAAATCAGTAGTACTAATTTCATTGTTTACAATGATGTATCATATGACTATAACAAAAGATAACGATAAGTAGAAAAATAGGTACCAAACTTAAAATGATAAAAACCGCAATTACTTTTGCACCAACTTAATTATATATATATATATATATATATATATATATATATATATATATATATATATAAACGATCACATTGTTTATTGTAATTAAAGAAATATTTTTACCACAAGTTATATACCAATTTGAAGTTAAATAAAATTTATTATTTCATAAATTTGAATGTTTGATTCAAAATTTAACAAAAACATTGATACGGTCGACGATTCAGTAGTGGTACTAAATTTTTGATCAAAACACTATTAACCCTTCGGTGACATTGATTTTAGATTACTTTTGAATGTTTTCCATGCAATATTAAAAACCAACTTAAATAACTTGAATTATATTATTTTCAAATATTAATAAATTTTAAGAAGTGTTATTTAACTGTGAAATAAATAAACATAAAATTACTGAATCTGTATCAAATATTTTTCTTTGTTTTTAATTATTTTTTTAACATAAAATTTAGGAAACAAAGAATATTGACTTAATTAATGACATTATCAGTATGAAAACTTAAAAAAACCTAACATATGCATTAAAATGAAAAGAATAATTTTTTAACGTTAATGAAAAATATTAAATTGATTCGTAAAATCAAATCAATAAATTTAAAAAATAACAAAAACACGAAAAGCGAAAAATTAAAAGAAATTATAATATATGTGCATCTGCTTAAATATTTTCCAAAAGAATAATTGCTTTGTGTGTAAAACATTTTTTATTACAACTTCACAAAAAGAGAATCCTTTGTTCTTCGAAATAAACGGATACTCCGATCGTAATTATTACCTCAAAATACAGTTATAATTGAAAATTATAAAACAACCGCTCTAACGTAATTTCCATCCCTTTGCATCCCTTGTTGCTAAAACGTACAACATTTCACCCCCCGGCAGCAATTTATAAAACTAACACAAAACACTGGTGTCGTTAACGGAGACTGAAATTTGTAAAATAAAATATATTGTTGCAGATGACGTAAACTCGTTTACTTCTCGACGATATTTCTGCCGCTTTCGCGATCTTTTTTACAACTTTATTAACAACATAAGGTAGTCTTAAGGGTGGTTTTAATATTTGATCGTAATTTAAATTTTTCTCACGGAGAAATGTGAAGAAGCAAGCAGAATAAGTTAAATGAGGTATTCATTTAAAATGTAAGGTAACTTGTAATTTACTTTCGTTGTTTCATATTTTTCGTAACCTGAGATTCATATTTATCCATAAGCGATAGTAAAAATATTTTCTAACGAATTATACAATACTTACAAATACGTATATTGTTATAAAATGATGATTCGGGTACCTGGAACAAAAAGACCAATTAATTTTTCTGTTATAAAAAAAGAATCTATCAAACTTTAAACAATATAAAAAATACATATTCACATATTTACAAATAAAATTTTAAAAAATGTCTGCTATAAATTATCATTCTTCAAGCGAATAATTTTTTTAGAGAATAAATACGTTACTTTTATATTTCACAAATAGAAAATGCATGTAGCGAAAGTAAATGAACAAATATTCCAAATATTTAAATTTGTTACGATATAAATATGAATGCTCTTGATATATGAAAAACCAAGTACCTTCATATAGCATATGTTGATATTGCCAACGAGAAAAAAATCCTAAATTTGTAGTCATACGTACGTTTGAGGATGAATAGCGAATCAGAATCAAAGTACATATATATATACATACATATATATACATATATATATATATATATATATATACACGTACATTTACATGAATATATACATACATATTATACATATGCGTATATAAAATATGGGCTTCAGTGGTGACTCGTAAACTGTCAAGTAATGTCAATATTATATATACATGGTTTACAAAAATGTATTATAAAGTTTTGATATATTTGAAAAAAGATCAATGAATTCAGTATTCAGTATTATCTTTTAAAGCATATTCAGTTCAATTTATACACACACACACACATACACACACACACATATATATATATATATATATATATATATAATAAGAATAGCAATAAACTGAAAATATAAATTAAATGTTACTTTTATAAATTTCATTTAAGAATAATAAATTTATTAAAGTTAAATATAAATGCATAAATTAAAAAATATTTGTTTGAAAAAAGGATATATATATATATATATATATATATATATATATATATATATATATATACATACATATATATTAATAATATATTAACTTATTATGTGTAGAATAACAAATTTGATCAAAAAAATCGTTTCTCTTTTGTGTATTTTGCTAAGTACATTAGCAATATTTTAGTTGAAATGTTTAAATATAAGAAACATAAATATACTAATAACTATTTATTATTAATAATCCGAAAAAATAAATTACAGGACATGTTCAAAAATACAAATCAACTCATTACATGGCCCGTTTGATAAGTTTGGTAAATTTCTATGATATGGCGCCATTCATTTGGTAACGTCACAGCTATCAAGTGTCACTTTTCAAACTAACATTTCATAACACACTGAAGCAAGAATTGTAGCAGTTGCCGCAAAAATGGAAAAAAACGAGAAGGCATTTTACGTCGAATCGTCACCGTGGCTGAAACATGGATCCACCACTACACACCTGAGTCAAAGTAGTAGACAACGACTGGTGAAAGTGTTCCGAATAAGGCGAAGACCGTTTTGTTGGCTGGGAAGGTGATCGCCATTGTTTTTTGGTATCCCAAAAAATCGTCCTGATCGACTACTTAAGGAAGGGAAAAACGATAACAAGAGTCTATTCAGCAACATTACCAGACCGTTTGAAAGAAGAGTTGAAACAAAAACGGTCAAGATTGGCACACAAAAAAGTGCTCTTTCACCAGGACAACGAGCCGTCTCACAAATCGACCGTCGCAATGGCAAAATTGCACGAATTCGGCTTCGAACTGATTCCTCATCCATCCTATTCTCCTGACTTGATCCCGTGCAACTTCTTCCTTTTCCCAAAATTGAAAATTTGGTTCTATGAGCCGAAATTCTCGTCGAATGAGGATATCATCGCCGCCGTCAATGCGTATTTTACAAACTTATTGGGCCAAGTGTAAAGCATTCAATGCTTTTTACCATACTTATCAAACAACTATTGTATATAAAGCAATTTTTAATTTATTAATTTTATTTGTTGTTTAATTTTTTTAACCAATATACATTTGCAATTTATATAATAACATAAGATGTAATCATTTATAATTCAAAAATCGATAAAAAATTAATAAATTTATCTTCCTACTTACGCTGTGGTACTTATCAGTAATTTCATGTTTTGTATTATTTGTAATAAATGTAATATAAATTTGATATAAGCAATTTATACTTTGAAACAGTTTTATTTTTAATTTAAAAGTTTATAACCGTTTTACAAATATTTTTTTTAATAATTTCATTCAAATTCAATTGTTTATTCATTATTATATATGAGACACACATACATTTTCAATAGAAATGATTCAATGCGTGGGTTCAGACTAATTATAATTGTAACATATAAACGAAAATCTTACACATTCATCTTTTTTATATATTATAAGAGAATCGTGATTGTGGAATTTATGTTCATAAAACTTTTTTTTTTGTCATAATAATATATTTCATTGGGTACTGTGTTCGTAATAGAGTCATTATAACTAACTGTGATTCCTTAATTGCATGTTTTCAAGCGATAAGAAATATAAACCAATCCAAGTTGAATTTACACATGAACGGTGGCTGGTTTGTAAGAAGAAACATTGTTGCTGAGGTAACGTTTTACTTTGTACACCTGGTGTGCAGCCACTGGAGCTCATGTGAATATGACGTCATAGGCACGAGCGCCTTTACATAGCATACGTAGCAACGTACCTACCTTTGAACATGGAAAAGCAACGCATGCTTTAACCAAACTCGGTTAAGTGTCATTTAGTTACATGAAGATATTTCGTTGGAATGTTATACCGCATTGAGGGTAAAGATCGTTATAGTAAACAACTATGAAAGCTAGACGACGTGGGGTTGAATTTTGATTCTTGATAAAAACTGCGCAGTTTCAGAATAATTTTGGGGAATGCACACAACAGAATACCAAACTATTCTCCATGAATTTATACGGAAACAAATTCAAAATGTTCTTATTCGAACTCACGGCTTAGATGGCTTAAAAATTACATCACAATATTACACTTTATGTGCAATACATATATATATATATATATATATATATATATATATATATATATATATATATATATATAAATATATATATATATATATATATATATGTATGTATGTATGTATATATACACACTTATTTATGAACGAAATATACAATTACGAATATACAATTTCATGAATAATTTTTAATGTTTTAAATTAAAGATAAAATAATATTCACAAAAATGTTATCATTTATAAATGTACATAAAATTTCAATTTTTTACATGTTAAACAGAATTAGTATACAAAATATTTAGCAACAACAATTTATAGTGAAATTCAAATACACAAATATTAGTTTTTGTTTGTACATATAAACTAATCTTCACGTATGTATTTAATAATTAATTAATACAACACATTTATGGACACAAAATTGAACTGAAATTCAATTTTCGCGTAATTTCAACTTTAGAAACATACTTTAATATATAATATTTCTTTATTATTATTACAAAATGTACAAATTTTATCGAAAATAAATACTAAATAGAATAAAAAAATAATTTTTATTCTTAAAATAAAATTAGCAGCTTTATTAAACATTTTTTCTATAAAAATTCAAATTAATCTTGAAAAATAAACGAAATTTAGAATTAAATAAAGCGATAAAAATTAAATTCACAGTAACTTGAGTAATTGGACAAAAAGCACTGATAATGAGGCCTCTTGAAGAATTATACTTGTTTTTATTTACATTTTTATATTTTTGTATAAATACATTTACATATATGTATTTGTTCTGACGAAACCAAAACTTCAAAACTATAATTATTTATTATATACTGCTTAATAATTATAATAAAAATTAAAAAGATTACCAAAATATTATTATTATTAATACAAATTACAAAAACATTTATATATATATATATATATATTTATATATATATTTATATAGAGAGCGGAGGAGGAGGAGAAAGAAATAGGGAGAAAATAATTGAAATGTTTTATAAAATCAATTTAATTTAAATTAAAAAAAATTCTGACAAAACTGGTTAAAGATGTCGAAAATAACTCCCAAACAAAAGAAACGGTAAGTATATCACAAATTAATTATGAAAACTTATTACCGATCTTATAAAATTTTATAACCATTTTTATATCTACGGATATTTTTATTACTGTAATTGTTTGAATAATAATCTTTTGAGACATAATTTACACACATATAATTTGTAATTTAACTATTAAATCGATTATATTTTTTTTCTATAGTAAAGAATATTAAATAACGTATTGTACAGAAAACAAAGTAAATATATTTTAAGTAGTTTTCTATGGCTGTACGTTGTCATATTGCTCAAGGCGGTCACTAAATGAACTACGAGTGCACTCTGTCTTGAGTTGGTTGTATGGTTCGTATATTTGGAGTTTGTTCGGCAAACACGGAGACCGGGCACATAATGGCGGCAACTAAGTCCTAAGGGAACGTACTTCTATTTATACTACTTCTATGAAGTACGTTAAACATTAGAGAATATGATGAAGTATGGTAAAAGTTTATGAAAGTATACAGTATTATTATTAAACTTTTACGTTTTGGTTTTATCATAAAATAATAATAAAATATTGTTAATGTTTTTCAGTGCATTAAAAAATAACTATTAACATTGAAAACTAATAAATATTTTAATTTCGTTGTGATTATATAATAAAAAGGAGACTGAATATTATATACATACAAACTGTTGAAGCATGTTCAGTGCTGTTAATTGAAATATTATTGAGCAATTTATTTTTATTATAATTAAAACTACAATTTTACTAATAAAAATAATTTTTAATAGACATGAGTATGCATAACGTTGTTTTGTCTCGAGTGTATAAATTAATTCTAATTATTGAATATGAAATGTAATTTTCAAAGTCCAAAAAAATAGCATAATCAAATTAAAAGAATCGGAATTAATTATATATTTGAATAAAATTATAAATGGTAACGTAAACAAGAAATTCGAGGATAACACAACCTAACCTCAATCGTGTATGTGCGGTTTGTCGTGATACTACACAATATGGAGATTAATTAGATCGTCACATCGCAATGGGAGAAGTTTAGGAAGTGTTTACACATATCTGGAGCTATAAAACAACGTAAACCATCATACTCGTATATATATATATATATCTCATTCCAACGTGACTATTATCGGACTCAACAACACTACCACTCGGACACACAAGGTATGGAAGAGAATCCCATATCGAGAATAGTGTACAGAGGTCATCACAGTCTGTCGAGTATGTATGACGCATTTATTCTCAAACTAAATATACGTACTAGTCAAGTATGAATACAATGATGATATACATTCATGATTATTTCAGTACGACGATGTTTAGAGGGACGCTAATCAATAAAATGTTGCGAAACATAACGAATTCGTAATGAAATGCAAATAACTGACAAGTATAATGAATTGACGGTATTAATATTTGCAAATGACGTTTATTCTTAAGAGACTCTGTTGAATTTTAATCTTTTAAGTTTTCCATAACGCGAACATCACGTAATTAAAAATGTTCAGAAAGAAAAAATACATAGTATAATTAAAATGTACTGACTTTCAAAAATATTGTGTAAAAACGGTTTGTTAAATTAAACGAAACAAGTTTTATAAGTTAAGTTTTATGTATCATAATAATCTATGAAATAAATTATTCACTGTCAAAACAGAGACGGATGTCCCAAACTAGAAAACACTAATTAGTGGAATTGTATTTATATATATTTATTATGTTAAACTACGGTAGGATACAATTTTGCACCTATTCATTCACTGTAAATATCAACCTATTTAAAATATCTATTTATATTCTAATTAATTAGTATTTTAATTATGTGCGCTAAAATATAATCAATATATTATCAAATATAATTTCAATTACATTTAGCTGATAATTGTCACCACATATTCTAATTATGTCACTCAAAACTTTATTCGATAAAGAGATTTTAGAATGAATACCATGTTTGGAATTCTAAATGGCTATTACATATTACCAGCTGTATTGTCATTAAGCATTTTTTGCTCATAAAAATCATACAGTATACATGGAAAAAATATACTAAATCTAACACGAATATTATTAACCGTTGTTACAATTGACTATTTTTTATATTTTTAAAAAAATATATTAAACAACAAAATAGCCCTTAATTATTAATTCGTTGTACTAATAAGTAATTATTTTCAAATGTACATTATAATTATGAATATTATTCCAATTGGAAAATAAATCCGGCATTAAAATTACTGATATTAAATTTAATATATTAATTTAAAAACGAATTGATAAATATATTCGTGGTACAATAAATAAAGGCATGTAAATGAAACGTCGCCACTGAACACAATAAATTTACATACCTCTTGTTTTGACTGAATTGTACAGACACGTTATAATCAAGACTAAAATCAGAATGGTGTGGCATCATGGTGGAAGGTAAGAGGATGGTTTTGGTTATGCGGAATTACCCACGAGGCTCTCTATCGTTTCGCTGGACATTGAGCAATATATACCCCTCTTATCCCTACAACGTTCGCATGCTGGCAGATACAGGCTCGATTGCTTACTAGAGCTTGGTCATCTACCCCAAATAGAGAACGGATCCCCGGATCGGGAAATGAACGAAATAGGCTGGTACGCGCTTGCGTGTGTATGTGTGGATTTATTGTGTCACCTCGATGATTAATTGTAACTTCCGAAATGATGGAGAATACCGAGGGACGATGCTTTCAAAAGGGGAAGTTTTTGTAGAATAATACCAGTAGCCAGCCTATTAGATGTATAAGGTCCCTTTATATATTTTGTAGAATATTATTAATGTATGTATTTATATGTATGTATATATATATATATATATATATATATATATATATATATATATATGATTTTTTATATAACGAAATTAGACACAAGCAAAGATGTTTATAAGCCATCTATCATTATGTTGTTTGTAATGAATCAATCAATCTTATAACACTCGCAGGAGCATTTCAAGAATTGGTAGAAGTATATTTATATTAAATTAGGACAAGTGTGAAAATTACTTTAATGAATAATGTTTTCCGCTTTTACTCACCTATATATATATATATATATATATATATATAAGCCAATATTGTTTATAAAATATGTATAAAACTATATATAAGATAAATATATTATGTAAAACAGAGTTATGTAATAAAGATTACTTACATAAAAACAGAAATTCTTACTTTTTCTATAGAAAAGTGTATATATTGTATTTTACTGCGACGTTATTGTATTATTTAAAAAATATTCATCAAATTTATTATGTCAATATGAACAATAATGCTCTTTTATATAGTTCAAAAGCTTAAATGAATTGTTATGAACGATTAACAGTATGTGAAAAAAATATTGTAAATGAATACGAGCAGATATAGTTTTTTATTATATTTTTCTAAATGAGTACTAAAACCAAATGATAAAAATAAAATACATAATGGTAATAGGAATAAAAGTATAATTATCTGGAACAATAGAATCAAATCTGGAAGAGAAAACTCAATCGAATATAAAATCGCTGAGAAAACATACAAGTATAATGATATTGAATTTCAATAGTGATTTGTATTATTGAATAATTTGTTTTAATTTTTTTTTCTTGACTGATATTACAATAATTTATTCTTATTACTAATTTACTGTTGATAATCATTTATTGTCTAAAAAAATATTTTATATAATATACACATTGTAATAATTTTAAACTTTAATGATTAGTTTATTAACTCATTATCGCTTTTGTTTTTGTTGTATATTACAAGAAACTGCAATGTAAAAATTAATATTTTCTTCGATACAATCCACTAAACTAGAAGACAGTTTAAGAAACAACTGAAAACCCAGTTCTTATAGAAACAGTCATTATAGGTTTTGTAATTGGAAATAAATGTGTAGAAACTGCATTATAATAAATATAAAAAAATAGAAGAGTGCAAAACAAGAATTATGAATTTTAATTCAAAAAAGTATTTACAAAAAATAATTTGCAAACGAATTATATTTAATTAGTTGACTGTTAGTCATTATTTTGTTAATAAAAATTGTAGAAATAATTGTGTGTACACATGAAATACTTATTTGCACATTTAGATTATTTAATCATTTTAAATATTGCATATATTACCAAATAACCAATTTAATCACAACGATAATATAATATATAAAATTCACATTAATATAAATATCAAATTATTAAGCGATTGTTAACATTAAATTTAATTTAACAGTTTGAAACATGAAGCGAAACAAAACTGATTACAATATTTAATTACTATTCTGACAAATTAAATCAACTGAATATATATTTATAATGAAAACAAATATTTTATTCTACAAATGCATGTGTTTTTTTCCAACAAATTTATAATGTTATTTGTAAATTTTAGTTAAATTTATGTACTTTTCTATTCTTTTCTATTTAATATAATAGTATAGGTAAAAACATTTTCTATCATAAAATTTGACTGCTACTAAATCTTGCTGAAACTGTATAGAATGCTATAGATTTATCTTCTAAACAGAAATCCAGAAACTATTTCGTTACGTATATGCATTAGAATAGAAATATATCGACATAATATTTCATTCAACATGATCGCTGAAGCGTACAAATAAAAATCTTTTAAATGGTAAATATGTACTTTATCTTTATGTGACATTCTTCGCACCAATGTATATATATATATATATATATATATATATATATATATATATATATATTTGTAATTGGAAATAAATGTGTAGAAACTGCATTATAATAAATATAAAAAACAGAAGACTGCAAAACAATAACTATGAATTTTAATTCAAAAAAGTATTTATATATATATATATATATACATATATAATATATAAATATATATATATATATATATATATATATAAAAGAAAGAGAGAGTTGTGTTTATATACAGTGATTATGAATTAAAATAAAATAATACAACATTTTAATTAAACAAAAATAACAAATCATACTTCTAATATAATATTTATTTCAACATGAATCAAATTGAATATAAAATGCGAATATAACTGCGTATAACTACACACTACTGCGCGGGTTAAAAACTATTTTGGACAGGTTATTCTAAATATAACATTTAATGAATATTAAGTAAAGGTATAACAGGTACGCCGTAAGATATAACTAAAGATATGTTGTTAAAATTAACTAAAATTATTGTAGAGCATTTGATGATCATACAATTACAAACTTAATCACGTTAAGGAGATTGTTCAAATTAAGGACCCTCATTATTAAAACATTTGCTTTGTAGGTATTTAAAGAGGTCTCGGTTAATTCCTGGTCAGTAAGTAAGATTAGTGAGACAGTATTCAGTGAAAACCGAAGGGTCGGTGTTAATAATAAATAAGACAACTTCAACTTGCACTGGTTTCACAATTTTTGACTTCGCCGATCAAGTCATTTAATTTTAAAGCTCAATTTTTGTTTGCTTTTTTCGAACAGGGTGAAGATAAACAATGTTCTATATAATGTAATTAAAATCGATAAGAATTCATTTCAATAAATGATGAAAAATAAAACCGTACCGTATTATTAAATTATTTTTTTTTATTATTAACTACTACTTATTATTCTGTAAATAATGGATTACCCTGTATTAACAAAAAAATAATAAGTATTTAACTAAGCATCCCTTAGACAAGAAATAATTCAAATAAAAGTTAATATGCATTAAAAAGATATTTTAGTTTGCAAAAAGGTATTAAAACTATTTATGTATGTATGTATATATATATATGTATGTATGTATGTGTATATATATATATATATATATATATGTGTGTGTGTATAGACACATACATATACAATAGAAAGGAGGCATTAATTTAGAGGGATATACAATAGTTAACTTCATAATATACCTTGATAAAGGGATAATAATTTGATTCGAATTGAGGACCTTTTGGATATAAATTGCATGTTTGACTGCACATAGTAGTTTGGACTTAATCTGAATATATATTCTAAATTACATTAATACCTATAAAAGCTATATTAATTACAACATTTTGATTTGTTATTAGATTTAACAAATGTATATATATATATATATAGGTTAGATTAGGTCTAGTTTCTATATACGAGTATGTTTGACAGAATTTTCGATGATAATTTTATTTTCGGATTTATCATTGATTATTTACAACAAATATATTTCGCCTGTTTTCGAGGTTCAAATGAAGTTAAAGAAGAAAAGATATAAAGCGATAAGATTATTTTTAATGATCCATTAATATTCCAACCAATTAGTTAAAAATAAACTTAATTCTCGACTAATATTTTATATTATTATTGTTAATATTTGTCAGAAGGATTTATAACTGAATTTAAAATAAGTTGTTGTACACATGTGCGTGTGATAGGTACAAAAACAAATATTCATTAATTACTGGCGTGTTGATATGAGCCAAAATACTTTACGGAGACAGTATCACGTACATCTGGTGTGAAAGTATGGTAGAGTTTAGGGAACTGTATATGTCAAAGAGAATTGGACTCTGAGCCGTGGAGGTTTAACATACATTTATAAATAATATTATGCATTTGTATAATAATTTCTAACATACTGTGGTACTGCGCTCTACTATCTGCTTACAATTGTGTTAATGCTGCATTAAAACTAAGAACGTTTCGCGACGAGACGAGTTTATCTGAGACAGCGTGACGCGACGCGGTTTCACAAATAATGTTGTTCGAAGTCAGAGGGCGAGCATACAAATAAACAGAATACCCGTTTGCAGTCATAGTAAACGTACGTACACGAGAGTACATGTTTGTTAAGCTAGCTTTTCTTCCACGTCACAACCGTATGCATATCGTTGAACAAGATAAAAGCTGTGTTATTAGTAGTTGCATTTTTTTTTGTTTTACAGTTTCAGTAAAGAATATTTGTATCTCTATTGTTATTTCAGTGTTTAGTGTTCTACACTACATAAACAAAACACTGAACCATCGTTTACAGTTTGAAAACATTTATGTGTTCGACTGAGAATTCACAATAATTTCAGAGACTAAAAGAATCGTTATACTATAATGAACAACACAAGTTTAACCAAATTGATAAAACGTACGCTGCTATCATAAAAAAGTCTAATTGAGGAGATAAATCATAAAGGGTTTTAAAATGTAACAGATTCAAGTAGACATCAGAACAATATATATGGTAATTAATATTTTGTACGTTTAATGATACAATTAACATTTCTGTATCGCCTTGCTTATAAATATTCATTTAATATAATTCAATGATACACATTACTTCACCGAAAAATATTAAATTAGTTTACACGAATGGATTGGTTATTGGTATTGGTTAACTGTTTATATAAATTAATAATTATTATAAAATTTCATTATTTTAGTAGTTCTTTTTAATTATATTTTAAAAGAAACTACAAAAAAACGTAGAAGTAAATTTAAATTAAACTGATTATATATTCTAAGACTAAAAAAATGTATAAAAACAGGAACTTCGCTTCTTGAAAACTTTATGTTTTCAGTTCTTAAAAACACTCCTCTATTAAAACTATATTTGTATAATTATCTTTCATATATATTTAATGTTGTGAGTTATTTACACTACTGCTCGTATGTTTCGTTTTACATATATATATATATATACACATCTGTGTTTGCACACTGTACGATTAGGAAAAACATCAGACAGCTTTTTAAAGATCATTTTATAATTTTAATACTACAGCTTTTCGTAGAAATTTAAAACAGCATATATATATATATATATATATATATATATATATATATATAGACAGATAAATAAATAAACCTAAAATTAAATCTGAATACAGACACTTAGTTACAACTTAATGACATTATAAAAGTTAATTTTTAAGGATTTATTTAAAAATATGTCTATAAAAGAGAAATGCAAAGAAAATTAAATTAAAAATTATTATACGCTGAATAATTTTGAGATGTGCATATTATGAATAAATATATATTTATATATATATATATATATATTTATACAATCATTTACTTTCAAATATTTCAGATTTCACCCAGTACTAAATGTATATACATAACCTTGCAAATTAATTACGAAAAGTACTATTTTGAAGACAATAGATATGTAACAAAAGTAACAAAATATGTACCTTAATCCTTTACCAAACATTAATAATATATACCTTGATTATTGAAATCAGAGAAGATGTATGGAGCAACTACCCTTAAATTGGTTCCTTTAACTATATAGATAAACGTTCAGTATCCATTTAGACCCACAGTAATTCAGTAAGCAAAACTAGACAATCGTAAATATGTGTTTTCATTTTGCTATATATATATATATACATATATACTGCGAAAGCTTATCAAGTTATGTTATTGCAATATATTACATGATTTATACATATTGTATCTAAGAATTAATTACAAATATGATTCATGTAAATACTTAATACATACACACACATACGTGTATACATATATATATATATATATATATATATATATATACACATATAAATCAAATACTACCTCCTTTGATTTTTTTTTACTTTGCGCAGATATATAGTATGCGTACGTATTGAAACACATTCATACTGATATAGATAAAAAGATTCGTTATTTATTTATTTTAATCATAGTAAAAGCTTTTACCTTATAATATACAACCCTTTTTCGATTTATTTAAATGTTTCGAATAGATGTAAAACGATGTAGTTAAAGTATTTAAAAATTTTATAACATTCGATGTTGAAAGAAAACATGCTCTTTTGAATATTTCAACCAAGATAAATATTTTCACTTTTGATCCTATATTAAATTAAAATATGAAGCTGTATAAATTAAAAGAGGAGTTTAAATATAAATGTATTAACTTCAAGGCATGTATGTATGTATGTATGTATGTATATATATATATATATATATATATAAATCTATATTATATATATATATACACACACACATGTTTGTGTGTGTGCTTAAATAATGTACTTGAGATTGTGTTTATAATAATAAATTGTACACAGTACATAAATATAAGTTTATAAGTAACAACATTTCCAAAGAACAATTGTATACAATTTATTACTTCATCTGAAATCTATTTTAAAATAATATTATACTTGTAGTGATATATGTATGGTAATATAAGAATATTATATATGTGTTATCGAGTTTTTTTTTTAATTTATATTAATAAATTATAATTGACTGTTTAATTTACATCAATTCTGAATCTAAATTATTATTAAAACATTAACTTATCAGTGAATAAATTAAATATAATTAAACACACTTGGATTTTTATAATATTTAGGAAAGCACTATTCAATTATATTAAAATATCAAATAATATATATATATATATAAATTATTTATTTTTGTTATACGAAGAAAATTAAAAATATTACAAATTTTTTACAAAAAGCATTATATTTTAGATTATATTTAAACATTGTAAAATATGAACATGATTTAATTTGTTAACGTTGTACGAGTAAAGTAAAATTAATTAATAAATTTTCATTTTGTTCACCACAAAGGTATCATAACAAGTTAGCAAACTAGAGCATTTATTGCGAATCTTTTATCTTTTACATGTTCATTTTAATATCAAAAACAGAAATACACATGAGAGACGAAATATATTTTCATTTAATTTTACACAGGCATCAAGACGAAAAGTATTGTATTTTCAATATACGACGGTTTATATGCTGAGCACATTGTTTATGTTCGAGCATTTATAGGAATTTTCTACATGCAATTCAGTATAGTTGGTTTTGCTGCACATTGCTTACAGTAAAGTTCTCGGCGTCCAGATCACGTGATGCTGACGCTGACAAGTCTAGTGACACGGCATCGTCGACAGCTTTGCCGATACGGCAGCTTGAAATTTTAGCGACTGGAGCAAAAAAAAAGCCGAACATGTAATCGGGTTAGGGTGCGTTAGGTACAAACGTCCGTAGGGCATTCGACGACAACTGAGAAAAAATGATGTTAAAACCATAGTGGAGTGATTTTTTTATATATCGTTTCTTTTTTTGCTTAACAAAATCCTGATTGTTTTGTTTTATAGCATGTTCATAGAAGAAAATGGATAATATTTACTCACTTGAACATTTTCAAGTATGGCGGACGATCAAGTAAAAACATGCTGCTAATGGATATTTGGTTAAAAAAATGTAACGTATCTGATATATGTTCACTCAATTTGAATATATTTGGAACATGAACATCTATTTAATTTATTGTTATATATTTTTACATATTTTTATATCAGATGCTTATTAAAAATACTTCCAATAAAATAGAAATTGTAAAACACAGAAAATGTTCTATTTAAAAACGAATAGAAGCAATAAAAAATATACATTTACAAAAAATAATTACTAAATAAAATAATCATTTTCATTTGTTCGTTGGTAGACTTTTAAATAAACATATATTTTTTGAAAAAAAAACATTATCGTTAGTTTTTATTTAAATTGACAGCCATAATAACTACAATTAAACAATGTATATAGAAAAGAAATTTATTTGTTGATACTTAACAATTTAATCTTCAATACATTTTAAAAATTATTTCATGTTTTATTCTTTTATTTTGATATAATTTCAATGATTTTATTAAATAAAAAAGAAAGGAAATATTACAACACGCACATCAAACAGAACAACATAAAATAAAAAAGTAAACTGTTACAAATTAAAAAATATTTGTTATTACATAATTTAATATATATATATATATTTTCTTGGACGAAAAATATTTACCTTTCATAAAGGAACGGTACCTATCTATATACATAAAAATGTTCTGTAAAATTTGAAAAATGGATAAAATATTGTAGAAAATATTATACTAAAAATTGTACAAAAAACATGTAGAGATTTTGTATCAAACTATTATCAACGATGACACCCGAAGTAATACCAAAAATTATGACATCGGTATCATAACAACTGCAATGAAATGTGAGACTTTATAAAACAACACGTCGTAATATAACTGCGAGTCATTAGATAGGCATACTAACATATATATATATATATATATATATATATATATATATATATATATATATATATATATATTATGATATTAAGCTAATATATGTGATACGAGCGAAGCGAATGGTAAAAGCGAGCGGTGGCAAAGCCTCCTAGTTTTTCTACAAAACCTGATTCGATGTTCTGTTTAACAGAAACGTTCTTTTTATTGCTATTACTGAATGATTAGGTTATTCTTATCATAAGGTTATTAAATTTTAGTTTAAACGCAATTTGCGTTTTGTAATTGTTCAAAGCAATAATAACAAACGAACATAATTTTCTTAATGAATAAAATATACAATTATTTTTTATTGCTACACCATGAAGATAAACATGAATTTTACTACGTATAGATATTAGGTTTGGTAGAATTGCTACCTGTATGATTTTTTCGTTTAATATACATTTTAAACAAATACTCTTCTTTTATTTAGTACATTTTTTTTTGATCCGGATGTTTATTTATAGGCTTGTATGAATATACGTACAGTACAATTTATAATTGATCAATTTAAAAATGAAATATAAAATAACGTGGCATACTCGTTGCAGATTGTGTGGGAAGTGTCATCAATTACATACCGAAGTTACTTGAGAAAAAATGTGTATCAATAATCGAATTAACCAATGATTGGACTCAGCCTACGTCGAGTAAGTATATATAAATATATATATATATATATATATATATATTGTTTTCAAATAATATAGAAGCTATTTAATTCGATCCCCTATATAAAATAAATTATATCAAAATCTTTTGAAGTAACCCTTTGCAAGATATAATAACACGATCAGAGTAACGATACCTTAATAAGCATCCAGTTACGCCGGACCTGATCAAACACGCTTGTGCTGTGTTAAAGGCGTGATGTGAATTTGATATAGGCCGGACTAATCAAGCCTCGCTATGGCGGTAAATTAAAGAGAGTACAGTATCCACACAACATAGAGTCGGTGAGTGACCAGCCCTCGGGATTCTAGTGAACGGTACTTTGTTTCACGTACACTATATGTTGTTTGAAGTTAATCATACCGTTTTATCAAACGACGAACGCGCTACGTCTGTCTCTATTTTAGATATTGCGGAAGATGTGACGTTGTTTTCTCATTACTAGTTTTCTAAAATTGAAATTGCATGAATCTGAAGCGTTCGTTCTTCTAACGTTCCTTGATTTGATACATAGTATTAACACAGGGAGTAATTAATTTCATTCATTATTCATTCATCGTTAAATAATTTCTGCATTAATTATTAAATATTCCTACTGGGACTCGAAACGATACGATTCTGTATGAAATAAAAAGACAAAAACAGTAAATTTATATAATTATATAAAGTTTAAAGATAAAAAATGCTTCAATTATGAACACGTACCTATCTGAAAACACATTTAATTTTAGAAAATTTGAATTATTTAAAATAATTTAATAGAAGAATGATACTGTTCTTCTATTAATATACTATTGTAGGCAAAACAATGATATTTCCAATATGATTTTTTTAATATGTATATTTGATTTTTATATCGAATACGTAATAAATTAAAAATTAATTCCATCGACTTTTAATGAAATATTACAATGATTTTATAACAAAAAATTATTCAATCTAATGATTTCTTATATCTATTAAAATAAATTCTGAAACTTATTTTAAGAGATATGTAGTTTCCAAAGATTTTTAATAAATTTACTAGAGAAAATACTAAAAATTTTATATGATTTATCAGACTTTTCAATTGTATGTAATGTTTTAGTTTCCAGTTGTTTGAAATATATATATTTTTATCACCTATTTTATTTATAAAATGACATTTACATAAATTTCAAACTAGAGAAAACTAAAAAAGAAAAAGTTGAGAAAAATGATGATTATTTTCATGCAAAATACTGAAATACCAAAATTACTATTACAATTCAGTATTACTGAAAATTTTTAGTTTATTACTAGTTTATGATCACGGAAATACATAACGGTATATATTTTCTCGATGGTACATTAACGCATATTAATATATTGATATGACGAGTTCATTTGTTAACGAAATTGTTAATTACACTACATAATGAGTTGTGTAGCATTTTATATTTATTGCAGCGTTTTGTTGCTGTTTTATGATATTTTAAGCTTTGTTCTCATGTCGTTTATATTTGCTTACATTTTAATATAGCTCTGTTATGATTCATTAATAATTTAAAAAATAACAGCATATGAAAAGAACAAATATAAAACATACGGACGCCATTTTAACAGCGAAACTAAATTTAAATATATAAAATTATGATATTTCAATAAAACTTTGATTAAGTAAATTAATCTTACATGTGCGTACATATATACATACATATTTATATATATATATATATATATATATATATATATATATATACATATATATATATATATATATATATATATATGCATATATATATATATACATTAACATAATAATTTCAACATGTCGGAAATGCCCATGTTTAACTATATAGAATGTAGTGTAAAAATATATAATTTTTAAGAATATTGTTGAGCTTCATTTTTGTATTCATACAAATTAGAAAAAAACATTGGATCGTCTCATAAAAAGTAACGTCTGGCAATTTGAAAAAAATGTGATGTCTTTATTGGTAACTTCTATCTATTAATCTTCACTGATCTGATTACAATTTTCATAACTTTTTCGTTATATAAATATATGTAAAAGGAAAGAAAATATATTAGTACTGAGCCATCATTTAGAGAAAATATGAAACGGAGGGAGTTATTCGGCGAATTTATTTTAAAATACTGATATTTTATTTCTTACATTTTCTTTAAGAAAATGATTAACTTGATTTAACGCATTTAACAAATATTGTAAGTTTTACAAATGAATTACACCTTTTTTTAAAACATGTAAATATTGTTAAATGTTAAATAGATTTTTGATAATAAATTTATATATATATATATATATATATATATATATATATATATATATACTTAAAATAACATAACTGTGCATAAAAGTACATAGATTACTTAAACCAGTTAAATAAAGAAGTTTTCGTAAGCTACTAAGAAGAATTTCTTAGAATGTGATTATAATGAGTCGATATTATTTCCAGATCTGAAGATTTGTATTTTTTTATTATTTATTAAATACACACGTGCGTGTTTGTTCAATGTACCGAAATAAAACAGTCATCATAAGTAATAATTTTTAAGAAATAAAACATTTCTCAAATTTATAAAAGTTCGTAATAAGCTTAATGTGTAACGAATTCTTAGAAAAATATAAAAGACTCGTGCAACCGTTGTACAACACGATTAAAACGTATAATCGAATTACAAGCCACGGTAAGAGAGAACATCGAGTTAAAGTTGGAGACAATACCGCAAACAATCTTGTATACTGCAGTCTGAATTGTCTCCAAAACAATAAACACCTCTCCGATACGAAACAATAGTAAACTTAGTAATGAACATACAGGTGAACATCGAAGTATAGGCACTGAACTAAGAACCTCTGTTGTACACTCGCAAAGTAAAATGCAGACGGGCATTTGTTGAACAATTATTTATGAAAGTTTACAGGAGGGTAAACTTTACTTATACTCATATATGGAATTGTTATTAGAATAATGACATAATATCGTACAGTAGACAGAAAATAGTCAAATGATACATAAATCTGAATACTACACGATTTGATTCAGTGCTTCTTGTTTAGTGTACACATTTTTGATATTAAAATTAAATTTATATTTGAGAAAATTACATCTTAACACAATGGTTTATTAACTTTTATATATAATAGTCACAATAACAGTAACTTGTTTAATAATATTTCCTGTATTCTTTACGAATAAAATAAAGAGTTTGAAAGACAGCGGTTTATAATCAATAGTATATAATTATAACATATATATATATACGTAGGTCGTTTGATAAGTATGGTAAAAAAGCCAATTAAACACTGTTGTTTGGAAAACATCAATTTATTTCTCAACATAGTCTTCATTGAGGGCTATACACTTGATCCAGCGAGTCTGCAAAATATGCATTGATGGCGGTAATGATATTGTCATTCGATGAAAATTTCTTCTCACCGAGCCTAATTTTCAAATTTGGGAACAGAAAGAAGTCACACGTAGGAAAGTCCAGAGAATAGGGTGGATGAGGAATCAATTAGAAGCTGAATTCGTGCAATTTTGTCATTATCACGGTCGATTTGTGGGACGGCGCGTTGCGCTTGTGAAGGAGCACTTTTTTGTGCGCCAATACTGGCCGTTTTGTTTTAGCTCTTCTTGCAAACGGCCCAATAATATTGCATAATAGGCTCCTGTTATCGTTTTCCTTTTCGTTTAGTAGTCGATCAGGATGATTCCTTGGGAATCCCAAAAACAGAGGCCAACGCCTTCCCAGCCGACAAAACAGTCTTCGCTTTCTTCGGTGCACTTTCACCAGTTGTTGTCCACTACTCTAACTGCTGCTTCTATTGATAATTTGACACAAGTGTGTAGTGATGGGTCCATGTTTCATTCACGGTGACGAATCGACGCAAAAAGCCTGCTCATTTTTCCATTTTAGCGGCAACTACTACAATGCTTGCTTCAAACATCTGTAGAACGTGAACAACGCGTTTTTTATGGCTGAAATTTCGCCTATGCTAGTTTGAAAAGTGACATTTGATAGCCGTGACGTTATCAAATAAATGGTGGCGCAACATCATAGAAATTTACCAAACTTATCAAATGACCCTTATATATATATATATATTATTATGACTTTTTCTCAAATTAAAACTAATTATTTGCAGACATTTAAAATTCAATAGACACAATGTCGAAATTTTTATGCCAATACGGATAATGTTTTCATATTATTGTAATGTATAGTTCAATTTTAATTTTTAACAACATATACATAACTCTATCAAATGATCATAAATGTATGTATATATGTATTTAACAAACTAACGATTACCATTTGATAAATGTAGAACTCCGGGACTCTACAATCGCATGTTCTTAATGCAACGGAAAACACAACACACATATACTGTCTAGACTGCAGTCGTCATAGCTGCTTGACGCGACATTATTCGAGCACATTTCCGTGAAGTGCAATAAACGATAGTACAGAGAACTTATTGACTACCGTCTTTCGCTCTTCCGAGCAGTGATTGTCAAATACGTACACCACTGCAAATGTAACTATTTAGTTAATATGGTTGTAATTAATTATGTATGATTAAATATACCAGTGGATGATTAAAGGCATATCATATGTGTTGATTTCAAGCATGGAATTATAGTTATAAACACTGCTTCTTAGATTCGATCAAATCATATATATATATATATATATATATATATATATATATATATATATATATACACATATGAGTAAGACAATTTTATTACAACGATAAAGACTACAGAAATATGCTTTACCGTAAATGCGAAACAAATAATAAGAAAATATATAAATAATTTACGATATATCTTTATGATCTTACTTTTGGTTTTATTTGAATTTAAATTTTATTATTACTAAAATTTAAGTTGAATTTATACGAATAATAAATTCTTTTTTTCAAGACAGTCTACTAGTGCTTTGGAGATTGTAACAATAAAGTTTTAATAATCAGCGTTTAACATATTTATTTATAAAAATGGAAAAAAATTAAATTATGTGATAATTTTAATGCAATACGAAATATTTAGAATAATTTCAAATTCATCCAAGTACAAATTTAGTATTTTTTAATAATCTATTTATTGTTTTATATCCAATTTAATAAAAATATGTTCAATGAAAAATATATATTGACCTCTTTTAGTAGCCTCTTTTAGGTCTCATCGAATTGATATTTCCTATTGTGTTTTATCTAGAAATGTAAGAATGTCTCGTATTTATACTTTCTAGTTTTAAAAACATTATACTACTACAAAAAAGTTCTATAAAAATTAAGTAATATATATATATATATAATTTTTTATTATCACATTTTTAACATTTTAATTATAATAAAGTAATATCAAAGTACTTATAAGAAGAAAATAAACAAAGCATTATTCAAAATATAAGAAAATTTTCATGGGTTAATATTTACAAATAATTTTACATTTAATTTCAAATTCAAATTATTCAGATTAACAATTAATTATCAAGAAAAAGAGAAGAAAATAAAAGATATACGTTATTCTTTATTGGAAAAATGATTGTAAAATAATTTATACTCGAAAAAATGATAAATGCTTTATATTAGGATTAAAATATGAATAATTATCATTGTTAAAAAAAATTAAATATTAACTCTTAACAGTCGACATTTTTTTTAGTACATGCCTACAAGACGAAAAAATATCGAAGAAAATATGTATGATAATAAAAACAGGAACAATACTTATAAAACTGAGTTATTTATTTCTAAATATAAAACAAAAATTTGAGAATTTATAGCATAACTGTGATGGTTACTACATGTAGTAATTCGTTTTTTTTAGCATAATTGTGATGGCCACTATGTGTGGCCCTTCGACCATTAAGGGTTAAGAGTTAAACAATAAACATATTAATAATCTATGTTAACTTCTAACAAATTTTTCTGACGAAAAATGATTCTATAGAATGTATTTATCGAATAAATATAGAGAAATAGAAAAGAACCGTTTCAGAAACCCTGTTTGTAATTTTGCAGCATGTAATCCAGTAGTAAAACAACAATGTTTATCGTTCTTAAAAGTCATCATATCAAATCGTTTTCTATATAACGGCTTTCCGGGAACTATTTACTCCAACAAAGTTACACTGACCATTTTCTATAAAACTTGTTTCAATCTCAGTAGCGTGTCAAGTTGTGCCGCATTTTCACTTTACGTCATCGTATTTCGTACTTGGTCAATAATTATTTGTACTCCAAATACATTTTCATATTTACTTCGAAAATTATAAACTGTTAAATAAAGCGACTTTATAGTAAATTTAAAGTTAAAATGGAACATATATACAGAAATTTTATTTTATGATGTGTAAGATTGAAAATAAAACGTTATATATATATATATATATATATAAATATACTACATTGGAGGAATATTTTGAAGACGGAAAAAAGAATTTGCAAATGGAATGCATATTTATAGACAATAATCGGTTGTGAAACTTCGGTGAATTGTAGAGTGGTAAGTAGTTATAATTCTATTCCGTAGAACAAAAATAAAATAAGATATAAGAAACAGCAAATATGTATCAGTTGTGAAAAGTATCTTTACTTGTGAAATAGAAGTATGGCAGATATCGGCGAAAGAAAAATGTGTTAAAATTATGTTCTTGCAGAGATCAACTAGAGTTTTAAATTAGAAGGTAGCAATTTGAATATAAGTGTGATAATAATTGGGTAAGATAAACGAGATGTTTACCAAACTGTTTATCCTAGTAGGGCCAATGATGAGTAAATTGTAATTAAACATATACATACTTAATATGTGTAGTTTATATATATATATATATATATATATATATATATATATATATATATATATATATATATATATATATACATCAACATTAAAAAATAGGAGTAATAGTAAATTAGTAGAGAATATGAACAAGTTATCGACAACTGATTCAGTGCTGTAGTTAGGGGGTTATCGTTTACTTTAACGAAAATACCCTTCAGCATAACGAGCGCTTTGATCCATGAACAGTGCACTTGCTTGCTCCCAGCACACTAGATTGAACACGAGACGCTGTCTGCAACTACTCATTTTTTATCGTATTTTTTTTTTCTTTTTATTTTTCTTACAGTCTTTCTAACTGGATTTTAATTTATACTGATGATGAAAATGGTATGATTTACAGTTGTTTCTTCAGGGGACTAAACAAACTTTCATAGGTGACAGCTGATTCGTTCTCTTTACATTTTAAAAGATTGTACGTTTGTAATTATTACATCGAATGTACATAGATTTCATTGAATTCTAGACTACGACTACAAAATATTTCTATTCATTTTACTAATAAATGTTTTAAGTATTCTATTTTTAATATTAAATTTAAAGAAAAAATATTATAAAAAAAAACAATCATTTTATGTTATTATATTTACAATTTAAATGATTTAACGCACAACTGAATAATTTAATAAACAAATAAATGATTCTAATAAATAGAACAGCTGCTGTTAAATGTAAAACAATTCTGTTGGATATTTTTTAAATTAAAAAGAAAGATAAGTAATCGCTTTTCAAGAAAACGTTATTGCATTTTTAATAATGGAATAAAATATAATATCAAATTATAGTCAAAATACAATAAATTAATTATTTGGTTACAAATCAAACACTGTATACGTTTTTTAGTAACATGTGATTCTTGAAAAAATATTAATTTTATTCAAATATTTTCTTAGAAAAATACAAATAAATTGACTTCTTGATAAAATAAAACATGCAATGATTTAATGAATTGCCGAAAGACTGTATTTGGATTCAAATCTTAATAGATAGAGATGCTATAGAACTTATACAAATTGAAATTTACTGTCTCTTGTCTATTTTCAATATATATATATATATATATATATATATATATATATATATATAACTAGTAATTTATTAAAATTTTGTTCAATATGTTTTTGTTTTACACAATAATGGCGTTTTATATTTCCTGAAAATATAATTGCCTAAATAAGCCGTAAAATATTTAAAAATTATGATAATGTTTTACATCGTAATTATATTCTACATGAATGACATTTCTAAGGGTCTCATCAATCTAAGGGTCTCTATTAGTGTAGTTGATAGTTTTTAAAATTATCAAATTACAAAATAATTAACTAAAATATTTTTTTCCTTCAGGAAAAATCATATTTTAATACTTTTACATGTACTGTTTTTTTTCATATCACTGTGCATCATTTCAAATTTGTAGAATTTTTAATTTATGATATAAATTACAACCTTTATAATATTTTAAGTAGTAAAAAATATATAATTTAATTTCAATGTACGTCAGTTATAACAAAATTATCAAAAATGAAAATGACTCAGTTTATTTGTTTATAATTTTATAAAAATAAGCAAAAAAATTGTGAATTTATCACATTTTATTTGATCGGAAGTTCAGATTTTATCAAATTTACTACATTTTGGTCATAAGCAATTTTCTAACAAGCGTCGTCAGCTTTTATTTTATATTGGTCATCAGACAAAATGATAAATGTATAAAATATCTTTATTCTACCCAGTATGCACGAAAAGGGTAATGATTCACGGAACTCGTCAATTTCTTATGCTACTTCCTGTTATGTATTTGCGAAAACGTTATGCCTGTGTACTTAATTTGCGATAAAGGCCATGCTACTTTAATATTTAAATATCATTTCATAAGCAAACAATGAACAGCGAGTATAACAACAATACAGAAACTCGCCCTTATAAGGGCGTGGTATGGGAACTACATAGCAACCCCACAAGTACAACCACTTCCGGTGTGTGTCAGTCATTAGCAAACAATGGACATTGTTACCGTCCCTTGGTTGCACCCCGGCGGCCCACTGTCCAACCCTTGTTCTACGCCGTATCTCTAACGTCCTTAATGAAGTTTCATTGCTTTACTTTGATACCTTTCTATATACACACATATATACATTCAGACATATATATATATATATATATATATATATATATATATATGTGTGTATATATATATATATATATATATATATAAACACAGACACACATATATTTATATATATATATATATATATATATACACATAATTGTATGTATGTGTGTATAAATTCACAAACGAATGTGTGAATATGCTTGTGCGTGACTTCACTTTCTGTCCGTCGACCATCATAGTAAATATCTGGGTAATTGTGCTAACCCGTCTTTTGTCTAAGTACGTTAAAATTACATTAAAGGAAACCGTTTTCCGCTCTGATATATCAACTAGAACACATATTTTTTTAAAATAATGTATTGTCGTTTAGAACTCACCATTGTAATTCAAACCTACACTGACAGGTTAAATAAAACAAATCCATTTATTTACTTCTACAACATTTAATAAAAAAATCAATACTGTAAAATCACAATTTCAATTAAATAATTTCTAGATATACTCGTATGTGTGTAATTTTATCAATCGTACTCTTTTCAACTATAAAATATCATTTTCATTTGTTCAGGTATTCAATTTATTCGATAGTAAATAAAATTTGTTTTTCAAAAGCTATTTAAAACACGAACTATTGATAAAATATATAATAGAATTTGGCTGAATTAATTGATAAACAATAATAAATTTAATTGGTATCGAGTGCGGCTGTATTCTTTTACTAATAAAGTAATGATTATCAAATATGTAATTAGTCCATTAAGATAGTTCATTTTCCTTCCCAATTTAATCATCTTATACATTGTATATTATTGAGCTTTATTATTATACTTCCAAAGAAGGTATCTGAATATCCTAACAGCTTACTTGTTCACAGGACAAATTATTTTCTCCTAAAACTATTTTATTGCCATTTAAATCTCTTCATTCTCAAATAATGACTCCAACTTTGTCTTATCTAGAAATGTCTTTTTCATTCCCGTCTCGTAAAACTGAGCATATATCACAAACAAACATGTAACTGTATGTAGTGTGTGTGTGTGTGATGTATACAACATACATATATATATATATATATATACACGCATATAGCTTTTATACAATTTTAAAATTCTGCACATCATCTAATATTGATATTTATTAAAGTAATACATTTTATTAATAAAATATCTTCTATGATTGATTATTGAACAATATAGCCACATTTGATTGATATATTTGAGAATTTTTTACTAAATTAAATATATTTGTTTTGATTTCGAAAACAAATATAAGAGCTCTTATTGTTTTTGCCTTTCATTTTTTTTACTTCTTCAATGTAGAAACTAAAAGAATGAAATTATTAAAATGTATTCAATTCTCAAAAAAGTGATATAGTTTTTGATTTTTACGATTTTGGTACCTTCATAACTATGAATAATTAAATTAATTTCAAAAGCATGTTAATTTAGAGGTAAAATTATAAATATTTTTTATAAATATTTTATGTCTCTATAGAACACATTTATCGTTATTCGATCTAAATATCATTTTTCTTGTAAAATGTTAATTCGCAAAGACAATTTAAACAGAAAATATTTTACTTAAATATAGTTAAATAAGTAATTTCCAATTATAACTATTAAAATTATCTTTTTAATGTGCATATATATATACACACATATATGTATATGTGTGTGTTTGGCATACATACAACAACTGATTGTATAAATCTATTTGACAATACATTTGTTAATCTATTTTTCAAAATATCAATTTTTCAAAAGGAGGTGCGTATATAAAATAATTAATGTTTGATTTAAAAAAAATAATTTAAATACAAGATTGAAATAAAAACGAATAAAGAAACGTTTAAAAACTATTATGGAATTTTCGAATTGGTTACATTAATAAAATCGTAAATTATATACATGTATATATACATATATATATATATATATATATATATATAAAATTTACAACTAATTATATATACAAACTGTTACTGTAACAAAAAAATATAATAAATGAAAAACATATAACAATATAGTTTTGGTAGTGAGTTAAAAATCATTTTCAAAAATTAGCTTCGTATTTCTCTGTAAACGACAAACAATGTTTTTCATCATAACTATTCAGAAATTGATAAAATTCAATAATCATCTGTACAGCGTTAAGATACAGACAAGTCTGTGCTTTTTTAAGGAAATACAAAATTATTTGGGAATGTAACAGATTTTTAATTAGTGCTATTTTTCTTAATTAAAAATCCATTTAAAATATTTTGTTTGGATAAATGTAATTAATATTTATATACGAGTATATATATATATATATATATATATATATATATATATATATATTGTGTGTGTGCGTATTCATGTTGAGATATATATGTATAATATATGTGTATGTATGTGAGAAAATAATTGATATTATTATCATTGTCATTTTTTTTAAATATTAATAAACAAACATACAAAGCGTAACAGTGAAAAATAATTAAAATGAATTCGATAAAAAATGTATATATGCTGTGCTACCGTGATACAACATTTTGAACGACATCTTATATAAACAAGTATAATTTTTATTACGTCGTATTTCTTTTCGAAATACTGACGCGCACGTAAAGTAGAGACTCATGTTTTGTTCTCCGTCTTATTTTTGTTTCGAAGCAAATCAATAAATGTCTGAACCTTCATGAAAACATCATCAGAACAGATGTGAAGAGCAGTGGAGATGTTTGTTCGATATATCTGGACGGCGAACATGTTATGAAGAAGCATTTATACTAAAATGATGTATATAAATAAATCGCTATGCCGTGGGAGGTACATTAAAAACTATTTTCATAAATATTCAATATACTGTGTAATAGTATTTTTTTCGGATGTATTCGGATGTATTAATCGCTTTTCATATCGTGTACAATGCGAATATAAAATTGTATAATACTCTTTAGACACGTTTGTAAAAAAATAGACGTATATATATATATATATATATATATATATATATATATATGAAACAAAATTTAATTATAAAATAACATATCATTCTAAATAAAATTTCAACAAAATTTGATGTTTTTAACGAAGAATGTATGTTTTTCGATATCCATAAAGAAACTAAGTGCAGCTTCTCTATTGACTTGAAAACAATAATTAATTTCTCATTCCTTTTTATATTTTCTAAAAGTATTCTATGAATAATGAAAAAACAGTACAGTGCGATAAATTGATGAAAATTAAATGTCTTGATGTTGATAGAATGTAACGAAGTAATATGAAATACACAATCAAAGTTACGATACAAGAACATATACAGTTATATTGAAAGCTGTGTGTAGTTTCTGTGTTAACCGCAAAAGGTGAAAGTGATTGACGATGCTATTGGACAGCCACCCAATGCGAGTGCTACCACCCACCCTTAATTCGTTGTACATGGCTATCGAAGTTGCTGTAGTAGCAGTAACAATCTAAAAACGTAGCCGTCATTGCATTCATGTTGGACATGTCAATCAGTGTTGGTATGAGCTGAAAGTGGGAGACGCGTCGTTCAATCGAAATGGTTGTTAGTGGGAGATGTTACTGATTACAGATGTGCGGAGGTGTACGAGCTTGATTTAGCTATTGTGGTTACGAGATTGGCACTGATGTGAAAGGAATTAGGTTTGTTGTTCATGTCGGCGCTTATAATAAACTCGAATGTGAGCTAGGTATAGGTTCGCGCTGCACGATATTTGATGGAAAAACATTTAGTGCCGCAACGTTATTAGGCTTACATCCGAACCGATATGACATTTTGATGCCTGAACGATATGATCGACAGCCGTTTCATTAGCTGCATGAACATGGAAAAATACTTTCGTGTTGCGTACAGACTCTGTCAATGCATTGGCAATGTAGTTTATTTACACGTCAAATTTAATTCTGAAATACAATTTCGAGATAGCTAAAAGAGATATGGAAATAATATTATAATTGATTGCTATACAGGTTTTGGTTTCAACAAATATAGCAAACATATACAACTTCAATACAGATATTGTAATTTTTATGTTTATTTTTATTTGAATAAAAAGGGACCTTTTCATAGCGTAACATACATTTTTTTTGAATCTTTTAATTGTTGCTGGATTAAAATTTGACATATTAATTAGTAAAAATAGTTTTAAATCATCAATTTGGTATTATGTTTTAAAGAAAAATTATTTTTAATTAGTAACCTTTTCTTAAAAATGTTTTTTATTTGAATAATAACACAATCATATAAGATTTGAAATTTTTATCTGATTTCATTTTTAAATTGATTTTTTTAAATGAATCTTTGAATAATATTATATTTTTAATTTAAAAAATAAAAATAATAAATAACTTATACAACAATGGAAACTTGAACGACTTTCTACGTATTAAATTTAAGTTAAAATTGAAATATGCGGTAAATAAAATAAAATATAAATTTTAAAAATAAGTAGTAAATTCCTAATATGACTTATTTAATTACCTAGATCTCTATATACATGATATAAATCAAAAGAACTCTTACATAATATATGTTTGAAGAAAAAGAGACAATTCCAGAGATATGTATAGGATCGAATACTAAACATACTTTTGACAACATTTCAAAAAAGCTCAAACACCGACGACGTAAGAGCAGGCATCCGCTACTGGCGTGACACTAGCGTCATCGTATAGCAGTTGTGGGAAGCTGCAGCTCTACACTGTGCGGAATGCCTGATGGAATCCTTTGACACTGTTTCCGGTTTGTGCACGGCTTGTGTGGAAGTGACGTTGGTGCTCGAGGAATGTGAATGTGTCGTTCACATACAAGAAGTACACACACACGTGCCCATACGAATTCGCATACTCAAATCTAGACATATACAAGGTGTGACAAAACTTACTTTTATCAAAAAAAAAAATAAATAATTTTTACTTTAGTTACAACTTGAAATTATACGTTAATTCACTAGCAGCACACATTAAAGAGAATATGAATAGTGCTTAAATGTTTTACCTGAAATAACATAATGTATTCTTAACGAACATTATTCACTTTTCATTTATATGTAACTAATTACGACTGCATTTATATAAAATCTTTTTTTATTTTTTTTCGAAATTACTTTTTCCTTATTACGTACAAATTAATTATGAATGTTTTCTGTTCATTGAAATTGTTACAAATATTTTTATTAAATTATCAGTGGGCACTACCCCCTACTCGCTACGCTCACCGACTCCAGTGGAAGTTTTGCCCCCTTCCCACTTGATGACGCTCACTCTCCCATAACAAATAACAGAAATTAACAAATTATAAGCACAAATAACCCGCGTAAAATGTAATTCGTAATTTTTTTATTGGACAAATTTATAAAAGTTAACAACAAAATACAATGTTAAAACGTGTAACACTTTTTTTACTTTTCAAGCTTCAGTGAATATAATGTTTTGAATACATGTCAACAGTTTCACATTAAAATCGTATACACCTCTTTCGGTGTACACAGTCAGAGAGTTCTACATAAGTATACGAGACAGTCTCGTATACATACGTAGCTCTCTTAATTTGTACATAGAATCTCTTATATGGTTTCTATTAGTTAACCAATCGAAACAGAGCCCACGCAATATCCATCAACTAATCGTTAATGATCGGGAAGGGAAATGGTTATCGTGGTACTTGTTGAGTGTAGCGACGGGAGCAGCTTTGGAAAGGAGGTGATCTACACGAAAAATAAAAATAAAATGTTCTATGGAAATTTTACCATGGAATTATTTTTTATATTTAGAAAGATTGTACTACTTTCTTCTATTACAATTATCAGGAACACAATATTAAAAAAATATATTATTAAGCACTTCTATAATAAAACACTTCTTGAGAACTAACATTAACCAAACGTAATTAAATTGGATGGCAAATTTTGATCATGTATGAGTTCACGAAATATCGAGTAAAATAAGGAAAAAGGTGTAATTTTATATCTATATTTTACAATTTAAACTTTATATAATTATAGCTTTGTTTTAATTATTTGTGGTATTTTATCAAATAATAATATAATCATTAGTAAGTTGATATTAAAATTTTAATACAACATCTCTAGTAAATCTTTATTTATTATATAAATTCACGTAAAAATTACTATAATAAATAATTTCAAAAAGAAATGCGAATATTAAAAAAATTATATAAATTTCATAAATTAAAAAAGTAAATAGCTTTAAAAATATAAAGAATATATTTTATTATAAAAAAGATAATTATTAAGATTAAATACTAGAGCATTTTCTGGAAATAAACATGTCTAAAATTAAATGCAAATAATAAATATCATGATTCCTCCAGCAATGTCAAACAGCAAAAAAGGTTTGTTTTTACTGAACCACTGTGTATGTCTGTGCAAACAAATACCGTTCATGTAAGAATGGTGCGGCGGGTCCTCGCGTATTATAAAACGTAAGTACACGAATAATAATATAAAGGGAAACTGAAATCCTGTGTATGTACCAGAAATTCTCTGGCGAAACATTAGAAAACGGTCTGGCGTTAGTGAAATAACGGTAACATATTTTGGTAAATTATAAAACACATATGAAGGTAATTTCATAATAGAAAATCGTCTAGGACTCACGCAAACATAATATCACGATGCGAAGGTAAATGTTTTATAATATGTTAATTACAGATTAACATGTCTTACCAATTAGTTTTAATTACACGTTTCAACGTAAAAACAATACAGTTAAAATAATAGAAGGTGTTAATATAAATTATGAAAAGGAAATTATTTCATTTTGTAAATTGTTCATGTATTACAAAAAAAAAACTTTCAAAATACGATAACTAGAGCAGATTAAAATTGTTGTTAATCACGTTAGTAAAAAATAATGAACCAATTTAATACACAAAATTTAATTATTTTGTTAGCCTCTGTAAATTGTTTATATTTTAGTATTTTAATAAATTACAAGATGTTTTTTTTATAATTATATTTTTTAAAATAAACGCTGTGTTAATACCTAATATATAGTTAACATATATATATATATATATATATATATATATATATATATATATATTTGTTAATATAGCAAATTAAAAAAAAAAAAGAAATTAAAAACAATTTCTATTTATAATATCATTTGAAAATATATACACAAAAAATAAAAATCGGTACCAAAATTAGTTGTAACAACAGTTCTTGTTATTAATTTATTTAAATATTTTTCTTCACCAAAACATAACATAACAAAAATAAATATATGTCTAGAACTGCTGTTAAGATTATTTTATTTTTCACATATATTGTCGAGGATTCAACAAAAATGTAGTTCAATAAAATTTATCTGTTCGTGATGTCAGAGAAATCCATTTCCTGTAGTTACAGACGACATTAAAAGATTTTATTAATATCAATTGAAAATACGATTTTATGTCACTTCAGAGCGTCGTACCGAACTCTTCATTCGATACATATATTCCGTTAGTTTTGTAACTTTGTATACAATTTATATTTCAATTGACGAGCACGAAAACATCGTATCGCATATTTAATCAAATACATTCGGTTTACATGTTTTCCGCTGAGATATGTTTATAATTTTATTAAATACAACTAGTCAATTTAAATACGAAATCATTATTTTCATTCAAAAGTTTCTATTTTAGCAGAACCAATAAAACATTAAGCACAAATGTTGGTAACAGTTAATAGTTTTATCGAATTCAATTTCCGAGCAGGATATTGTAATTTAAGTTTCCGCTGTTCTCTCGATTGCTTCAAGCGAAACTGTTAAATGTGTCCATTGCTCCTTTTATTTCGCAATTAGTAAATTTCTACAGACATACGTTAACATATATATATATATACATATATATATATATATATATATATATATATATATATACATATATATATATATACATATATATATATATGTAAGTATATGGGTAAAATTACATAATAAAACCATATCTTACGAAAATATATTGCCCCGATATATTTCTATTTAGAAAATAAATTCCAGTGCAATGATTGATTTTACTTTTATAGGGATATTTGGTTATCAAAGTATTTAAATATTTCTTTTAATTTTGATACTCATTCTGATATCTTTTCAAATAAGTATATATATATATATATACACATATACATACACACATATATATATATATATATATATATATATATATATACATATGCATATATCCATATAATTATATATATATATATATATATAAATTTCCTGGAAAGATCAATGGATAGAAATAAAAAATAATAAAAGATAATGTTTTAAATTAAAATGTATTTTACATATTTGAGCTATTTCTCCTTTCTTAAAATCGGAGATAAAATGAATTACCGACAAAGAAATAGTAATAAAATGTAAAAATTGTATTAAAATGTGATACTATAAGTTCTGAAAAATAGAATCTGGAATGGGAATAGAATGTAAATTGATCTTAAAACAATTTAGAAGAGGAGGGTTATATTCAATCTGATATAAAACATGACAATAAAATCAATCAGTTAACGAAACTCTACATTTTTATTATAAAAGTAACATGCGAATATTCATTTATCATGAGAATACGATCAGGTGCAGTATGCATTTTTCATTTGTGCACAGTGTAAGTAATAGAAAATTTAAGTGAATACAATACTGTGAAACGCAATACTCCCACAGTACTGTATTACAGATACAGAAGAGTTTCGTAAGAAACGGAAACGTCTACCACAACAGCCGTTGACGGCGTTTCCGTTCCAATGTCGACAACGCAGCAACGATTTCAATTTGAATATCGTTATGCACCGCTCGTAGCACGTTTTGAAATATGGCTGTGACATTTGGTATTAACACTATGTAAAATCCGTTTAATCGTTTTTAATTCAACAAAACTATATACGAGCCGTTGATGAAATAATAAATATTTTCGTTAGGTACTTGCGAGTTTACATTCATATGTTAATGTCGATGATGAATATGAAATTCAAATCCACAAAAGATGATAATATTAAAACCATACACAAAACGCTCACAAGCACACAAATACATACATACATACATACAAACATGCATACATACATATATAAATCCATATAATCTATGACAGTACAATGTTATATTCGAGCGATCAAAGATATTTAGTGGATTTCTAAAGAAAACTTCGTTTAGAATATAATAAGGATATCATTATTTAATATTAATTATGATATTATAAGAATTAAATAACTATTATTTTGATATATATATATATATATATATATATATATATATATATATATATATATGTATAATGGTAAATCTTATGAATATCTCGTGGCCTTATATATATATATATATATATATATATATACATATAAATTAAATGAATGCTATATTAATAAATTAACAGTTTTAAAAAGTGTCTGTGTACATCGTCATACTAGTACATTACCGTGATTATAAAGTTACATGCGCACATGAAGCGATTCCGTTTTAAAAATCAAATCCAATAGACTAAGTTTTAATACAAAAATTGAATTTGTTAACAGAATCTGTATAACATAACGAATGTACAATTAAAATTTTATTTAAAAAGACGGTATTATGTACTGTAATTTAAAACAAATTAGAAGTATGTCATACTATGTGTTTTATTTTTTCTCAATAAAATACATAGTAATTACATATGAAATAATTTTTTTAATATTGCAGTTCATTTGGATGCACTAATTTACAGATTATTTAAATTACATGGCGATAATATAATTTCAAGATTAAAGGAAGTGACAAATTATTATCAATATCAACAAGTTATATGCAAACTAAGTACTAAAAATGATGGTTTAATATCTCATTAACTTTAATATCATTCAAAATAACTTGCGAATGGTTCATGAATCTTGATAGAATCAGATAATAAATTAATTTACTCATAATACTTGGTATCAACTATTTTATTGAATTATAGAATTGATTACTAATTATTTCTCAAGTTTAACACAAAGTAATAAGAAAGTGGATGAATTTCATATTGTATAATATCAAAATATGATATTAGTTCCCAAACTAATAAATTGTATGAAAGTTGAACAATATACCCATATAACTTTTCAAGCATAAATACATTTATATAAAAAGAAATATGAAACGAAACATTAATTAATTTCTTTATACCAAAATAACAACCACAACTTCCTTACAACATAAAAAGAAATAAATTGAAATATATACATGTTAAGAATGTACGCCATAAAATGTAAACCTGTTGATTTTTACCTGTAGTTATAAAAGTATGTAAAATGACGTACGAAAAAAGTTTTATCAAAAGTTTGTGATATGTTCGAAACGAGAAAAAAACTTGTATAATTTGATACCGTTCTCGAAGTGTGTAAAAATATAATTTCTGAAAGAGAAATATTAAAATGGAATTTTGTATCTCAAACATCTTTTAATTATCGAAATCTTGAAAGATATTCCTGATGTAGAGAACTTTTTTAATTGCTGGCAATTTTTTTCAGCATTTCTTACGATAGAAATATTAATATCAACATGAATATCTGCAACAACTTTTTTATATACTTTAGATTTTTTTACCGACACTAACAAACATATTTGATACAAGTATTGAAAAGATTTTTTTGTAACATTTAAACATACTTTTATTAAAAAGATACTAACAAAATCTTTATAAATTCTATCTATTACAATAACAAAAAAAGAATTTGATCACAATCATAAAAAATAAAAACCAAAAGTACATTTTATACATGTTGTTATGTACGTTGTACCAAATTAATGATAAGAAAATTCTTTTTCATAAGTATACATAGCACATTATTTGAGAATAAGATAACGAATTATAAAATTAGCACTTTTACTTGAGTATTTAAATTTCAAATTCATTTAAAGCTTAATACCGTAAATAATAATTCTAAAAACACATAGAATTGTTAAATTTTAACTTTTATTACTTTTATTAATATTATATTTAGCATGGCTTAAGTAAATTAAACAACTAATGATAGGAAAAGTTAATTTCTAATACTTAATAATTTTTTTGAAAAACCTTTTAAATATTTCAAAAATTATAAGTAATAAAAATGAGTTAATATTGACGAAAAATAAGAATTAATAAATAAAATTATGTATAAACAATAGATTAAATGTAATTAAATCGTTAAAAAGTAAATATATTATTAATAAATAAGCACTAATATATATATATATATGAGAAAATTTATTTCCCAATTTCAACGAATACAACCCAAGAAAATTAAAACGTTGAACTAAATTTATATTAAGTACAAAATGTTTACAATCTGTTTTTATAATCTCATATTAATTTATGACTAAAAATAAAAGATATCCTCTATTTGAAATACTTTCTTTCTAAAAATACTATAAAAAAAGTCAGTATATTAATTTTAAAATAAATTCTCTAGAATGTTTAATACTTTAAATAGAATTCTCAAAAAAATACACTGTACATTACCGAAGTTAACTACCTAAAATACCGCAAAAATTACATTTCTCTCTACACAAAACGTGCCATTATGAACATAAAACTATCATTACATGGAGGACGAATTCGAAACATGCTTGGTCATTAACAAAGACGAACGAATATTGTAGCGTTCGGTCAGCATGCAGCGGGGGTGAATGTTTGAAAGCTTCACGAATAATCACCCCCATACAGTTGGTACGAAGTAATCTAGCCATCTGTGTGTACAAAACACCCGGCGATATCCCGACAAGAGAATGCTAATAGGATTATGCCATTTTGTCACAGAACGAAATCTGCAATTTATGCGTTGTGCCAATCCGGTACGCTCGTGGTGGACTTAATTTAACGTTCTCTGTCACGTGAATACAACGAACACATGACTCCCAGGTTTAATGGAATACATCAAAATGTGTGTTTCTTAAATACTATTTGAAATGTTACTCGAAAAAAGAGATCAATACTTACTACAAATCAAACGTTTGTCTGAATGCATGAATGAGAAGATATTGAAGAATTTTCGATAAACAATGTCATATTTAGTTAAAAAAAACCCTGAGTTATTTTCTCTTAGATTGAAAAAAAATTTATAATTAAATTTCAATTCTTAAATATGGTTCGACACTGTGATTAAATTTATGAGATATTAATTCATTTGTGAAATAATTTAAAACTGTATGAACTGAATCTTAGTTATATATTACTGTATAAAAAATGCAATATCTTTATTTGTTATGTGTGCATGTGTGCAATCTTCAAGTGTTGATGTAAAAAAAATGGACTGAAAATTGAAAACTTAAAAAAAATCTATTTATAATCTAACAATAATCCTATTTTATTTTAGAACAATTTTGATACGAAAGCCTAGAGAAGAGGCAAATATATGTTTTTTTTATAATTAAATTTTACATTGCTTCCACATTTAAATATACCAAATAAAAAATACTATACTGAAAAATAGTATTAGCTAACAAATTTTTATTTAAGACCTAGACGTAGTCATTAGTATCTATTATAAAAATTAAAGATATTTTTGAAATTGCACCTTTAAGTCTTTCGATATTTTCTTGACCAAATTTTTTCAAACTTATTTGTCTTCATTCTACTATATATTAGTTATAGTTAACAATAAACTTTGCTCAGACAAAAATAATATTTTTTCGCATAGAATTTTTTTACACAAAGTATCATCAACTTTAATTCCACACAAGTTAAAAAATTATGGATACTAAGTACGGTTTCATGAAACAATTTATTATCGAAAAAAGAAAAGTATAAACCATTTACAACTTTTACGTGGAGATTTCGTATGAAGACTGAAAATATAACTTCTGAAAATTAACGATAATTAAATTAAGCTTTAACCTACAATCGAATTTATATGTTTATGTACGATGAATCCATAGTTAAGGAGAGGTCATTCCAGCATGACGCGACAATAATAAAACAATTAGTCACAAATTATGAACAAATTTTTGAATGAAAATAAATTGATATGCATAATTTATTATCTTGCCAAATTAATATGCGTGATTAAATTACGTAGTAAAAAAGTGAGTTTGAATTATATGAGATAATAAAATCATTTGGGTTGGATAATATTTACCATAAATTAGCATCTTTTTTTGTAAATTTATGTAAATTAATACACATAATAAATTTAATTAGTTATGAAGCTGTGTGCAGAATAAATATAATATAGATTCATTTGACATTCAGTAGCCTCGAGGTTGAAAACATTATTTGGTTGTTCGACGAATGAGATAAAAAATGATCGCATATACAATTTAGGTATCGGTTCGACAAAAACAGGCAGTGTACAGTATTATAAAACAACCTTCGAGCTTTACAATCTTCAGCTTTATGATGAAACCCTCGATGCTTTAATTACCAGTATACATATATTTCGCCAACGGACATTTAGTGCAACAACACTTGACTTTCTTTTCGTTTAATATATGCACATAAACATTATGAATAAGATTTCATTTCGATTTACGAATCTGGCACTTAACAGCAAATGCGAAAAAAATAATTGAAAATGTTTAATTTTAGAAATATAGTTTGAAACGGCGAATTTTCCAATATAATTTACTTTAAATACAATACGGTTGCATATTTTCTATTTTTGATCGCAGTTATATATAAATACGTGTTTGTTTTTTAAAAAAATTCTATTTTATTTCTTCAAGAAAATATATCATATTCGAACTAATTAAATTTGTCGTAATGTCTTAGTTATTTTTCAGTAATAATCCGTAACTCAGATTAATATATTAAATTAATAATCTCTGCGTATTATATATTTTACATATTATGTTTACGCAAACGAAAAACTTTACAGTACTATCTTATGAAATAAATTTGTTAATATATTAAAGCAGTGCAAAAGTTCGTATACGATTCTAAGAGAGTCGTATGGTGGTGCTTGTGATTGAAATGTATTCGTGTTACATATTGTTTGAAAGGTGATAGTCACAGCTGTCATTTGAGCATCAGACGCATTTGTTTCGATTCGATTTGTGTGTAAGAAAAATGTTTGAAAATGGACAATGAAAAGATACACTTTCGTTACGTTATGCTGTACGAGTTTCCGAAAAGAGTAACCGTTGGCTGGGCAACGAAAAATATTCTGGAGGTTAATTTAGACCATGTAACATCACTTCCAATTGTAAAGAAATGATTTTCTCAATTTCGACATGGTAATTTTAACCTTGAAAATCAACCCTGTTCTCGAGATCGACGACGATGTTGTGAGAGCTTTAATTGACAATAACTCAGAAATTTCGATGGAAGAAGTTGCCAAGACACTCGATGTTGACAGAACGACTGCATTTTGGCATTTAAAGAAGCTGTGGTTCACGTAGAGGGTGAATACGTGGGTGCCGCACTCGTCGTCTCAAAAAAATAAATTTGATCGCATCTCTTGGGCAGTTTCTTTGCTTGGGCGTCTCAACAGAAAGCCTTTTTGTGTCGGTTGATGACTGGTGATGAGAAATGGATTCCGTACAACAATTTCCGACGACGATGAACGCGAAAACAGGCAAATGAAGAGACAGAAACATCACCAAAGTTGGTTTGCATCTGATGAAGGTGTCGCTGTGTGTTTAGTGGGATTGCAAAGGTGTTGTTAATTTTGAGCTGCTCCCACGGGGCGAATCGTTTACTGAGAAGAAGTACTGTCAACAACTAACCAAACTAAATTAAATAAAAGCGTCCTATTTTGGCCAATCGCAAGGGGATCATCTTTCACCACGACAACGCAAAACCACATACAGCAAAGCTGGCTCTGAAAAAACTGAAGAAGTTGAAATGGGATATCATATCGTATCCACCATATTCTCTGGACATTGCACCTTCAGATTATTATTTGTTCCGGTCGCTGCAGAACATTTTAAACGGTAAAAAATAGACACCGTTGAAACCGTCAAAAACCACCTTACCAGTTTTTCTGCCGGAAAACCATGCAGCTTTTACGAACGAGGAATCAAGCAGCCACCTAAGCGTTCAAAAATGATTACAGAAAACGACGGTGAATACATACCTGATTTACAAAAGCGTTTTCTGCGAAAAAGAATCGTCTGGCTTTAAATTTCAAATCGTATACGAACTTTTTCACTGATCCAATACTAGCGATTTAGACATTATTACAGATTATGAGCATCTCTAAATAATAGTACAATGCTTTTAAGTTGAAAATTAATTAAATTGTTTCAATGTTCATGAAATATTCGTATTTTTCAGTTCTCGTACGTTTGCTTTGCAGTTTATACGCATGAAAAAAAAATAAAAACGAATTCGTGGCTTTAATATGCATTTTGAACACATTCGAAAAATAAATAAATGTATTTTAATTGCATCATACCCATTTCGCGAGAAATTTCCAATTTTTATACATCATTTTAAATACTAAAACACCGGCAATTTAAAAACGTGAAAATAACAACAGTATCAAAACGCATCATCACGTAAAGTTTAGTACTGTTAGCCTGAAGCCTAATAATAAATTCACCACATATTTGATAAAAAAATAACGTGCAAGTATCCATCATGGGCAACTGTACCAAATGCCCGTGGCCCTTAATAATTACGGCATTACATATTACAAGCCTGCAGCGACAAAAACAGACGCTCAGGCTCTCGTATATAATAAACGTATGATGTATGTTCACAAGTTGGCCTTTGATAATCCAATCAAACAAATCTGCGCGCGGGGGCTTAATGCGAAACACGACCGCGAAATCCACTCGCGTTATAAATATGCCGGTCGTGTCCGCGGTGGGTTTTCCAGCCCACAGATGGCGAACCCGCCCGGCTACCCAGCGCCCGGGGTCGGAGCTTGAAGGCTGCTATGTGTACATTTATTTATTTATAAAACGTGGTCATACCTGTGCAAAACATGTTCGTACGTATATTACCTGTTTATTTAACGAACAGTAAATTATTTAAACAGTAACCTGAAAAATTTACAAAAAACGTTCCGTAGGCGCGCTACATGAAAAATAAAGGTCATTAGTTGTTCTGGAAGTGATGTCGATAACCTTTTTGCACCACAGCATCACATTAGTTCAAATGGTTAGATTTAAAAAAGAAAGGTCTGCGCTGACTTCAGAATATTATATGCTTCATAAAATAACTACAGAGAAATCATAATATATTTATTAAAAACAAACTGTCAGTATCACTTCATCCTTTCGTAAATTGAATTATTTATGCAACAAATATGAAACGAAAACGGAGTCTGTATTAAAACGAAATTATTTTCAGTTACGGTCGATGTACACATATAGCTACGACATTTTTTTTATATATATGGAAATAACTAGCGAAGTTTCGATTACTATCAACGATACAAATAAAATATATACACATAAAACACGACTAAATGCTTAGTGCTCGTATATAAAAACAACCGTATTCTTTAACAAATAACATGAACATAATATGAGTGAAAATATTTTTACACATTTCTGTTCAAATAATGAGATATGTGAAATTTTAAATATTCAAGCAATATTTGTTTAAAAGATTTGTTATAAAAAACATTGTTAAAACTGACCTGTATGAGTCCGTTGATGGGCTTTGAGATGCGAACTTTTCGTATAAACTTTTTTACACCCGGAAAATTGGCACTTGTGTATCCTCCGTTTGGAGTCGGGCGAGTGGTCGTGACGCGCATGATGTTTGCCTGGACTGCTGGGTGCTACGGTCGCAGGTGATGCTGCTGTCGGATAATGACCTTGAGCGACACTGATGAGTCGCGTTACAGCCGAATTGCGCGCTGTCAACCTAACTATCGTCCCCCGCGGTACACCGGGTGAAACTCTTAAAATACCGGGTACATCAGAGCTTGATGTGGTGTTGTGCAGGGTTGTCGATTCAGGACTGGAAGGCGGTGTTAATGTTGGAAGAATTGTTGTAGGGTTATTGGAAGATGGTATAGTACCGTTCGGTGTGGAAGAGGAGGAAGAGGATGTGGAAGATGAAGACGACGATGATGATGAAGAGTTCCTTGCGGAAACTAATCGCAATTCTATTGGATTCGTTTCCACCACACTTGGCACTACTCTCACTCTCGTTTCAAAATCAACGACGTCGTCGTCGAACTCGTCATCGACGGGTTCCTGTTTTACGAGTACCGCGCAACTGAGGCTGCTGTCCCATGACACACCTGAACACGCACTGCTCGCTGAGCTCATACTCAGTGAGTCGAGGTGCCGTTCACTCAACTCGTCCAGGCACAGTGGATCGACTTCAACTTTCCAATTGCCGGCTGTCAATGCCATTGGACCTGGCGCCGTAAATAGATCCCAAGGCGTATCTAAGTCTGATCCGATTTTTTTATACGATTGTAATTTTGGCTCATCTTTCAAATATCGTTCCATTTCGTAACATGTCTGAAAAGAAAGAAAAAAAAGTTTAGAACTTTGCACAAAATACTCTATTATTTATTAATTCGTAACAAGTAAGTTGATGAATAAGAATGTATACGGAAAACAACATATAATTACATTAAAATGAAACTACTGTAATTTACCCTAATTAATGCATCAACTGACAAGAGTGCAAAATGCAGCGATTTGAAAATAAGAAATATTGTTTCTCTGGGATACATATATAATTTTTTTAATTTATTTAACGACTTAATGTACGCAAACACCGTAAAAGCATCAATCAAGTAAAATAAACCATTTCCTGTTGTGATAATTTAACAACAATACAACAGTTTGTCAATCGAAATCCTTGGCAATGTTATCATCATATCCGGTGACACATCGTCTAATACGAACACAATAGAAGCCAATGGAAGAAGTAAAAGTAAACTAAGTTTGTGTGCGGTCGGCTTGAAGAGCAGCGGGACGAGTGACGGTAAAGTGAGTGGAAGAAAAGAAGCCAATTGTCCATGAAAAGGTTTCATTTTATCCGCGTCTCAATTCGTGATCTTTGGGTGACGCAGCTGGTTCTTCTTCTTTGACAACGTTTTCCTTCGTGACCGTAGTTAATATTGTTTGAAAAGAAGCCAAACATCTGGTGGGGTATTTAGGCGGTTCATTTGGGATAAAAATAATTATATTTTTCCTCTCTTAATTTTCAGCAAGTCATAAATGAAAAAAGTATTCTCGCGTTAAAGAAACGTATACAGAAAGAAAAAAAAAGAAATTAGTGGTTTGTAAAGAAAACATATAAAATTTAATATGTCTTCTAATCATTATACAATGAAAATACGATTTAAAAATATTTTTCAATCTGGAATATAATTTCTATACTATATCCACCATATGAATGTATGGTTAAAAAAGAAAATTGGAAATTTAATGAGGAGACTTTATATTCATTTGTAGATAAAACAGATGATTATTTATTGCATTTCAATAAGAACTGAATACTCTGAATACATGTTAACATTCTTGTCATATAATTGTTAATGTAGACAATGTTTGATATTCAAATGAAATCAAAACTGAATACAATACCATTATATACTTAAGAATTCAAATCCATTTTGTGTTTTCATGTATTGTTTTATATTACAACAAAATTTAGACATATTGTCTTTTTTACTCATTGTCTATTGTTTATAAATAATTTCCAGGAATATAATTTGCTTTCAATGATCTTAATTCACGAATACGAAACATAAAAATAAAATATAAAATTAAAATAAACCTTCCTAGAATACGATTCCAAAATAAGAATTATATTTTAAATTAAACTTGTACGTTATACACACGAAAAGGGCATATAAACACATATAAATATCCAATGAGCTATACACACGCATATATATATATATATACATTATTTTATCATTGATATTAAAAAATAAATAAACAAATATATATGTTTATATGACCACTGAACAACAAATAAAAAATAAAAAAACAATTAAGCTGCTATAAATATATATCAAAAATACTTTTATGTTTATGGTTTATTTGAATACCGAATAATTCATAAAACTGTAATTACGCAATTGAATAATACAATAATTAAATTCCTTTTAAAAATACAAAATGATATCATGTCATTGAAATTCAATGAAAAGGATATAAATTCAGATAGATATCAATATATATATATATATATATATATATAACAATGAGAATACATGCAAAAGAGGATACAAAAGTCACTGCTACAATAACAAGGTCAAGAAGAAGAATATTTTATGAACATATTTAATCAAGTTGGAAAAATGTAAAATTTCGTCAATGCAATTTATCTCTACAGCCGGTTGTGGTTGTATAAATACATACATGAATAGATGTATACATATATTCTCTATTTACATAAATATATCTGTATTCATTATACGAACAAGGTTATTCGTTCTGAAATTGCAGTTTGAGTTCCGACTCCCATGGTCATTAGTAGGTGGTGTAAGATGAATCAGTTAAGATTAATCTCGTGTATTAATTATGCAACATATTATCACATAACATCTAGCAATATGAAGCTATTTGTAAACAGTAATTCCCGAGTACGAAGAATTATGACGTGTAATAATGATTAGGGATTTTTTCATATGCGATTCAATCGGCTGGTATAAAAAAGAACAACATCGACATTTGTTTAACATTTGTGTTCCATCGTTTGGCGTGTATCCAAATTTATAAATAAAGTAAGTTGTCTTAATCGTAACTTTCATACAATATTGTATTTTCGTATTATTAACGTCTATTTTAATAGTAGTGACATACGTACATATATATATATATATATATATATATATATATATATATATATAAATATCCGTGTGCGTACGGGTGTATAATTTTAGATTTATGTATAAATTTTATAACATTTTAATATTCAATTTTTATAAAATTATATTTAATTTTCACTAAAATATTACAAAAATTGTCAATATTTACACAGTAAAATATTTTAACAAACTGACTTTTATTTTAATTTTTTAAAAAATAATTACATAATGGAAAATTAACACATTTTTTTATAATTAAGTGTTAAAAAAATTGGATAGCGCATACATAAACACATATTTGTTATGTACGTTATAAATATTGTGCTATTAATAACTAATTATTAACTTCGTAAAATATATGGTTTTAAAATAATTAATATTTTAATTCATCTATTACTGTTAAAATCATTAATTTATTATAAAACTGCGTTTATTTCAATTAATTTATATGAAAAATATTAATTAACATTAGAAATATAATAATGTTTATGGCATTATTTGTTATTAACATTGATGAGCATAAACTATGTGTATATGATTTTTTATTTCAAATTTCTATAATTGTAAATTGTAAACAAATTCATGTATAATTTTAATGTAAAAACACACACGCGTGCACTGATTGAAATTGTCATTTAGATAAATTCAAGACAGTTATAATTATGCTTTTGCGATTATTTTCTTCCAAGAAATTGAATTTTAATACTATTTTATTTTTAACTGAATTTTTACTCTTTAACAAAATTTTTCCACATGTACATCTATCAAAACAATAACTTTTCTATGCTGACAAAATCAAAAATATATTAAGGATCGAAATTTATAATCGAGTGTTTTTTTAATTAAATTAGTATACAAATTGTTTAGATATTGATTACTTTTAAAAAATGTACGGAATAATTTAATATATTATACAAGAACATTTATTCTAAAAAAAACTGTTACTATACAGGTTTTAAGACTTGTACAGAATGTAAAAAAATTATTATAAATCTTTATGTAAACGTTTTTGGCTCTAAAATATAACAATGAAATATTTGTAATATATTTATAATAAATCTTTCATATAATGTCCTACAGATTGTTTTATTTCTAGATGTATTTCAATACTGGATTATTATTCTCAACATTATCTTTACTGATAATAACAAATGGAGAATTATTGCTGGATGACGATATATCTCAAACGCTTGATGAAAATACAAACACCTTTAAATACGAACGAGAACCCGAAATTTTTCGTATATTACTTACAAAAGATAATGAAATAATCGACAATTCTTTATCGAATCAAATAATTCAGAATGACATTTTACCTATTGAAAGAATTTACAGTGATTATGGAAAAGGCTACTTTTATGATCGACTAATGCGTTTTTCATCAAACCCTAGACGAGTACGTTAAAACTATTTATGCCAAGAGTGAACTAATCAACGTTAATGAAATAAAAAAACGTTGACAACCTTTTTTTTGATACATAATTTAATTTCAAAATGGTTCGTTTTTGGATCTGGAATTATACGAGACATATATATATATATATATATATATATATATATATATATATATATAGTTGTCAATTATATTTAAAAATAATCAGTGATGTAATTTATTTTAATCAAATAATACAATTATTTTTTTACAACTAATTTATTTGTTTTCTGTTGCAAATAATGTTAATAATATTATTATTAACAATTAATAAACACTATATTTTATTAAAGCAGTTATACATCTATATCATTTGTTTTATTTTAATACTGGTTGACTTATTGAAATGATAACAAAAATAATTCTTTCCTTAATAACTGAATTATTTCATGATAAATATACTTGTGTAAATAAAAACTTGCATAAAAATAATATTATTTCAGTATATATTTCAATTTCATTGTAATAAAATTATTGCTATAAGAAGAAATCGATAAAAGAAAAAACATTCAGAATGTATAAGGAGTATACATGTAGAATAATTTAACATACACTAGTAGAATGTATAGTCATTTATTATTTTTGTTTCATATTTATTTTCTTAATCGCAAGAATACTCAATAAATACCTGTTTATAAAATATTTCAGCAAAGTATCAATATTGATTAAAATATTTTTTTCCATATAACATATTTTTATATTAGAGTTTATTTAATGCGTGTATGTGTCTTATATTATTTAAAAAATATTTTTGAATTGAATTAAGATAATTTTAAAAATACAGGATTGGTATTCAACTCTCTTCGTGAATATTTGGAATATTAAAAATTTTACATAATTATATTACAATCTATTTACATAGACACATTTAGCTCTTTATTAACATAAAACTGCGTATCAAATAACTCAATTATTATTAAACCACTAATAAAAACGAATCAATAAACAGTTAAACGCAATTCCACGATAAACATAATAACAAATAAGTACCTATTTATGATAACAATCAATTGGTAAACTAATTAATATATAATTTGTTAATATTAATTTAATTTTGGTTCAATATTACTTTAATTCTTGCTATATACAATCCCCGCGTTTTTATCTCAAAATAAATAGAAAACTAATAATAATCTATACATATATATATATATATATATATATATATATATATATATATATAAATACCATATATAAATTCGAAGTAGTATTTGTAATAACACGGTTATACAAGGAAGGTCATTCTAAGTAAAAAAAAACACATACATATCCGTTTGAAGACATTTCTGTTGAACATACATAATAAAAGATATTGAAGACAATATATGAACATGAAAATTATTCTCGTTCCTTGAAATATTTATTCAAACATTAATGTATCTAAAAAAACAAAGACTTAAGTATGTTTATTTCTATTTTATTCACTCAGAATGACTCTCTGAATATGTTTCCGAATTATTATGAGTACTTTATAGCATTCTCTCTCACTTTTTGTTTATATATATATATATATATATATATATATATATATATATATATGTATGTAGAAAAGTATTTATAAAAATTCGATATAGCAAATCTTGAATAACACCAGAAAAATAATTTACTAAAAATATAAGAGTATATATTTACCAGAGCTTAAAATATTTATTACATTTAAAGGTACATTTCTTGCAGATTTTAATTTCTATATACTGAGATATTACTCTTACAGGCGACCAACAGTTTTGATAGTTATTGTATATTAAACCAAAATATTAGAATATGGGTATTCTTTTTTTGTATTTGTAGGAAGAAAACGAAATATAAAACTTGTAAGAACTTGAATCAATGATCGATACTAAATACAGATTAATATGCATAATAAAAATATTTGAAAAATATTATAGTAATGTTAAAATAATTTCAAAAAAATATATTAAAATTAATGTTAAAATTATTAGTGAAGAAAATTCCATGAACTAAACTAAATAAGTGTTATGGTCATTAATATTTTTTTCAGCATTACAAAAAATCCTTCTAATATTGATTATGGTTTTTAGTAATTATGAAAATCATCATATGTAGCATCTTTTATAACATTTCATTGAAAATCATGATTGAAAAGGTGATAAACAGAATTTTTATCATTGATTATTTGAATCGTATATAATTTCTAAACAAAGATTTTTATTCGACTTGTGTAAAACGTTATTTAAGTTTTATACATTGGTTAAAAATACACTAGTTTATATGTTTCAATTTTAAAATTAGATATGAGCAACAAGCGAGTAATAAGTACATTTTTTCACATGTTTCCGAATTGAAAAGTAATCTATATTTAACATGTCTCCGGAAAAGTAAATTTTCTTTTCATTTATTTAAATAAAACAATACTTATTATTACGATACGGCTATTCCTAATATTAATAATAAAAACTTAAAGAAGTAATTTTACTAAATCACGCTTAATGAATAATATATCCGGCGATATTCAAATTCTTAGTACAAACTTTGGTTCACGAAAATCACACCAACACACTTCAAACAAGACCGGAAAACAGTGAAAGAAAAGCTCTCATAGTTATTCACTCAACTGGAAATATGTTAATCCGAACCAGTAATTTAGAATTGTACCTCGTACTCCAAAGAAACTTACTGTTATGCACTTCGGTGTGCTACAATTAAATTCCACCATAGCTTCGTTTCGAACGACATAACTTTAAAGTTAGTCTTTGAGATTTTCGACAAGGAGCTCCACACTTTCTCTATAAGCACGTAATTAAAGCCATGTTTCCAAATCTTGATGATATATCTTACGTTTTATGTAATGATAAGCTGAATTTTCAATGGATATCATGATTTTGCTTTATTACGCAGTTGTTTCTTAATTTACAAGAAAGTGAAATACGATTTCGATTATTCAAATAATAAGTAACTAATGAATATTTGTTATTTGATTCACGGGACTTCAAAACATATTAAACTATATACCGTATTTTTACAATTCTTGGAAATGTGTAACTGTACTTTGAATTATTCATTCATTTAGAAACAAAAACCATTACTATCCAGTTTATTTTAAAAACAATGAATAATAATTATGAAAAGAATCCAATTATGTATATATGTGTGTATATATATATATATAACTGCTTCGTTTTCTATATGTGTTTACCTCAAAATAATAATAGCAAATTCACCTCTTTAAAACAGTAGTCCATTGGAATGAACTGCTTTTGAGACCAAAGCTTTCAACTACCACAACTTTCCAACTTTAGTCTACTGATAAGTGATCATACAGAATAATATAATGGTACTAAAATTAGTTTGCTCTGTATTGTACACAAACTCAATTATTAAATTATAATAATATAAAATAAAATATATTGAAAAATTAAACACTACTTGTATATTTAAATTGTCACATAATATATTTTTTTTAAGACACATCTTCAAAAGACAACAAAATTAAAAAATCAATCCTTAAATTTTAAAATAGGATTTCGAATTAAAAATCTATTTCACTTTTTAAAATAAATTATTTGTAAATCATAAAAAATAATTGATTTTATTACTGAAAAACCTATTTCGGGAAATAGACCATAAGTAAAACGTATCCTAATCATTTATTTATAAAAGAAAAATAATATTAAAACTGCTAATTAAGTATAATTATTTAGAATATAAAACTAGAAATCATAAAAGGCGACCATAAGCTCATTTCTTAATCTCCTTAAACTTTCCTCATAGAAAACATGACCACCACGAAGATAATACAAAATAGTCGCTTTTATCTCATTTCGATAGAATGACGAAAATCTTGAAGGCATCGTTCATGAATAATTCCCTTTAAAGAATTTTTCCGCTTCGACAGTTTCTTAAATGCATTTAAATTGCTTGTTCGCCTTTAGTGATAAAACTTTATATAAAATTAGAATAGTTTATTCCGTTCATTTTTCTTTAACGGTAACATTACAGATTCGAACTTAAAAGTCAAATGAAGAAAACGGTTTATTATCCCAAAAAATTATTTGATTGAGAATAAAAATAGTTGTCTGCAAAGAATGTGAACGCCACTTTTAATTAAACTCGAAAGTCTAATTTAATTCAAAACGACATTTCGTTTTGAGATAAAGATTCAAAAGTCAATAAAAATAAATGAGCACCAATTATATTTTATTCTTTCATGCATATGTTTTACTAATATTTTTCATCGCATTCATAATATTGCAAATAAGTAATTATTTAGTACATTGAGTAATAAATATTGATGTAATAAATATCCATTTTCATATTCATTACTGATGTAATAAATATTCATCAACTAAAATATTATATCCTTTAAATATCACTATATTTATTAAATTAATTTAGTCATTATCAAACATTCTCAGACTGTGTAGACATTCTTTTTAATCTACATTAATCTCATGTAAGATAAATTACATGTTATCCATACTGTGTTAATATGGTTTGAAAATAATTTGGAGATGAATTCTTTTTGACTTTTAAATATTTATAAAATTAGAATTTTTATATTTCTTCCGATATTCTGCTTCTTAAATTATTCTCAGTAAAAAATAATTTATATTACAGCAAATAACACAAAAATTTATTCCACAAGTTCATTTTTTACAATTTTAGTTTTTGTTTTCTAAGTTTATAACCTAATGGTATTGCATTCAATTTGACTGTAATTTTTATACACAAGACATCTTTTATTGAAAATTATTTGCTTATATACATAGAGGTGTTTATATACATACACACACACAAGCATAATTATATATATATATATATATATGCGTGTGTATGTGTATATTTAAAATGTAATACAGGTTATATAAAAGAAAATTATCCGATAATTGCTGAAAATTTCCGAAAACATTAAGTAAAAGAAGAGAAAGAGGAAGTTTGCTTTTGTTTGATATATTGTATACCACATTAAATATACACATATAAATATTATACAATAAATATATATATATATATATATATATATATATATATATATATATATATAATTTTACATTGTAAAGTTTTTGCGAAAGCTTGAGAAAATGTACCGAACATTTATTAATACGTTAGTGAAGAAACTATTTTCGAAACAATGTGTTTTTATTAAAGTCTGCAAGTACTTTGTTTCTTAGACTCTTATTTACCCGAAATCTGATACTGTTTGTCGATCAAACTTATACATTTATAAAGAAAATAGATATACGCAGATACGTGTTTTCATTAAAATATTCCATACGATAATAACAAACCGTGTAAACAATTTTACACAATCAAACACAAATATATACAAACCATTATTATAACGCTGTCAGCAACACGTGTTTGGTCGGTATTTTACGATGGTGCCAGAACTGATACTATCTCTTGTTCTCGTTAATAACTTTCGTATAGCAACGCCATAAGTTAATATCGCCCTTCTCCCCTTTTACAAGTCGTTTACTAAACCAAACAACGCCGTTGCTGCGTTATCGGCCTAACGAGTGCGCGCATCCAGCAAAGACGTGAGAGAAACCGTGTCTAAGGAAAACATCGTCTCGGCTGAAATTTTCGCCGTAGATGCTTTTCTTTCTTTCGCGAAGGGTTTGAGCAATGCGAAGTGAGGCTTGATCAAATGCGTGTCTACTGTAAATATTGTATTTCATTACGGGGATAGAAAGATGTAGTGGTTGTGTGTATTCTTTCGGGTAGACAAGACGTTACGTATATGATACAAGTTGGGAAAAATATATAAGAACGAACGGTATGAAAAGAAAACAACGAAGATATTACTTACAAGTATATGTGAAGCAGTCAGCAGTTTCATAATTCATTCGAAAAGACTAACAGTCTTTTTATTTCAAAATTATTAAATGTAACTCAACGATGTTTTAAAAAAGGAATATAACACAATGCAGAGTATCGTGAACGATTCGATTATTTTCAACTACTTTTTTACACAAATTAAAAAAAAAATATCAATGAAGTTAAGAATTATCATATACACGCAAAGTTAGACATTTTTTATTCAAAATACGACATAAACATTTCATGACAAACTTATCGAGAAACATAACTCAAACTAAAATAATTAGAAAATAAGTATTCGTTATACGTATATTCTATTTTTAATTATTTCACAGTAAAGAACATATTCCAAAGAAAATTAAAAAGAAATATGAAGAGAAATTATACCATATTCAACAAATAAAAAGGTTTCTTTGTAATCTTTTAAATAACAATTACAATTCAAATATTTTATTTAACTGCACACTGCTATCATACAGGTTTAAAATTTTCAAATCAGATTTTTAAGTAGAGGCATTGTTTGTAACCATTTCTAAAAAAATCGTAGAAAAATTATTAATAAATAATATACAATTCCTAATGTTTTATACTTGATTACATAATTTATTAAATCATATATATATATATATATATATATGCAAGCTTTTTTCACAATTTTGGATTTATAATACAATTAACATACAATCAGAAATGATTCAATTATAACAATGGTTTATATATATATATATATATATATATATATATATATATATATATATATATGTATGTATGTAAGTATATTTTAATATTGATACACATAATACTCTTCAGATGTTCTAAACATTTTTAAATTAATTTGAACCTGAGATTGTACTGTCTCTCTTCATTAACAAATTCTTATATTTTTTAGTTTTCCTTACATTTTTTATGGTGAAACAAAACTATATGAAAAATAAATTAAGAGAAATAACTCTTTTAGAAAGTCTTATACGTATATTCTTTATTATTACATTTATTTTTTATTCTATTAAATATCTCAAATATTACTAAGTAACATTGGTATTTTATTGATTTTAATAAAAGTTATAACGGTGGGTTTTATTAATGTAAAATTGATGTGTTCTCTCACTGATAATACTAATGAAGACTTTTAATTTTTATATAACAAATTCATTGCACATATATAATGTATATATATATATATATATATATATATATATATATATATATATATAACAGATATGTACACGTATACTTGTATATTCACTGTACATAAACAGTAAACAATTAAAATGATACATTGTAAAATTTACATGTGAAAATATAAACGATTTAACAAGGTCTTTGCATGTGAAAATAATATTGTTTTTTTTTTCGTATGAACAACGAGAGAAGGAACAAAGGAACGTCACAAACAGGATTACACGTGTGAGGTAAAGATTTTCTTTTTGTTATTATAACGGTATACCGCATATTCCAGTGAAGAAAAATGTACGCAATGAAAGTAAAAAAATGTCTCATCTTAAACAATAGCACAAGTTAAAAATACACACGCGTGTCTATGCGTGTTTCTGTGTGAACGCATTATTGTGGTTATATAAATGATTAAATACAATTGCTTTTTTTAATGAATAGCAACTAAGCAATGATGAATATAAATCAATGATACAATTCATAAGAATATATTTAAAACTTTTAAGAACTGAAATTAAGAAAACAAATTTAAAAACATAAAATTAATAATGAAGATAAGATTAATTAAAGAAATATTCTGTATTTTGTGGCTATTTTTTCTACTGTAAATAAATTAATCTGTACTTAACGTGACATTTTAGTACAAACATATTTAAATAAAAGTACGCCTCTTTCTTATATATATATATATATATATATATATATATATATATATATATATATATATATATATATATATCGACACATTCTCTGTGTATGTGGAACTATACATAAACATACATAATCCGCAATTAACCTATAAACGTTTTTATCTTAATAAGATTTCATTTCTTTCGAAACAATATCTATTTAGTATAATGTCGTTACAATTTTACCAGAAACGTTTTAGATGGGTTATAGACCATCGTCATTGCGTCTTGCATTTCACATTAACAAACTTACGCCGTTGCGCTACATAAACACACTCAAGAAGTGGAGCGGTGGCAACGACGGAAGGCATGTGCGTGCCTCGTACTCCTAATAACCACATTTTCACCTTGTTTGTTCGGATTATTCCCGACATCGGTTCCGCGGCACGACTTCTTAAGGTTATACTTTGCTAATATTGCTACGCGTTTCTTGTTCGCCAATTTGTGCGGAACAGATTCGCGAAAACTCTCTTTTCGTTTTAAACATTCGCATTGACAAGATTTTTCACGAATTTCATGGAGAATTCGAATGATTTAACCATATACTTATACTTATATACATATTATGTATATATATATATATATATATATATATATATAACAACAATTTCTATATATAATAACAACGAAAGTTAATATGTTCTTGCATTATTACTATTCATTTTTACAAAAATTATATTCAAAGTTTTTATTTGAAAATCGAATAGTTTGAAATCATATTTCGTTTAAACAAGGGTAGTTCATATCTTTTTAACGTATTTTTCAACAAAAAATGTGATTGTCAAATTCAATTAGGATAATACGGCCCGAAAAAATATTTCATCACAAGACATAAATATTAAACCCATAATTAATGATATTTTTTAATATATCCTTTTATCAAATACAAAAGAAAAATAATAATTTCATAAGTCTTTTATTAAATTTAAACATTTTTTTTTAAAAAAAAAGAATAAAAACTTTAATATTCTTTTATATCAAAATATATACATCAAATTATTAAATTACAGTATTAGGTAAAATCGATTACAATTGTTGTTACAATATCATAACTAAACAACATTGTACTTTTAATATTTATTTTATTTTTATCTATACAGTATGCCACATATTTTATTGTACTAGGTTTGGTAGAAAAGTAATTGCAATTTTTGTTTTCTGAATTCTAACCCTATTTTTTTCAATGAAAGTGTCATGTCATTGTGGTCATGTTAAAATCATTTTAAAGTGTACTTTTCTGTCTGTGTTTTGGTAACAAACCTTGGATACATTATTAATTTTGCTTCAAATTGGGTTCTTGAATTAAAGATCGAAAAGAAGAAAATAAATGCATTTTTGTACGACTTCAAAACGGGTTATAAAGCAGCCAAAACTGCTCGTAAATCGACGCTTTTGGTGTGGATACTGTTAGGGAATGTATGGTGCAATGGTGGCTCCAAAAATTTCGTGCTGGGGACGAGAGCCTTGAAGGTCGCGAGCGTTCTTCTTCAGTTTATAACGAGCAACTGAAGGTGTTTTTGAATCAAAACTACAAACAACAATTCGAGAGCTTGCAAAAAAATTAGGCGTTAGTCATCCAACAGTTCTGGACCAAAACTGTTCATATGTATATGAATTTGAAGGTCACTTATTAATTATTATTTTTATACCAATCTAATACCTTAATTTTTTTAATATTTTAAGTATTAATAAAAGAAAGGAGTATTAATTACATCTTTGTATTTTTAGTTAAACAAACAGTAATTTAATTTTACAGTATTCTTCGTTACAATAATTTCAGATACAACAACAATGTTTAATAATAAAATTGAACATCTATTTTCGTTTAAATTAAACATGAGATTTTTAAATACAAATTCTTTAAATATTTACGAAATCGTATATATTGATATTTTAGGAATTAATAGAATTTCCGTATAAACTTTATCAAAAATGTGTACATATATATGTGTGTGTGTGTATATATAAATTTACATGCATATACATATGGATGGGTAAACAAATGTTAATAATCCTTAATCTTCTATATCTAGAATTTGTGTATTATCGGATCTAAGCAATAGATATATCAGAAACAAAAACAATGAAAATATATGCGAAACACTACTTACATACCTTCAGTTACCATATTCTATTGTGTTCTTAACATTTTCTAAACTTTAATTTTGTATTAATAACGGTACCCCGCTCTAACCAAAACATGACCGCCCGTGAAAACATTCCATTCTTCGCTCTCGCTCCTTTGCGCTGTAGTCTTGTGTTATGCTCGACCCCCCGTGTAATTCGTGACCTGGGCCGGAATGATTTACACTTGGTATTATGTTTAAACGTTAGTCTGAAAGAGCTTTACCTCAAATGTTATGTGTTGCTATTGGTTTTTGATGACGTTCATTTGTTTCTTCAATACTTCTGCCCTATTGACGGCAGTAATGGATACAATATTTGTTTTCCATTATATTAAAGAAACACGTGGTTTTGGGCAAGTATTTGATACTTTAAAAGATTAACGCTATTTTTTCATAAAAATAAATGGAAAATATTAAGTCACGAATGAGAACATAAAACAGAAAGTGTGTAATATTACTGAAGTACACACAATATAATATTATATATTATATTTTATATATATATATATGTATATGTATATAATGATTAAGTTTATAATTAAGTAGCGGGAGAGCATGGGGGCGAAGCCCCCAGTATACATATATGCAAAAATGTTTAAAATAATACCTTAGGCAACTTAAAAGTACATAAACACCGGCTACTCATTAGAATGCGAATAAAAATGCAATTAATAATAATAATTTTATTAATAATCTTTTTTTATTATATAAATAAAAACATATATTTACGTGTAAATATATTTTCTTTATGAATTGAACAAAAAATAATTTAGTAAATTACATTATTATTTTATTTAACAGACCTGTACGTTTTGTCATTTTGTTAAAAAAGAATATAACGGATTTTACTTGTACTAAAAGTATTACAAACTCAATGGACTTAGTTCACAGACGTAAATGTAAGAGTTTAGAACGTTTCATTAAATACATTTGTGCATACGTACACCGACGACAAAATAACAACTTGCAGGCAAGTAAATGTACATTTACCGAACATACAGTATAATTTTGAAATTTCAAATATACATCTCTTGTGCAAACATTTTATCAAACGTTCATAATGTCATATTAAGACATCAAGCATCCGTGAGTGGGAGATATGAAACAAGGTAAGGAATTTTGCGTAAAAACCGATTGCAGATATTTGCAGAACACATCCCCTTGAATACAAGAGGCTCGTCTGCGTACATACATAGATATATGCGTATGAAGGATAAATATCATCCCCTATACTCGTGCGACAGGTCGACATCACTAGGGGATGAAACTAAATTGAGTGGAATGCCGTGAATCCAATGGCGAATATAATATTAATATTGTTTGGAAGGGCTGCGTAGCGCTTATTTCTCATTTTATCGTTTATTTTCTAACGACGAATGTTATTTGGATAACCATAATAGATTTTAATCATTGCTGCTTTATGTTTCGATTTGTTGAGCGTGAATGTTTAAATTTTACGTTCGATTTGTAACTTTGTTTGATTGTTTTAAATACACATGAACTGTGATTGACTTCTGATGGAAAAATGTAATTCGAAAGTTTGGAATGTTCAAATTAATTATTTTATCTCATTTTATTATATACTGAATATATAACTTTTACATTAAACTTACCAACTTATAGATTAAATATATGTTAAAAATGACGTAAAATAATATATTCGTTTTTTTAAAAAAATATCGTATGCACACAAAATACTACAGTCGAAGACAAAATTGGAATAAATACACAGAAAACACTTGATTTATGAAAAATCATTGAACAAAACATTTTATTACGTAATTAAACTTAAAACTGTTTAAATTTATACGCTTGCTTTTATTTTTCAACTTTAAAGTATTTTTTACAAAACAAGAATGCTAACATTTGTTCAAAAACATAAATTACATTAAGATTTTTAAAATAATTTATTAATAAACTATTTAGTTCTGCGAATCATTCAAAAAAAATATATAAGTGTATATAAAAATATAAAAAAAATATAAAATATATGATTACTGTATACAAAATAAACAAAAAATCAAATTTTTCATGTTTCTATTACAGCTGTTATTGTTGAACTAGATAAAAGAACTCTAGATTTGTATTTCGACTCGTGATATGCAGTACGTTTTAATTAAAATTTTCTTTTTTCATACTTTTTTATATTTCACTGTATTAAAATTATTTGCATGTTTGAAATTAATTCGCTTGGTATTCACGTAACGTCCATTTATGGAACAAGAGATAATTTTCTAACTATAAAAAATATTTAGATGAATCACTTAAAATGTTATTTCGTCTCTTTACAGCGTAAACAGACAGAATGTATATATATATATATATATATATATATATATATATATATATATATTAGAAATTGATAGTATACTTTTTTTTAAATATTTCAGCAACAGAAATAATTTTCAATGAACACATAATTGAACAATATAATAAATTGTTAATTTCATTATGTCTTATTAAATCTAAAATAAATCAGATGCTATTTTATATAAACAAATTATAAAACGATTTCAAAAATAAATGTTTGAATTAAAATATATATATATATATATATATATATCTTAATATATATATATATATATATCCTAAAAACAAGATATTCATTTCTATTTTTAAATACTTAATATTATAAATTTTGTTAAATACACTACCAACAAAATAAAAAAATATAATACAAAATACAACAATTCAAAGTAAACACAAATAAAATCTCGAAACAATAAAAAAATACAATGAAGTCGAGAAAATTAAAATGCCAAATTAAATAAAAGAAAACTTAATGAAAAATTCATTTTCAACTTTTTGCAGAATTATATACTTAAGTGTATATATATATATATATATATATATATATATATATATATATATATATATATATATATATATATATATAAACATTATAATAGCGTTTTCATTGCCGGAGTTCCTTATTTTTTATAGATTTCTGCGAAAACGTTCAAATTTCATAACATAAAAATAACGTCCAATCAAATCAATGGCTATTTTTCGTTTTCGATGATTGTTTTAGTGGCGATGTGGATCTACACGTCGAATTCTGCCACAAGCATCGACATCCTTTTATTCGTTTGAGCCTCAAAAGGCCCCTCTAGACAAACAGTTGTCGGTCTGGATATGATTTAATTAATATCGACTACTGAATGTGATGCTGTTGTTTACGGAACAAAAATATCACTAGAGATTGTGGTTGTGTTATAACGTTTTTTTTCCGTACGTTATGATTATTATTAATGTCGGTAATTTATCATCATTTTTATATTTTAAACTAATGCATGATTTTTGCCACTTTTCGTATTCATTAAAACGCTGTAGAAACAGAAATAAATTCTTTTTATTGCGTTCATTAATCTTACAATTTTACATATAAATATTTCTTTCTACATTTAATTGTTTTTTATAAATGTGTTCCTGTGAAAACAATTCACATATTTTAAAATAAAATATTCTATTCCCTTTATCAAAATATTAATACATAAATATGAGTTTCTATTTATAATAAAACAATGCAATCTAAAATATTACATTCATGTTAAGTTATTAATAATAGATTAAACTCAAAACAATTTATTTTCGAAAAAATCATTAAAATAAAATTGGTTACAACTTATTATAAATAAAGACAAATTTCATTTAAATTCACTTTTATTTTAACATAGAAAATGAAGATTATTTTAAGTTAAATAAGTTTGCGCCAAATATAATATTTTTCTCATTATTTACGGTTAAAATATCATAAATTATAAAACATTCTATTTTCCTTTATAAAAACAAACATTTTACATTATTTATAAATTAAAAACAAAAGTCTATAATGAACACTCTCGTCTTATATTTATACAATGAAAAAAAGGTTTTTATTATTTTATCAATTTTCTCCACGTTTATTCCAGATAAAATCATTCAATTGATCCAATTTATAAAAGTCAATGGCTTTTATCACTAAAATTATTCACTGAGAGTTGGAGGGAATATTTAATTAAAAATAATATTTACTTGTAAAACTGTAGGGTTCGTAAAGATGAGAGATAAAAAAGAAAAATTACATTTAATTTTCACAATATGGATAGAACAAATATTTAATGGAAACAAAGGATAAAATTAACGCGTATTTATTTCAATTATTCCGTACAAAGGTAAAATTTGAAATTTATTAAAAAAACGAAATCGTATTTACCTAACAGTAAAATAAACAAACAATTTAAATACTGTCGTAGAAGAGAATTTATTAACGCTATTACGTTACATATATTTACCTACTAAAATTGAAAAAAAGAACTTATAATCACAAAATTAAATTAATAAAGTGAATTAAAAAAAACAGGTAAAAATTTTTCTCCAATTTTATGTACGAAAATAATGTTATAAAAGTAAACATATTTTATGTGTATTATGCATGCTATCATATCTTGTTGGTTTTTAGTATAATATTCAATTTTAATCATTATACTACAATGCACAGTTTAAAACATAACACGTTACTATGCATTTCATAAATACATATTGTGTGATGGAAAATATAATAAATATTCTCTAAAATAGTCAAATACCATTAATTTCATGACATATTCAAGTTTTCACAGAAATATTCTATAAATAACGTGCTTTATATTGTCCTCATACTTGAATTTATTATTAAACTATAATACTTTTCAACTTATCATAATAAACATTTTTTTGTTACTGAGAATTTTATATACATACTTACATACACATATACACATGCACATCCACACGCACACATATTCACAAATGCATACCAAACACACAGACACACACACACATATATATATATATATATATATATATATATATATATATATAATATGACAGAAATAACTTATATTGATTACAGTATGTAAAGCAAATGTCGACTTTGGTTTTTCATTTAGCTTCATTATAAATCTTTCTAGCTGCAGCGACTTTGGGTAAAACGACAAAATTTGACTGTTGAAAGAAACATCTGATGGCCAAATTAGAGGAAATAATGAATTATGTATAATAAAATAATATAATGAGCTAGAAATAAAAAAATCATTTTTAGTTATTAGAACTAATATAAAATTTCTTTAATCATGGTACATAAATAGCTGACATTGAATTAATGTAAATTCCACAGATTGTTTTATGCATTTATTGAAACATTATAAACATACAGTAATATTCTATGATTCATTATATGTAACATTAAACAACGATGTCGTCAGAATGTAAAGAAATTGAAATAGTTTCAAGACCAAAGAAGCAAAGATATACTAATAATAGGCTTAATGTAATGTACATTTTTACAAATAAAAATACCGTGTTTATTAAAAGTGCACATTGTATTAAAATGAATATAAAATACATAAATCTAAACATAACAAAATAAGAATATTAATGAGTCTTATATAACACACGAATACAACATTCATAAAAAGAATGAAAATATACACACAATCGGATATATGACTTCATTGTCAAGGTCATTTTAAAGTCGTTATAAATGTGTTATACTATATATGTATACGTATGTATGTGTGTGTATATATATATATATATATATATATATATATATATACATACACCCTCGATTTACACGGTAGATTAGCTACTTAAAATCACCGTGTAAATCGAAATCGTGCAATTCGAGTCCACATTTCATATTAAAAATAAGGGATATGTTTCACAAATCCATAAGAAAACAATATTATTTATTTTTCATAAAACAAAAGTATATACTTTACACATTAATTCGGAAAACATTAAAAACAAATAAAAAAAAAATATTCATTGTGTATCATCTTTACATGTTAATTTTCTCTTCTATTTACATCTTTTTGCAATTCTGTGAGCGTGTTAAACTGAAATAGTGGCGTGTAAATGGAAGTTTTTCCGCATTTCTTCAACCGTGTTAAACCGAAACCGTGCAATTCGAATACACTGTAGATCTAGTGTTAAATGTATACATATATACTAAAAAAACAATAATTTAAACAAAAAATATAGTAAATAAATTTTATTTCTTTTAATTTTCGTAAAATTTATATTTTAAAACAGTATAGTGTTATGAATTTAAAAGTATCCATTCAACGATATATATATATATATACATATATGTTCATATACATCTTATAATAACTCACTGATATCGGTAAAGTACAATAATGTATGAAATTACTAGAGTAGGGTTGAAAAAGTAGATGAGTACGAATATTACCGACATTGCTCGAAGACAGGTATTTTCTTTAATATAAATAATAAAATTTTGATTGAAATATATTAAGAAATATAATAAATAATCAAAAATATCATAGTATATATTAAGTAATTAAAAAAATCTAATAAAGGAAATGCGATTTTAAAAACAATCACATTTCCTTCATATATATATATATTTCTACAAAAATGATAAGACATGAAAAATATCATTCTAATCGTTAAAATTTACATATGGGAATATACTATAAGTATACAATTATAGTTCAATGTATAAAAATATATTATTTGTTTTTAATATTTTCGACTTAAAATAATATTCCATTTTCTGAATATAATCATTATACACACATAATATACAACCTATATTTATCCACTATATACAACATCATATGACGATATGAGTAAATAATGTAACACAATCATCATTACCAAAAGTACGTACGTACTTTGCACGTCATACCTACAGAATAATATATCATGTAAACTCGATTCACGAATTCACCACACTAAGTTAAATGTGTTGAGGGTTTCTGCATTTCATGGCGGAACATTTTGTACCCCAGTATGCAAATCACGTAAACGTCTTAATATTCTCGACTCACGTTGACTTCCATCAATGTCGGAACGCAAATTCGCAGCGTGAACCGACGCTATATTTTACTTCATCAACTTACTATTTTTCATTAGTTGTTCACAACGAGCGGGACATGGATATATTTCAACCGAAGCTCATATGTTATGAAGAATAATATGGAGAAAAAATACGAGTAACGTGTCGAGGTCCCAAAGAGTCATTACGGTCTTACTATATTCTACTTGCATAACAGATATTGCTTTAAATGGACATTGTCGGGTAAATATTTTAAGGCTTTAGTTGAAATTTCACAAAAAATATATGAATATATATATATATATATATATATATATATACACACGCATATATTAACACATTCTTTTCAGTTACTATATAAAATATATTTAGACATAGTATTTCGTAAGAGAAAATATTTTTAATTACAAATTATTATAAACTAACTATACAAAATATTGAAAAAAGTGTGAAATATAAGAGAAAGAAATATATATAATGAAAACAGTATTTCATTGAGTGAATAATTATACTAAAATACATTTTTATGAAAATTTAATATAATAAAAGAACAATTTTGAAATTATATACATTCATTTGAACACTAGAAAAATAAGGAGGTAATCATTCTGATCTTCGAGTTTTCCTTCAATGATATTTTCAGTAAATAAATAAATAAAATATACACAAAAGCCAAATGATATAAATAATAAATAAATATATTTTGAACAATTAACAAAAATAGAGGTTAGGTATAAATAAGTCGAATAAAATGAAGGTCGCACTAAAATAATGGTATTTTCATTTTTATTATTTACATTCATAAAAGGGAAGTCACGAACGGTTTAATAAACAATAAGCTTTTTAATTGTCAGAAACATTCCTCTTTCTCACACACACATACATATATATATATATATATATATATATATATATATATATATATATATATACACACACATATATATATATATATATTTGTGTGTGAGTGTGTAGGTGTGAACGTGTGTGAATTGAATATCTATGTTCATTTGTATCTAAGTATGAAAAATTAAACACAAAAAAAGGTTTACAGTTAATTAAACATTTTTGTCAAATATAATAGTACGTGTAGATTTCACAATCGAATTGAACCGTAAAAAAATATAATACAAAAAAGACGACAGTGGTTTCTTTTGTATCTATGTTTTTCGACAAACAAATTAATATTCTTGAATACGAGACAGCAGCGTATGGTGCAGTAAGTGACATGTGACACGTGGAAAATATGTTATTTTTTCGAAAAATGCTTTTATTTTGAAAAAAAGTATATTAAAAAAACACGACATTTATTTTAAAACATTCAAACACTGACATAATGGTCTGAATAGAGTTTATATATGTGTGTTGTATCACAGACATCATACACACAATATTAATGGTTATACAAAATGTCACAATGTGTATATATGAAAAGAAATACATAATTCAACAATGATTTCGTATAAAATTTCAAGATAATAGCAAAACTTAGTAAAATTCGTAATCATTTCAAACTGCACTGTAAATTTAAATATTTATCAAGTGTTACTTGATTTCAAAGAAATTTATTTATCACGTTTTCATTTAATTATGTAGACTGATTTTTGTAAATTGATAATAAAAAAGTAGTGAGAAAAATATGAATTTTACTTGTAATAAATGTATTAAAAGAAACCAATGACCTCAGAAATAAAATAAAGGAACAAGTTAAATCCTTAACATAAATGAACCAGCATTCGAAACACCATAACATTTTATAAATGTTAATAATTATCTCAGTAGAAAAATACAATAAAAGAATGGATGATAGAACTGCCATAAAAATATGTATGAGCATATAAAAATACAATAAAATTGCATTTTAAGTGTTAATTTTTATTGTTGTTTCTTTAAAAAAGTATTATGATATTTGAGATATTAATTCATTTATATTATTTTTAACTTATATTAATTTGACAGATATGGAAACAAAATACCAACAGAAAACTATTAATTATTATTTTTTTTTGAAACTTTTAAAATTTTATAATAAAAACAAATTATTAATTCAGAAAATTAAAAGAAAATCAATATGTACTTTTATAGACTGAAATTCTATAATTCAGAATTCATGTAATACAGAATTAAAAATACAAATTTTTCTAGACTGAAATTCTATTGAATATAATGAGTAAAATATGGAAAAAATCAAACAAGAAGAAAATATCGGAATGATGAAATGGAAGAAAGCAATTGATTGAAAATATTTACGTGTACCTTTGAGATTACACAAAGTACACTCAATGTTCGGTGAATTGATAAGACAGTGTTCTGAAGCGAATCTATAGGTTGTACACACTTGAAATCGATTATTCGAGAAATATAAGGTAGTCTGCCTTCTTAAGTAAAATTTTAAAAATACTGGAAATTTATATGAATTTAACTTACAGTAAAATTAATTATTTCAAAAAATACATAATTCAATATTTATTTCAAAAACATTACTGATTTTTTTACTTCCATTTCATATTTTTAATTAATTTAATATTATTTTTTAAATGCATTTCTCTTTTTTAAAACAGATTGTGTCCTATAGAAATACAAAAAACTAACATTAAAAAATTTTATCAGTCCTATTTATTATTTAATGACTATTAATTACATTAAAACCAATATTATTCATATTTCATAGTGTTGTAACATATATATATATATATATATATATATATATATATATATATATATATATATAGAGAGAGAGAGAGAGAGAGAGAGAGATATTCATCTTAAACTTTCATATGAAAAAAACGCAAAAATTGAAAAAAATATTTGTTATTTAGTAGTTTAGTTCAAATCAGTACTAAAATACAATTAAACTAAAATACTAAATAGACATTAACATGACTTTTTTAATTTTGCGTTTTTTAATAGTTTCATGTAGAAGCTTAAATTGAATCATCCTATATATATACACACATATATTTGTGTGTGTTTAATAAAAATAGTACTGAGATTCTTATCGTTACTTTCAACATTTACGGCGAAAATTTCTAAATTGATGTTAAAAATAGAAATGTTTGGAAACAAGTAAAAGAAAATCAAATAAAAATATTTTTTTCGTAAAAAAAAACCTTTTGCAGACAATACAACGAAATCAATGTTTTGTATTGCGTTATATCTACAACAAAGAATCACAAGAAACCACGTTTCGGTGTACAAATAACCGATAACAATTCATCTATCCCCGATGGCAATAAGATGTCATTTCCCCGAACCATATATTACCGCTAGACAAAAGAACAAATTGAAATCTCATTATCGCAGAGTGCTTTGCCACACGCGCCATACTACCTTGTCCGCCAACAATATCAGTGCCCATTTTGCCAATTGTAATGCTATTCGTTTCCTACATCAAGTTCGATCGTCCACCCTTATTGCCCGTGGCTCGGGAGACAGGGGGAATGAAGCGCAATAAGAATGACGACAAATCCATCCAGTCGAGCACGTGGAATTGGGTTTCACTTGATTATGTTAAAGTTCAAGTAAAAAATACAACACAGAGTTTTCGCAATGATGAAGATGTAAGAAATAATTAGTAACAAACGTTTTCATTTTCAACTGCTGTTCTCAGACACAAACATTTATACATATATTTCCGCGAAGTTTTAGTAATTATACTTTATATATATATACATATATATATACATACATATATGTATGTTCGTATATGTATGTGTGTATAGGTTCTATCTGTATGTACGTTATATTATTGATTGATGTTATAAATTCAAATTCAGTCTTGTAATATGTCACGACTGTCTGGAACGATTAATGAATTTCGATCTTGGAAGGATTTTAAATCTTATATACACATACATATACTCATTTCACACATACACACACAAACATATATATATATATATATATATATATATATATATATATATATATATATATATATATATATGCTGTTTCAACTTAGGTTTCCACGCGAAAGTATTAAAAAAATGTGAAAATAGAAAAAACATTTTATTCCTCATTTAGTATTTTAGTTCAATTATATTTTAGTACTGAATTGAACTAAGATACTAATTAAAAAATAACATGACTTTTCTTAACCTCTGCATCCTCTTTTAATACTTCCATGTGAAAGCCTAAATTGAATTACCCCTATATATGTACATATACAGCAATCATATTTATTGAGTACTCTAAAACTTGAAAAAATATTAGTATATATAAAAATACAGAAAAAAAAAACAAAAACGTCAATAAATAAAAAATGAAAAAATGTACATCGTTCTAATGCTGCCCTACATTTAATATTTATTTTTTATTTGAAAAATATAACTTTTTATATTTAGTTTACAGTGTACTTTATTTTATAAGACGAATATTAGTTTCAATTTAATATTGGGTTCGCATAACGATTTATTGTATTAAATTTTATAGTTTTCAATTATTAATTTCTCTCTCTCTCTCTATATATATATATTACCTATCTATCTATCTATCTATGTATCTATATATATATAATAATTATAATTTAGAGGTCCATTTTATGACATAGGATTCATCACTTTTCTTAATATATGTATTTATTTCAATTTATTGAACTTCAACAGTAATTCATTCATCATAATTTCTACTAATAATTAAAAAAGTAATGTCCAATGAAACTAAATTTTATATATTGATTAAAGTGATCATTTCACAAGTATAAAAAATAATTTTACTATTTTTATTTGTATTTTATCTGTATTGTTCGTTTTTGAAACTAGAACTGAATATAAAATTATTTGTACAAATTTCATAACATTTATATTGTTGATTAAAAATTACTTTTTTTAATATCGAAAATTTATTGAAATTATTAAATTTAAAAAAATATGAAATCCTCCTTTTTTCAATAACAATCATCAAAGCTTATAGATGAATATTATTAAACACTTACGCTTTAAACATGACTAAAAACATAACTACAATCAAATTAGTTATATTTGTCGCTACTATATTTAAGTTTAGACCAACTAGAAATTCAACGTACTTGATTTTTTATCCGCAAATAACATATCAAAAAGTTAGATTTAATATTGTAAAAATCGATAAGTCAAATATTTCATTTTTTCATTAATGTATTCACACTAAAAAATTGAGATTAAATTTGATCCAGGATAAAAATATAAACATTATAACTACTGAAAAAAGATGCGAATAATAAAAATAAGTGCAGTCAAATATAACATAATACAGTTAAAATAAATGCAATTTTTAATCAAAATCGAAGGAAAATAAATTTTATACATTTCACTTCTAATTAAAATGCGACTTTATTAAATACTTTTTCTTTTAATTGAAAAGGACGATACTAATAACGAAAATAAAATTCCCACCTGCTCTACAGAATATAGAAAAAACTAACATAAATCATACAAAATTAATTACTGATATTATACATTTAGATTGTCTGATTACCTGCAAATTCCTATGTGCACCACATAATTTATAATAAATCATGAAAATTACACACACACACACACATATATATAGATTTGTGTGCGTGTGTTATATATATATATATATATATATATATATATATATATATATATATATATATATATATATATATATATATATATATATATATATATATGATAAACATAATTCGTAATCAACAATAATTTATACGATCTAATTTAGGTTAAACTGCACATATTCATTATAATTGTATTATTTCGTTACGAAAGTTACTTGAAGTGTGTGTGTGTGTATATGTATGTGTGTGTGTGTGTATATATATATATATATATATATATATATATATATATATATATTAATATAATTCATACATATCACATATGCGGTTTGAAGAGATTTACGCTGTTCCAAATCAAACCCAAATTAGTCACCCAGTATATGATTTATAGATGATATATGGATGGACCTTACAATAGGCAGGATATATGATCATCTATCATCAAATAATGACATATTTTACTTTCAATGTGGGGGACATAAACCCGCAACCATTTACGGACGAATGGCGGTCAGCGTATGCTTATTTTGTTTTACGAATATAAAATACGTTACCAAAAACGTGTTTGACGAATTCGAACAGTGTGAATTATAGACAAAAAAAGACTCGTGTTGTCATCGCCAGTATAATATAACTTATTCGCTTCCATGACATTTGTATCAGTTTTCAGCGCTATTCATTTAGAACACAATTACTGATTTTATATTTAATATTTTCATGCAAATGAAACAATAATCCAATTTTCATGCTGGAAAAGATATGAAATAAAAATAGAATTGACTCAATTGAAAAATTATAATACTCACGAAGTACAGATAATTGGAATTAAAATTGAATAATAAACAATTATAATAGTTTATTTGTGCGAATAATTTATTGTATTAAACAGACATGACGCTTTAATGTCATTTAAATATTTAAAAATTGAAAATATTTCATAAAAATGGATACAATTTCAAACTTTAATATTAACATTACAGGTATTTACATTGAAATAAATATTGAATGTAATGCATAGATTGAATATTAAAATATATTATATACTCTCATTCTCTCTCTCTCTCTCTCTTTATATATATATATATATATATATATATATATATATATATATTCTACTAAATATTTTCAAAAACAAATATTGATTCAATACAAATATACGTTTTAAATCATTTTATTTAAAACTTTGAAAGTAAGAAAATCAAATTAATTTTCAATAGATTTTTTTTTCGAAGTATCAAGTCTACTTTTCAATTAAATTGTGTACGACTTTTAAGAAAATAAGATGTATTTAAATTTTAATTTGAAAAACGGTCATTGGTCTGAAATTGTCCTTACGGTAATAAATGTAAACCGATACTATTTCTACTGTTTTAAAAAGAATTGCTGTAGTTTATAAGACCGACCATAAGAGGTTGAACATGGTCGTTCAATAAGATTATTTCTTAAACCCTCTCAAACAATCTTCTTCTTTTTTAAATTGAATTGCTAGACTACGTTTCGTTAAACGTAACTTGTATTGTTCATTGTTAAATTGTTTCCTGTTTACGTTCAAAATAAACTAGAACAACTTCGGGATTCAAAAAACTATTAACATGAATCATCAATTAAAATTTTAGCTTAGATGTTTTAATTTTATAAGATAAAATATTTTTCAGTTTTTTCATTTGTTTATTTTTCTTACTTTTTGTTTCAATTTATTGACACAATGTCATAAATAAAAACGTTCGCCTTCAAAAAGTATAAGTAAAAATAATATGAACAATAGTAGTACACATTTTCAGTATTTGTAAAAGCAAAAAAAAAACCTTTTAAAGTGACAAAAAAGTCTATTTTTTTTAACAATCTACTACTATATTTAATTAATAAAAATATAATAAAGGTATATGGTAAAAAAATAAAACAATTTCTTTTTATATTTAGGTTTGTAATAAACTTAATTAAATGTTTTTATTTTTCAGTTCCATTTTAGGTTATAAATAATAGAAAAACATAATATCAGATAAAAAAATATTTTTTTGTGACTTACTGAAGAACTTTAAACTGGATCCAAACTTTACAGTACATTGTAGAATGTTTGACAAATAAAATATATTTCTATTATGCTTAGTAAATTTAAAATAATTCTAAAACGAACTCACTGTTTTAATATTCGAAAAACAAGTTATCCTATGATATATAAATAAATATATTCATACGGACAAAAGTATCTATCGAACGTGAAAAATTATGGAGCATAAATAATGATTCCCAATGATTTTTCTTAAAGAAAGTCAATAGTTTAATAGTCGCACTCACTGATGATGAAAAATGCATATATGAAGTTTACTGGGAATGAAATGTGTATTCTCAAAACGATGAAATTGGGAAGTTTGTTAAGATTGCGTGGATGGATTCCATAGTGCACGTCGGAAACACACAGTCATGCAACACCCCTTATACACATATAATATACACACAAACAACCCTTATATGTACATACATATATATAATATATATATATATATACATATACATGTATATATATATACATATGTATGTATGTACGTATGTATATTCTTCTTATAGTCTGTTCCCTTTTAGCGAAAATCGTTTTCGTATGATGGGAAACGTGATTTTGCCAAGTCGTTGTTTTTTATATTACGAGTGTTGTTATACGGTATGTTGGTTCGAATAATTTTTTAAGAAATTTTCAACTTGGGAGATATGGTTACGGGAAATAGATGGTGTTAACGATGTTTGTCGGATAAGATAAATAACTTTTTTTAATATATTCTGTTCGTATCGGAAATATTTTTTACCTTATACGCATTACACCGCGTATTAATTTGCATTAAAAACATTTTTAATTTATGCAAAAATAATTTTTAAAGTGCTTACTTTTAAACGTGGCCTGTGTAAATTTATTTATAATGACTACATAATTTATTTCGTTTGTTTTATGCATGGAACTCATGGAAAAAATATTAGAAAAAAAATGAAAGAGAATACTTTCAATACGTGAAAACTATTAAGACATTTTAACATAAATACAAACGACCGCGATAAAACGATGATAGAAAATTTTCCAAGCAATTTGATAAAACATTTATCAAATAATATATCTTATTATTTTTAAATGTTTTCTCTTACTAATTTCCTAATAATTTAGGTTAGACGTTTATATTTTATTAACAAAAATATATCAAATGAAACTAAAATTACTTTCTTTCAATTAGAACGTATTCTTCAATTGAACAATATATTAAGTTGGTACGAAAATAATTACGGTTTTTGTTTTCTGAATTCTAGCCTTATTTTTTCAACGAAAGTGTCATTTCATTGTGATCATGTCAATATCATTTTTAAGTGCATTTTTCGGTCTGTATTTTGGTAGGATCGATTTTGATTTTATTATTAATTTTCCTGATATTTAATTCAATTTATATAATTTATTGACACACTTTCTTCAAATATAAATTAAATTTAAAGATACATTGAACTTGTAAATTGTAACTGAAAAAATGTTTTATTTTATGATACGTTAATTTAATTTTGATATAATAAATAAGCATTATAATTCAAAATTTATCTACGAATAGCATCTAAAAAATATATAAATCTATTTCAAAAATTAACCTACTTTAAGTTCAAACTCTGTTGAGTTTCTGAATTAGCATATAAAAAATACATCTCAGCAAAAAAAAACTATTTATTTGTATTGTTATATACAAGTATTTATATTCATAAATATCTAAAATTAAATCTCAATGGCGGTAGACAGCAAATAGTGTAGTGCAATGAGAAAGTAAACCACGTGATTTATCGTGTTTTAAATTTCATATTGCATTATGTCAGGTAGTTAGTCACACGTCGGATGACGAATTAACCTGATCTTTATCTGTCACGCGCATGATGCCATTCCGACAACCATTCTTTTGTTACCGCCCCATCGCACAACGACCTTTTTAATTATTTCTTTGAAATTTAAATTACTTTCACACATGTGGACATGTTTAAAACAAATAGAAAGTGGTGATGGGAAATGGAGGATCATAGACTTATATAAAATAATTGTATTTTACAAAATAGATAACGTTTCAGTTTTTCGTTTTTTTTTATAATATTCCAACATATTTTTAATTGAATAATAATTCAATTGATTATATTCTAAAATAAACATTTATATTCAATTGGTGGTTATAAGTTTAAATACCTTTAAAACTGTTCAATTTTATTTCCTTATTTTTTAATGTAATTTTTAATTGTTATCATAAATAATGATACATGAAAATGTATAACGATTTTATTAAATTATTTTATACCTGTTTATCTCTAACATTATTTTTCACATGATTTTTTGTTTTATTTTCTTTTTTTTTTAAAGTATGAATTATACACAAAGTATGAATATATAACCAATTACCCTGAAAGGTACATCTTAATTTATTTATAAAACTAAGAAATTGTTTTTTTAAATAATTTAAAAATACAATTATTGGAATGAAAAATGACATGTTAGTAAAAATGTAGGTAATATTTAGATGGACTCTAATTTTACAATATTCTTCTACTAAAGTTAAAAATCACGTGCTGATCTACAGAATCATAAACACTTCATTATTTTCATACCAACAAAGTTGATTAATAAACATGCAGAACTGCAATTCGTTAAGTGTTTTATATGTATATGTGTATATATATATATATATATATATATATATATATATATATATAATATACATATAATATACAAAACATGTAGAATTAATTGAATAATTTTTACAATCATACAAAACTATATTACAATAACCAAAAATGATGTTAATAAACATTTTAATAGACAAAGTCCCTAGTGAACCGGCAAAAATTCACCAAATAAATTCAATGATTCGTAAATGCAAAAGTTCAGGTCAAAAGACGTGAATAAATTGAATACCATAATAATATGCTAAATACCGACACATGTTTAACTAAACAATGTATTTTTGATCTTTATCAAACGATAAAAAGAAAATTGCATATTGTGCTGAAATACTAAAAACCTAGCTGCTTGCAAGGAAACGATGTTTTCTTTATGATGTGTCTCAAAATCACACTGATGTAGTTTATGCTAATTTCTCGTAAAATGGCGTCTAAAAAGGCATATGTCTACAAAATATATACAGATACCTTTCTTTTTCATAATGAATAATGATTAACATATAATGTTATTCTTACGAAATAAATATATTTTGAAACAATGTAGCTCTTTAAATTAAAAATGAGAAAGATACAACCTGTTAAATTAGGATTAAAACATTTTTTAAAATGACTGTGAAATATGCTTTAATATAATTAATTTTTCTATAGAAAAGTCAAAATATAAAAACATTTCATTAATGTAAAGAATATTTTACAATATTTCTCTGCATGAATATATATATATATATATATATATATATATATATATATATATATATACGGTGATTCAATTTAGAATTCCACATGAAAGTATTAAAAGGGGGCGCGGGGGTTAATAAAAGTCATGTTATTGTTTATTTAGTATTTAGTTCAATTCAATACCAAAGTACAATTGAATTAAAATACTAACTAGGGGATAACATGTTTTTTTAATATTTCTGTGCCAAGTTGAATCATCATATACATACATACATACATATACATATATATATACTGTAATATACTATTTCATGTTTTACAAGTATAAAACATCTATAGTTAAGACCACATGAATAACGACATTTTAAAAGAATTATTTAGGTAGTTGTCTAAATAAAATTTCAAACATGTGACATATACGAGCAAATTATAAATACCTACATGTTATATATATATATATATATATATAAACCTCAAAGTGAAACAATACATTTCGTTAATTGAGTAAAGCGAAATTAAAAAAAAATGTTCAAAAGAGTGTTTCGTTTAAGTTAAATTAACATTTATAGCATGAACGAATATACAAAATGTTTTTTTACGAAAATGTTATCTTCTATAAAACGTTACTCTGTTTTAAATTTGACACAGTTTACGTCTGGGTAGCAAAAAACGATATGAAAGCTTTGTACAATTATAAAATAATTAAAAAAAGTTATTATCCAATTTTAAGTAAGCGAATCTTCGACTTATTTTTGATTATATTTTTGTTGTATATAAAGAGCGTTTACAAAATGAATTAAAAGCACTGTACATTTTTTTATTGTAAACTGAAAGGAGTGCATTTAGATTGTTTTGTAATTATAACTAGAAATTTGAAATTTTATATACAACTTTTCACTTTCATAAACTTTTTTTTGGCTTTCACATTTATATTAATTATTTATAATTAATCTTTCATACGGCTAATTTTTTATTAGAAAAAAAAAAACAAATATTACTAATGAGTATACACAATTCATGAAAGAAATAACTTTATTTTTAAAACTATATTTTTAATTCTCTTGAAAATTTTATTAATTTTTTGAAATATGGTTTTCTAGATGTACCACTAAAATAGATTAGAAAATTATACGGAAATAAAATGTTAACTGAATATTTTATTAATATGAATTGCACTGAATTCCCATTATATTTCATTGATATAAGTAATTAATTAATGGAGCTTTCGGTTAAAATTCTACAGAATCTATTAAAAAAAGTTGATTTGTATTTTTCTGCACTATAAAAATATACAATTCAATAAGTAATAACTTTTCTTATAGACACAATTCTACGAATATACCTATAACAAACTAATATGTTTGTCGCGTTACCCCATTAAATTTTTTGGTGCATATTTTACTGCATCAAATATTGATATAGCGAATAAAAGTTAATGCATATCTTTTTCTAGATAGTATGATGTTCGGTGAATATAAGTTTTTGTTAAATAATAAATTATATGAGTTCTTATCTTAAAACAAGAATAAATTTTATGGAAATATATGGAGAATTTTTAACGAGGCTAGTTTTATACTATATTTTACGATACAGTTCGTTATGTGTACACACACTATCGTGATAGAATAATATGTCTAAGCGTATAACTTGTGTTTCCGCAATTTTATTTAAGAGTATCAGTTTAAATAGGAAGCAAGTACAAAATGAAACTCTTCCTGCATTACGAGTGACACGTTTATAGAGCAGAAGTGTAACACAGAACTGTGCGATGAATACAAATGACAAAACAAATATTCTAAAATAAACTTTATGATCGAATAGTATCAAATAAACTAGACGAGTTGAGTTACATAGAACCAAATATATATTACGTTTACGACATAAATGCTCCCTATATTCATGTACATACGTCTGTTAGGGGTACCATTTATTTCACTCAAACAGCAATTTAATAATATTAGCAATTTCCCGGTTGCTTCTGATTTTACAGAAAGCTTTTCTTTTCGTTTATCTTCTCTTTCGTATCGTTTTTTCTTTTTTCGTTGCATGTACATAATGTGTAGTGAGGGTTCGAAAATTGCGTGCGTGACAATTCGCTAGTAATGTGAACTTTTTTATGTAGATCAACAAAAACTACGGCTTTGCTGTAAGTGTATATTAGAATTTAACTTTTCAGAGCCTACGGTTTCGATGGAAATGAAGTAGAACATATTGGAACACACTTTTCAAAAAACTAATGGAAACGAATTATAATGAATATTTTTTGAATTTAAATCGCCTCGCGCTTATTTACTTGTTTAAATATAAAACTTTGTTAAATTTATATACGTTATCATAAAGAACAATCTTTCATTGTAAAAATACATACAAATTTGAAATGAATGCAAATTTTATTACAGCACACTTTTTGTACACATATATATATATATATATATATATATATATATATATATATATATATATATAAACATTAAGAGGGATAGAGGAAGCGAGACGTTATTAAAGTATTATATAAGAATATTTTACACCTAATTTTATTCCCGAACGCAATCAAAGCGGCCTAAGTATAAATTTGTAGTTTATTCCAAGTTGGCAAGTGAGATCACTTGTGAATTACAATGTAAAGTAGGTACACACAAGTTTGTTTAAGAAATTTCAACAAGCAAGGGAAGGAAACAAACTGTAATCTTAAGTCTTGAACACTGGATGGAGTTCTTGAGACCGGATTAGTAGTGATGTTTGAATATGTTGTTCTAGAAAAGTTTTTTGGCGACTCGATATCTCCTATTGTACAGGAGTTCATAATTTACTTTAGTTTTACCTTGTAATAAGGTGCGAATAATGTGCATAAATACAGAATGTGTCGATGTTAATGAATGACCTAATAAGAAATTTTGTGTATAGTCAAATTACTTTTTTAACAAGTATAAATCTTATATATATATATATATATATATATATGTATATATAATACGTAGGTATTCAGACGTGCATGAATAAATTACATTATACGGAAACATGTTTCAAATTTTAACTAAAATTAAATTTAACGCTATAATAAAAATATATATTACACAAAGATATAGTACACAATATATGTAAATTAAAATGTGAGGACAAAGAAACTATAATAAACTTCAGGTAATATTCAACAATCAGCAATTAATTAAATTAGACGTACAAACAAGGGAAAGACATTGAGAACCGAATACTAGTGAGATTAGTATTTAGTGTTTCTTGTCATGCGATTGTTAAATATTTTATATATAATCCAACGCAACAAAAATATCCGTCAGATAAGTTAATTAAAAATATATCTGTATACTTAAGATTTATATACAAATATAAGTATTTGTGATAATTCAAACATAAATATTATTTGGTAATAAAAATATCTATAAATACTAGCACCAAAATTATTAAAGATACTAATTAGTAAAAATATTTGATAATAAAACAATAACTGAATAATTTATATCTTTAATTTTTATAAATGTTTATAATTTACTCTTATTGATATTGATTTTTATAAGTAGTACCTTATTAAATACTTTTTTATGTGGACAGTTTTAAGCTCTTTTGTTACTTTTCTGATAAAAAAAAACTATTTTGTCATGGGATACTTTTTGAAAATTTACAAAATTGAAATATATATATATATATATTTATTATTGTCTTTTAATTTATATATTTTTATCGCTATCAACAGTTTCAAATCACAAATAATTTTTAAATCAATTCAATATTTTATATTATGTAATTATAATTATTGTTACAAATTTCATTCGTTTTTGACAATTTTTATAAAATTAAATGAATGATACATTATTTATTATTAACAAATAAATGTTTTTTTATAAAAAAAATTAGAGAAATAAGTGCTTGAAACTAATAAAACCACTATTTTATTATATTTATCATTGTGTAAATAAAGCATGTCTTCATGTGTAAATGATGATCAGATTTTTTTGCTTTCCGAAAGTGAATACAAGACTTGTCAAAACTGTTAAAAATTAGCTAAAGAATTAGTAAAGATAATATAATAGTGACTCATCCATCACTGAATATTTTGATCTCTATTTCTTACACCGAGTTTTTACATGCGAAAAACATTAAAAAGTAAAATCACTATAGACACTATTTTTTCTCATTTATTTTCAATAAATTGTAAAAAAAAAATGTTTATTTCTTGGTTTTATATATAAAAAATTGATCTTTTTTGTATATGCAGTTTTATTTTTAAATGATTCTACTTTAAAATTTTATATAGCAAAAAAAATATTACATAAGACGAAGAAGTCATGATTAGATACTAGTAATTTAAATTTATATTGTGAATTTTTTAAGGCATATATATATATATACATAGGCAAATGTGGTGTGTGTTTATATTTATATTGCATTTAACTGCACTGCGACATCTTGGATAAAGTAAAATTAGCAAATTTCATTATCTTTATAATTATTATGAGGACTTCTGCACAAAACGAGTTACGTTAATTATTTAATTAATTTAGAATGAAAGCTACAATGTCTGCTACCATCACTACTTAATTGAATTTATTTTTATTATAAAATAACAAAAAACCTTTTTTTATATACAATTAAAAGATGAAAAATATAAAGTAATTAAAAACAATTAAAATATTTAAAATAATTAAATATACAATGGTATAATAGCATCAGAATAAAATTTCATTTACACAATAAAATTTAATTTTTATCATTTACATGGAAGTATATGAATTATATTATATATATATATATATATATATATATATATATATATATACGTGTATGTATATATATATATATACATACTCGTATATATGTTTGCATGCAATAATAACTTCATCTCGGCGATAAAGCAATAATTCACAAACTTTTTTAATAAGATACTTTTTCTTTTGAGTTGTAATGAGTATATAAAAAATATTATTGGCTGCCTCTTCAAGATACAGAAAACAAGGATACAATGAGAAATGTTATTGGCGTAAGCAGTGCACAGCCCAGTGGGATATACCTATTAAATTATAATGTCTTGGGAGTATCCGTTGAGATTCTTCATGAAGAAGCATTGCTCTTGTAAACGATATTTATGGTAAAGTGAAAAAGGCGTGAGTGAAAAGCGTTATCTGAAAGATGGATGGGGGCTATTTTAGGATGTAAAGAAAATTGGAAAGCGTAATTTGAGTGTTTCATTGTGATCGTTGAGGCGATGTGTATAACCGGTAAACGAGACTTGAAAGTGAATATCATCAAAACAATATTTTTTTGCGAAACATAAAAATGTGTATACATACAGCACTGGTGATATATAAAATAATAAATTTTTCCATCATATATACATACACATACACATTATATATATATATATATATATATATATATATATATATATTACTACTTTCACAAGAAATTATGTACGAATTCTCTCTTTTATATTTGAAATAAAATAAAATAATAAAAAAAGTTAATATTTATTGTACTCAAATAATAATACAATATATTTAAACGAATTTTCAATACAATCTGAAAAATAAAATCAAATTATGTAGTTTTATTATAAACATAGCACAGTGTGAAAACATTAATTCATATTACTAATTAACTGTATCCTAAAGTTGTCATAACAATCAAATCGTGTTTATTCAACACGATATGTGTGTAAACATGATGCATATGTACACCTGTGAACGATATTACTGAATAAACTTGTTTGTAATTAGTGTTTATAGTAAACATATCTCCAGTTTCTTAGTTTCAGCGACAATGTTATCGAGCATCAACGGAGATAAATAATCTATCTGACAGATGTACGAAGGGCCGAATAGCACACCACATGTACTTGCTGCGATTCAACACGGTAGAATATTATTATACCGGTAATGAATAGAGCACGGAAAATGGTAATTTGGATAGTTGGTTAATTATAACATGCAGTGGTTGTTGTTGAATTTCATGTTTAACATTTTCGACTATTTATTTTCACATACATATTTTTATTCTTTATAAAAACAAAAATACAGTAAATTATTTTTTTTTATTTTTCATACAAAGAAACTACATAGTATTTTTGTTAATTTATATGTATATATATTGAAAGATATATTAAAATTCGTCTTAAATATAAAATTTAAAAAAATAATATTAAAGGCATTTTTGTGATGGATAATTGTTGAAAAGAGAAGTTTTTGAACATATATTCGATTGGTTTAAAATCTAATTCGCGAAAAAACCTTCAACAGAATAGCATACAAGTATACAACCTATCTTATAAATGTTCTTGATATTAATTGTTATCATAAAAAAAAACTATTTCGTTCTGATTTCAATCAGGAGTTGACACTGATCTATTTCACTGTATTTATCTGTTTATTTTAACTGTCAAGTTATTAACTATTGAATAATGTCATTATTTGCTGAATAATGCATTGACGACATAATTTTAATAATAAGTAATTATTCATAACATTATAGGTTCACAGCAGGCATAGTCTGTAAGGTTATCAAGTCTTCAAATTCGTGGCTTTATATTGCGTTCCATCAACAATCCATGAAATTTTCGAATATTCTGGCGACCAAGCCGAATCATATTCCTATTCGTGGTCGTAATGTTGCACCATTTGCATATCTCTTTCATATTCATGTACTGAATTTATCATTTGGGAATAGAATGTCGGATACAGCGTTCAAGGCCGTGTAGCTAAATTTTTCTTACACAGATCAACGCACAAAATTAATAATCGCCTATGTGTATACACAATTTATTTTATATATATATATATATATATAAACTACTCTTGTACGCGTTATAAAATTATACACTGGAACAGTTATTTTTTTAATGTATATTAATTAATTTTAAAACAGTAAAAATTATTAACTTTTAATTATTGTATGGAAAATAAATGATCATATTCTCTAGGAAATATGTTAAACTTTTTTAAATACTGTATTAAATGTCTTCGAAAGCCTCAGACAAAAAAGTCAACCAAGTGGAATAAGAAAGCTAACCTACTGAATAAAAATCGATTGTGTAGAAATTGTAATACTGACTTTAATACATAAATAACATCACTTAACAAAATTAAAACAAAGACCGACTGTATTAATTTACGTTCGGTTATACTGGTTATAATACGTTGTAATAAAATAGTATTGGACTTTTCAATGCTATATTCAAATAATAAAAATATACAGGTACCTTAAATATTATTACTTCACTTTATATATATATATATATATACATATATATATATATATATATATATATATATATATATATATAATCCATGGATTAAATATTTTCAACAATGTTTTATTTTTAATAAAAACAAGTTTTACATACATTTATTAAATAATTAGCAATCTGTTAGAAAAAATATTAGTTACATAAAATTATTCTATTTAACTGTAGCAGACAAAGTTATTTGTAGAACATAAATTATAAATATAAAAATAATTTCAAAACTATTCAATGCTAGCAAAGTTTTTGCTACATAAATCATTATTCCATCTATTTTATAACTTGATTTATTACCCTACTGTAAACATATATTTAAATTTTAAAAACCGCATACAAGTTTCATGCACTTTATTTGTTATGTTTCAGTAACAAAATAAACTGAAGTACTTATCAATACTCTATAGAAATTATTGTTTAGTATCATAGAATATAAAAGATATAAATGAAAAAGAACAAAATGCAAACTATTTTGGAATTGAAAACAAATTTTATACGAAAAGTATATGGTTTTTAGCATGGAATTATATATATATATATATATATATATATATATATGTAAATTGGTAGAAAAATAATTTCAGTTTTTGTTTTCTGAGTTCTAACCTTCATTTTTTCAATGAACGTGTTATTTCATTATGTTCAATTTAATATCATTATAAGTGTATTTTTCTGTTTGTATTTTGGTAACATCTACTTTGGTTTTATTATTAATTTTACGTCAAATTAGGTTGTTGAATTAAAAATGAAAAAGAAGCAAATAAGAGCATTTATTTGTGTGAGTTTAAAACGGATAGTAGAGTAGCAGAAACTGCTCGTAAACTAAACGATGCTTTTGGTATGGGTACTGTTCCGGAACGTACGATGCAATGGTGGTTCTAAAAAGTTCGTGCTGAGGTCGAGAGCTTTGAAGATAAAGCAAGTCGCGGACGTCCTTCTCCAGTTTATAACGACCTACTGAAGGTGTTTTTTGAATCAAAACCACACACAACACTTTGAGAGTTTGCACAGAAGTTAAGCGTTAGTCATTCAACAGTTTTGGATCACTTTAAACACTTAAAATTTGAAAATCATAAACCGAAATTATTTTTCTATCAACCTAATATATATATATATATAAATATATATATATATATATATATATATGATAGATACATAGATAGATAATGTGGGTATTCGTTATGACTATGGTCATTTATTATTATGACAAATTATTAGCTATTGGTGATATGACTAAGACTGAAAAATCAGAAATTATAAGTGTATCGTCTATTGCCTGAAACAAATTAAATTTGAAAGTCAGAGATATATGAATTTACATACTGATATATATATATATATATATATATATATATATATATATATATATATATATACATTCCTTTTAATGTTTGTATAATAATTAACTGTAACGATTACAAATGCAAATGTAGTTGTTGAAATAGTAAATCTGGTAAGTAAAGTTTTATCATAAATTAATATTTCTACATTGGTTCATGATTTAATTTCGAAATTGATTCATGTTTCATAGAATATAAAACACAAGTTTTACATTCTAATTCTGATATATATGTATATTATCTATGAATAAATTGACTTCTGTTGCATTGTTTAATTTTTAAAAACATCTCTCTCTCTCTCTATATATATATATATATATAACATAAGCGCAGCATTATAATAATCTACAGTTAAAATTGATATCTCTATTTGTTCCTTTATTTGATTTATATTTTTAAATAGATCTCTTACAGAACCTCACACAGTACTACAACATATAACATGTTATTATAATAAAGTATGTGTTCAAATTACGCAGAAAGATGCATTTGAATAAATGTTATTATCACCTCTATCGAGAATTACTGTCTACGGCCTTGTTCGAACAACCCTGGAAGTTAGGGTAGCGATTTCAAAACTTAAAGATTGGGGTGGTGCAACGGTCGTAATGTAGCGCTACCTTGCAAAACGTGTCGTCGTAAAAAGATATAAATGTCCGTCTGTGTATGATTATTTTCTTTTTATGCGAGATGGTACGGAAAGTGAACATCATATGTATCTAGTGTGTGCAACCAGAAACTGTAGGTTTTTATTTAGCTTGCAAGCTAAACTACCAGTCCTTTTTATCATTTAGTGTACAGATAGAGAAGTATTTATTTTTTCATACTATTCTCTACTCAGTGCTACAGAACTGTTTTGACGTGCAGAAAATTACACGTATGTGTAATAATACAAAGTTTATTGCAGATGCTTATTTTGTTTTATACGGCGTTAAAAAACGTCTCTCTTCGAAACGTTTATTCATTAAAATCAGTTTTTTTTGTCTAGATCTTATTTTAAAGTTTTTAGTTTTCCGAAAGTTTGTCGTTTAACATTGTTCTTTGTTAATATTTGTAAACAAAATATACTGTAATTTTTAATAAATTAGGATAATTAAGAACAATTATTATTTTTAAAGATACTGATATGTTTTAATTTCATTGCTGGAATATTGACATATTGACACAAATAAACCATACTTTATTGAATGTAATTCAGCGCAACATGAAACCTATTTATATAAATTAATTAAGCTAACATAACAAGTTCATCATTTCAGTTTTGAAAAAAGTCAAGTACTTTTCATCGATTCTGAATACATCAAGCTAATACTCTTATTGCTTTTTACGGATTTATACTTCTGTTTTCATTTAACAACTAACAGATTATCAATCTACTTTCAAATACATTATTAACTTTATGAAATGGAATAAAATAAAATTTATTGAATGCTTCAATGTATGTAAATTTTATACATCCATGTGAGAAACTTAGTAGATATTCAGTAAAAACTTTGTATTTTTTCATTACAAAATATTACGTACTTTTTAGTGGCTACTATTTCTGTTCAATACATTGTTACTGACGTAAAAAAAAACAAGCTGAAAGGATTAGCGAAAACAATTCCTGAATAATTAGACATATGGTTATAATACAAAATGTATGAAAATATATTAATACCATCTGCATCACATAACATGATTATAAAACGATATATTTCAAGAGTGTTGGCGTTCGAAACTGAAACCAAAACAACATGTACCTAGTGGCTACTTGAAAATGTCGACATACGCAAAAAGTAAACATTTCACGATAACAAAATGGCTACGACGTAAAATAGTTCAATAAACGTTAGTATAAATTGTTTAAATCATACAAAACGAGCTTCTATTCTGGTATAGTGACAAAGTGTGTTAGAAATGCGTAATGCGTGCGGCTATCTAAAAATATCTACGAGTGTGTTTGAACTTGACTTTAAAATATACGGTTTTAAAAAACGAAAGGCCGTGGCAGGCAGAAGCACGACGTCGGACCTAGAAACAGCGAGGCAGGCGAAATGGCCACCATTTATTATGGTGTGACGTCAATTGCTGTCGATGGATGGAGCTTGACGACATTACTACTATTAGTACTGATATGAGCAAAGGATCAAAAGATACCGAGAAATCGAAAAAAGAAGACAGTGAGGTAGGATGGCACTTTATCGAAATGTGATCCGTGAGATTATAAAAACGAATTTCGTGACATGTGTTGAAGAGTTCAACATCACAGAGAGTATTTTTAAGGATTAAATATACGGGACTTTAATCTTTACGTTTGTGCTAAATGGATCGATGTTTAAGACGACAATCTATTCACTTTGTAGTGAACAGCTTACAATAAGTCAGTTGACGGCGTTGGAATGAACATAATTCATTATCTACTATTATAAAAAATTTAACAATTACACAAAAAATATCTCGAAGACGTATTAAACTTTAAAAAATGTATATATGAATATATATATATATATGTATATATGAATATATATATATATATAAATATATATATTATAGATAAACAGAGGGAAAGAAAAAACAGAGTGATAAATCATGTTTTTCTTAATTCACTAAACGTAATATATTTTCAAGAGCGTTCAAATTATTTCTCTCGAATTTTGAAATTCTCAGATTATAAAAATAAAGTAAATTAACATAAACACAGTATTATATAAAACATATTTTAAACCTCAGTTTTTTGTGACTAATACGTTACCATATTGTTAACGTTACTTATGTTCAATAGATACTAGAAAAAAATAATTAAAAAAACAAATATATTGAGTAAAAAATGAACAGATAATAATTTACTCTAATAATTTTTTAACTGAAAACTTCAATTCTAGAAACGTTTAATACAATCAAATATAATGAGCACAGATATAACGAAGTCATAGATATAGCGAGTAAATGTTAGGAGAACTTTGATTTATGTATATTTCAGTATAAACATTCATTTTTATAATGAGTTCTTTTCTCGAATACATCCGACAAAATTGGTATTCTCTGAAAAGTTAACTCCTAGCGTAATTGGTAGTAAAGTACCATTTTTAGAGTAGGTAACTGAAATAAAGCTTAAAATGTGTATGTATAAAGTAATGAATATGTTTTTATTGCTTCTATGCATTTACATTTATTTTACGATTATATTATTAGAATTTATATAGAAAATTATAATACCAAGGTGGAATTTACCTCCAATTCGTATTATATAATCAGTAATGATTGTATTTAGAAAAACAAAGATGATCACGCAGTGCTCGCTATAACCAACCTCGACTTTATATTTATTATTACTAAATAATTATAATTTCAAACTGCTTTCATTTAATTTTCAATATAACGTTATGAATAACAAAAAAGACACCTATTTTTTCTTGATTAAACTAATAACATTTTTTAAGAAAGAATACACTGGAATGTAGACTTATTTTGTCAGTTGATTTTTTTTAAATGTTCACATAATCTAATGAACAAAACACGTACAGTTTTATCGATAAATAAATAAAAATTATTTACTAAAAACAAAAAAGTATGAAAAGTATGCTTAAAAGTATACTTTTAAAACACTATTTGACTCAGTAACTTACCACCCTGAAGCAGTTCTTAAGCAGACAAACATACCTGTAACAAACAAAAATTAATTAGTAAAACCGTCACATCCATAAATATTTAGAGTAATTGATTTATATAAGAAGATGCAGTTTAAGTAATTTAATTTGAATTGTGGTACTTTTTAGTAGTAAAAAGAATTAATTAATTTTCAACAGATGAAAAATATGGTATGAATAAGAAAAGCAATAAAGTAATAAATGAGCATTACAAAAATAAAGTGTAGATACCGTAACAGAATTTCAAATCATAGCTTTTTTTGTTATAGTATATATATATATATATATATATATATATATAACATTTGTGCATCGTTCCAAATTAAAAAAGGTCAGAGGCAGAGAGTAATTTTCCGAATTTCAGGTAAATGTATAATATCCCATCCACCGCATGAAAAACTAAGTTGAAGTAATATGTTTCAGAGGCAACAGAGCATGAACGGAAAAGAGCACCCAAAGAAGGAACAGAGTGGTTTGAAATGAAACACTCGAGCCTACATATGTATGTATATACAACATGGACAAACGAAAAAAAGGTTGATGTCCTTGCGTTAAGATGAATATAGGAAGACAGAGAACGTCTTTCTCCTTATCCCTATTTAGTATTTATACGTATCTAGAAGGATTCGGACAGCAATAAAAATGGACATATATTTATTACACAATTTAGATGAAACGCGGCGCGATTCTTGCTACAAAATCCAGAGCAAGCGAGCATTTTATTCATAGTCGACGTTGCAATGTTTGCAATTTGTTATGAGAACGAAGTGGATACGAAGAAAGACCTACCATAAAATTGTTCTCGATTTTCACACTCATCTGATTTTTGCTCCCATCAAAAGAATACATTCAACGGCTATGCGTTTCATATAAATAAATTAAAGTATGATAAAAGAAAAAAAACATATTGAGGCAAATTTTTACGGAATAAATCGACGAATATAAAATAAAATGTGTTCTCTCTTATAAACAATTATATTGTTTTGTAGCTACTTTAAATGGATATCGAAACTTTATATGGTATAATACAATTAATATTAATTGTTTATAATATGACTTACGAATAAATTGAACACATTGAACAATGAATAAGAAAAGTTAATTTGATATTTTTATTAAGAAATTAAAAAATAATAAATTTTCATTTAAATTGATTAATATTGTTTGAAAAAGAACCGTTTTTTTAAATAATAACGGAATAAATAGTAAAAGTGACCTTAAAAATTAAAAGAAGCTATCTATTATAAGGATTCAATGTCAAACGAAATACGATATAAAGGATACTTTACTGTATTATGATCAAAGAACTAAAACACCAATAAAATTTATAAATAAATTACGACTCTTTGTGGTCCTAAACCAACATCATTCGAAATAACTCAAAATTAATTCTCTTGACATAATAGGACTAATTAAACTTTCTAAAAACTCATTTAATGATCATTTATAATAAATACATTATCAGAAAATCTACTTGTTTATCTATATTTGGATAAACCGAAAGAAAATTTTAGTTGAAAGTGTATACAGTTAAATATTGAATATTTGTGTATATTAAAAGTTCAAATAAATTTCTATGTATTAGGTTGCAATGAACGTTGTATGTTTTCAAAGTGCATATGAATAAAATTTTAACATTATCTAAAAATATGTAAATGTAATAATAATCAGATTAAAGAAAATTCAATCATAAAATATAATCATTTTTTTCATCTACGACTACATGAATCATCAGATAAAATTCATACAAAATATAACTAGTAGAGTGGTTAGCTCGTTCGTGTTTTCTAACACATAACCAATCATGCTATTTTGACACGTGTCGACGGCACGTCGAGACGTGACGGTACGTGACCGTTTCTACATTGCTTCACGTGTCGTCACTGGTCACCGGTTCGGCGTACAGAGGGTTCTGACCCCGGGCGAAGCAGGAAATGACACGCGTGATCTTGCACACACACCTGCGGATGTCTTTTGTGCTTACTGATAAGAAACGTTGCGCTAAAGGTTTTCTTCACAGTCTTATATAATACGGGTGAACAACAATGGACCGTAACATATTTATGAACACCATTATTGTGGATGTATTCTTGGTCAATATTCATAACTCAAATGTTGTTGGATAATCGGTAGAACGTGCGTGAAAACATGTGTGTGTGAGGGTTTATTACATTTAACGATGTATGTTAAGGGTATATAACTACTAAGTAATAAACAGAATCCTAATAAATAAACTTGAATGTTACCTTCACAATATTTTTTTTATTTATAGAACCTTTTTCGTTATAATAATGAAATATAACGAAACGATAAATAATAGAACATAAAAGTTTATAAGATTTTTTCATACAAAATAATTCAGTTATTTTTTAAATTAAAAATATAATTCTCTTATATATCTACGATGTTTCTAAAAAATATAACAGTCATCAATAATAATAATATTCAAATTACTTTTATAACAAATTGAAAAACATCTAGTTAAATTATTCAAGTACAATAATTATGACATCAATACATTTTAATGGTATATTTTTTACAACGAAATATATATTTTTCAGAAATATCTAACAAGACAAATTTATAACAAAACATTTACTTTATTTACATCTGAAAAAATCTTATTTCATATCGATGCATCATATTTGATTTTCTGAACGATCGTTTTATGTTTCTGATATATTAAAAAAAATACCAATCGAATCAAGTTTATTCATCGAATATCTATTTTCACTATATGATACTCGATCAGCACTTCAGTTTCTCTGAATAATATCGTATTCTCTCGTTTATTATCATCTCGTCAAAATACAATTTCTTTTCTCGTGTGCGCGCAACCGAAGAACTTATCTTTCCATTTTTTTGTAGTCTGAAGCTATGAAAACATATGTAATGTAAAATATAATAGGACATAAATATTTACATTAATATGTGTACATATAATTATATATATATATATATATATATAATTGAATCTTGTTTATGGTTAAATATAACACATATTTCAATTTTATCAAATGATTTTAATACAAAAAATAATTTAAAATAAAAAGATGTACAAACGAAATTCAACACTTATATTTTAAAGTAATTTTATATTATATTCTTTCACTTATCTCTTACATATTGATTTTTTTTTAAAAGACAGTAACAATAAAAAAAATAATCTCAATCAAAAAAAGTATTTTTAAAATCAGGAAAAATATGATCATAGAGTATGTTGAATTTATTTTTCAATTTACCAAAGGAAGTATATAGTACTTGTTACTTGTGTATTATACATATATATATATATATATATATATATATATATATATATGTGTGTGTGTGCACTAGGGGGTTTTGCCCCCTGCTCGCTGCGCTCATCCACATGTCAATTATAAGCATGTACATGCAACCGAATGAAACAATAAACATCTTTTTTAAAACTCATTTATGTCTATATAATCATTGTTGCAGATATATTGCAACATTGCTAATTTACATATATATATATATATATATATATATATATATATATATATATATATATGTAGTATGTCTAACAGTCACTATCGCAGACAGTTGCAACGTGTCATTTTATATATGAGATAAAAATATTTGGTAACAGAATCCTCGACGTTATAAATAAGTACGTCATTCATTTTTTGTGGATAATTTTGATTTATATATATATATATATATATATATATACATTTATACGCAAAAATGTATTACAAAATGTGAATATACTAACAAAAATATTTATATTCTATAATAGGCGTGAGTGTATTTATTTATACACGGTTACTCACTTATTTATTTGTGTGAGTAGTATAGTTATTTATAATAAATTTGAGACTGTATACAAAATTCATGAACAGAGAGAAAATCCTAACAAATCTGTCAGCTTAAGAAAATATGTGTTATTTGTACGTTGTCGGATCTTTTACCCATCGGTTCTTATAAATAAATAAATACATTATATATATATATATATATATATATATATATATATATATATATATATATATATATATATATATGCGCGTATGTGTCTGTATGTGTATTGCTTGTATCAATCATTCTGTATACACATTTATTTTTAAATTTAAATAATTTTTTTAATAAACTCAAATTTATTTTCCTGAAAATTTATTTTATTAAAAATATTGTCATCCAGCTATTAATAAATATATTCGTATTGTTTGATCAGTTTGTTTTCTAGAAATTAATTCACTTTTAAATAAAACTTAAATACTAAAAGAGAAGAAAAGTTTCATTTAAAAGGGAAGAAGAACATAAAATTTAGAAGAAAGGATAACAATTCAAAATTATTTCTGCTCAAACTATTTACAAATATTTTGAGATTAATACTAGTTATATGAAGCACTCTAAAAATTATAGCATTTTAGTTTTTAATTTAATTCTATAAAGGGAATTAAGGTACAGTGATTGCTCTCAATTCCCACCAAGTATTTTTTGTTGGGTAGAGAATTTATTTCTTAATTAAAAATGACATACGTCAAAGAGTGTTTCAATCAAAATAAGAAATATTTTTGAAAATATATAACATACTATTTGTATAGGTTTATAATGGATATGAAAATTTAGTATTTATATTTTAATACTGAAAAAAATTAAAATTTTTCTTTTGTATTTGTAGTGTAATACCTTTTTTATTTTAAATTTCTGATTAAATTTTTTTAAACACATTTTTTAATTTTTTTAAAATTAATTTTAAAAAGTACTTTTTCTATACATTTCTGTAAATATTTTATTATAAATTTTCAATATTCACTGCAAATATAAGTATTTTAAAGGATTTTGACATGAAGTTCAATATTTACTGTATGTATAATTATTCAATAAATTATTTTCTTATTTTTTTTAAAAAAAATACTATAAAAAGTATTTAAATTAATAAAAATATTAGATTTTTTTACTATCTTGTATAATAGATGATGTGAACGTATATGAATAATTTTATAGTTGCAAAAATCAAAAAAGGCTTTGCTGTAAGTACGCATCTGTATTTATGTATACGAGTATGTGGTATGTGAATATCAATGTGTGTATGTATGTAGTTATATATATATATATATATATATATATATATATATATTATTTATAAGAGAAACGAAACGTTTTATATATGGTCGATTCTCATGAATTCTACAAAACTTAATAACAAAAGTAATGAAATATTTACCTATACAATATCAACATTTGCAACAAAACGTTACGTACAGTCATCTGACTGGCGACCTTCGCAAGTTAAAAGGAAACTCTTTCTTGACTCTACATATAATATTTTTCCAACGAAAAGTAAACTTCAGACGCTGAAATTTCTCGGCGGTGACTGTATAGGTATATAAGGTAGAGAACCAGGCCGTGTAAGTACACACATTAATATTGATGTCAGACATGTTTTCGTGTTATTTACAATGTTTGAGCAGCAATGCATCAGGCGTATCGTATCCCTAAGCCTACCAACTACTTGGTATGCATAGTTTTTTATGGTTACCATTTTTAAGGATGTTATATGCCAGTCACGTATAGCACAGTGAATTGTATGCTAACGTAGTCTATATGTTACATCAACATTATAGAAATAAAATTTTTGCCTTACTGCTGTATGAATGTTAGTTTTGTATATATGACAACAATGTGGGATGAGGCGATGAGGTAAATGTAAATAACTATTTTATGACATATACAGCATTATATATGAGATTCGCAAAAACAACCTTGGAAAAAATGCAATTTCATATATATTGAAATTACTTTTGTATACATTTTTCTTCTAAAAAAAAGAATGACAACTTAACTACGATGTTATCTTACTGTGCCAAGAATGAGAGTATTTTTTATATATTATATTCACTGTTTAATTTCTATTTTAATCACATTTTAACATTAGGTACCCCATCGAAGCTAAATTCATATATAATTACTTCTAGTCATACTTCTTTGGTACGAAACATTTATTATAACAACTAATAAACGATTGTATTTTAAACTTGTCACTATAGACATTGTGCGATTTATGATGGATGAAATATAATGATTTAATTTGTCCGTATTGAAAAATAAACTAAAAATGTTTGAAAACAGAGAATCTGAGATTTAATTACAACATGCAGTATTTTTGTACATTCTCTAAGAAGAGATTTTTAAATTCTAATGAGTTATGTTTGCTCATACTATCGTACTATTTAATATACTATTATACCATCATATTATTATTATATTAAACAAAAAAAAATTAGTTTACAAGCATAAAAAGAATAATATACAAAAAGTTTGCATATTAGTACAAAAGCCATTTCTTACCTTATAAAATTTTTATAATTTATTATTCTTTAAAAGCTTAATTAAATTTTCTTTAATAGCTTGAAACTTTCACAATTGTAATAGAGATTAAAGTGTTTTAAACATTTATTTACAATTGGTTTTCTAATAAAATGTAATTTAATTGTTTTTTAACAATTAAATACAGCTAAACAAACTCTTATATTCCTTTCTTCTTTTTTTGGGTGATTTGATTTTTTTGTGATATCGTGAATAAAATTAGCAGAATAAAATCTGAACTGTTCATTTTTTTAGATTTTAAATGTGCAAGCCAATTAGGAGAACGATATAAAAACAATGAATAGTATATAAAGTATAAAGAAAACAAAATTAATTGGCATGAAGAAAGATGAAAAAAAAAATAAATTTGTAAATTAATACACGATTTTATATAAATTGTGTTTGAGGACGACAAACATTAATTTGTTTTTCCATATAAAAATAAATATTGTACTAACCGAGTATACAAAAATTTTATTAATATTTTATAAATTAAACCAAATACATTTTTTAAAATACAAGGCGAGGCTTTTTTTTTCAACTAACCCTAAAATTATGATACATTATATTCATAAAGTAAATTATTGATCCTGCAATAAAGTACGAATTAGTAGTTAATGTGAAGTTATGTATTAAACATGTTTTATTTCAATTTTGTTGCTGCATTTTTTTGAATTATTATAACTTAATTTCACATACACGTTATTATACTTAGTTGTAACATGAAATATATATGTATAATATAGTATACCACTCGCAGATGCCCTTTTACATATTTTTAAAATGAAAGTTATGTTACAGAAAGTTTATTTCATGCAAAAGGGAGAGAAATGAACAAGTGTACTATGTAAGATATGGGAAAGTTAAGAAATTTAAGAGCAAGTAAGAAGTCAGTACCGAAGTGCATATATTTTCATGCGTGTCACAGTTGATATAATGGATTTGTTATGAAATTATATGTGAGATATTTATGTTAAATATGGGAACACGCTTTAAGTTTTACTTATTGAGAAAATATTAGTTTCTGATATAATAAATTCTTGTATAATAACGGATTTATGATATCCAACAAATTTACGCTGAAAAGAATACAATATAATATATATATATATATATATATATATATATATATATATATATATGTAGTGTCATTCAATTTAAGCTTCCACATGAAAGTATTAAGAAAATCCCAAAAATAAAATGATGTTTTTTTAAATTTTGAAATTCTTTTTAATACTTTCATGTGGAAGCCTAAATTGAATCACCTCTCTCTCTATATATATATATATATATACAAATGTCTCTCTCTCTCTCTCTCTGTATATATGTATGTGTATATATATATATATATATATATATATATATATATATATAATATGTCATATTTAATACAAGAATATATTTTTATATTTAATTTTAAAATTATTCGTTAAAAAGGTTATTATTAATAATTAGAACATAATTCGTTTATAACTTGTGATTAAATTTATTATATCTAGTAATTTCATCAAAACCCTAATAAAACATATGACAAAAACGTAAATAAACAGACATTTTGTCAAATATTCTTCAGTACAATTATATCTAATGTTTATTATAAAATTAAATGCTGTAAATGTTAGGGTCAATTCTTATTCTCTGCGGTCAGTTTGCAAAATGTGAAATGAAAATATTTTCAAACGAAAAATTTAATTAAGAGTTTTTAACACAATGTACGGTACGGGGACCTCGCATTTTGGAAATGTTTAAATATTATTTTTCAACTTATGTTCCAATGTGCATTGCAATTCAATATCTATTTACTTTTGCTGAGTCAGTAATAGTAACACTAAACATACATTGTCAAGACCATAATATTGATATAAGAGTAAGCACGCAGCTAGCGACACTTTAGTCCCATGGCCGCCACTCGATCATCCTGTCAGAACGTGATCGCATGTGTTGTTCCCGCCCGTTCCTACTGACAGAACCCCTTTTCTTTGCTCATGTTTTGTCCTCGCCGACGATGTCTTCAACATTTCCAATATACGTCTACTCCTACATCAACTCAAACTGTTATAATAATATTTTAATGAACGTGGAAATCCGAAATGCTTTTTTTGTCATCGTTATTAATATATTATCTTTTTGTATAAAGACTAATTATTATTCAATACTTATGGAAAATAGTTCAATCAATTTAAAAGCATATATATATATATATATATATATATTGGTACTTAAAATTTTCTTGTTAAAGAAAAAATATCGTAAATGTAATATGCTCGGCTTGAAATAATAAAACAGCTATTTATCTCATTTGCGCTCGTATTTTACTCTTGTGATTATTGTTCAAGGTAGAAAAAAATTAATTAAAGAATGCCGCCATGTAAACTAATCATGATTTAAAAATACTACTAAATCATTGCGTAATTCAAAAGTTAATAATTCTAGCTCAGTAATAAAATGTGCATTGTACAATTTCCACCTTGCATCGCAGTCATGCAATACAAAATGTCACGTAACGATACACTAATTTTCTCTAACATTGGCACCCAAGGATAGTGTGCAACACCAAGCAAATATAATACCAGTGAATTATTGTGTGAAATTACCTGCAAATAATCATTTGATGCAAAGATACGTGCTTTATGTACTAGAACGTGCTGAATATATAAGAACTGATATTAAATGTATAAACTTATTACAGAAAATTAGTCTGAGCTTACGTTATGACTTAAATAGTTTATGTCAATAGTAATTAATGCCCCGATCGTTACTCAAGCCAACGAATGTTTAAATAACACTAATTTAAATAACAATAATGTAATTGTAACACACAGTACATCATTGATTACTAATTAAGAATTGATTATTATTAATTGAAATCACATATACATATATATATATATATATATATATATATATATATATAAAGATAGAGATGTATAACTCATAAATATAAAATGATACGAAATAAAATAGGTAATATAAAAAATAAAACAAATTAACGAAATGTGCGCTGTTAAAAAAGTATTGAAATACTTACATTTTAAACATTAAACCTTTGAAGTAATTAGAATTTCTAAGAATTATTTTTTAAATAAAAATAAAACAGGTACAAAATCAACAAAAAAATCTAACGAAATTTAAATATGTTTTTAGTTACTTTTTATGTATAATGAAATATAACAATAACACAATAACTTTATAAAATATTCATTTGTAACAAAATACATATGGATTTGATAAATTAAATATTGATTTATTTCAAATAAATGTGACAAAATCAAATTCTACTTTGATTATAAATTGTCATAAAATATATTTGAGAAACAAATAAAATTGGAAACAAATAAAATCATACTTTTATATTAAAACGTAGGGTGATTCAATTTAGGCTTCCACATGGAAACGGGGGTATAGGGGTTAAGAAAAATCATGTTATTTTTTATTTAGTATTTTAGTTCAATTCAATATTAAAATACAATTGAACTAAAATACTAAACGGGAGATAACATGTTTGTTCTTAAAAAATGCGTTCTTTCTTAATACGTTCGTGTGAAAGTCTAAGTCAAATTATCCTATAAGAAAAAATATATAAATATATTCTAAATTAAATACAACTAACTTACGTTTATTGAATTAATGATAGATGTAAATAAACACATTACATATATATATATATATATATATATATATATATATATATATAAATCAAATTACATAACAATATTTTATTACAAGTGGTAAATTCTATCACTACTTCTATTTTTCAGCCCACATCTCATTTTTTTAGTTCACGATTAACAAGAATCTTACGCTTGAATAACTTCAAGTTTTATCATGAAACAAAATTTTATCTTGAACTTATTGCCTAAGAATATACTTATACAAATGTCATGAGATGTGAAATAAAACAAATTTATTTAATTAAGAATATTTTTCACTTCTTAATTAATTCAAACTCAAATAACGTTTTATAAGTTAAATTGGGGCCGTTAGTTAAATAAATCACTTGATATTAAAAACACAGTTCAAAATAAAATAAAAACAGATATATACGTCTTTTCCAGAAATAATAATATTACACCGTATGAATAATTTTCAAGATTTTAAGAATAATATATTAGTACTATACAACTGCAGTGTTTATTTGCGACTCCGTTTCATTTCATGTAATTAAAAGAGTAGAACTTACACCAGAACATTCATTTTCCTTAAAAAAATCTAGAGCGTTTTAGAATTTTTATTTCAACCTTTATTACTTTACTTACCTAATAAAGAATGAAATATATAAACTTACAGATAAACTGAAACTTTTAATGTAGGGATTACTATCAGAAGTCTGCAGTAATAAATAACTAGTCGCGATTATTTCCGTTATTCGCCATCCAAGAATGGGATTGTTGCTGCTGAATACAGCGTGCAATGGTGAATTGCTGGATAACGTCACTGTGTTGTCTGGGGTGCACATTAACACTGGTGTATTCTTAATCCGACACGGTTCTTCCATTTCTGTTAACGCCGTTAGAATGGTCACTCATTCAGCTTTATGGTGCTCTCATCACAGTCGGATTTAAGTTCTTTTTTTCTTAAAAACATATTTCTTCACATGCATAAAATGTCTACGCTGCGGACGAAATGTACCATAAATGAGGAGCCATTTATTTAAATGCGTACGTATGTTTTCTCTCGTCTGTTTAATATCACGTTTGCTTGAAAATATTTTTATCGTGCGCATTTTCATCCAAAACGAAATTCAAATGTACGCAATTAATATTAACTTATGTTTACGTGTGAAACTGGCTATATATACTATACACATATTGACTCATGTGCACATATACACACACACACGCATATATATATATATATATATATATATATATATATATATATATATACACGATATATGTAAATATACACAGATGTGTCCGTATATTAAACAAAGAAAAAGCATGATATAAAAACACGGTAATTTTGACAAAATACTGAATAATTAACGTTGAAAGTCACCAATTTGAATCATTCATAAAACATTTATAACAAAACAATAAAAAATTCATATACGCTATAAAGAGAAAAAAATAAATGCATAAAACAAAGATTGCAGAACGGAATCAATATTTTTAAAAATAAACTTTTTTTATATTTTTCATTCTAATTTATTTACCTGATGATAATATTAACTTTCGTAATAACTATTATGACGATTGTATTTTAATTTATAATTATAATGTATGGATTCGATATAAAACAGGTTAGTTTAAATTGATTGTGTAAAAAAAATACTAAATTTACTATTTGGAAAATATTACAAACTTTACTTTCAATATTAAAACCATTAGTTTAAAAAAATTGTCAATTGTCACGTGATTTTTATACTCAATTTTAAGGCGAAAAAACATTTTCTTAATTTATGAAAAAATATTCTACAATGAACCTAAATTCTTTCTATCTATTTTGTAATTTATAATTTTGTACTCACAACACCAGCTATACTGATTAGGCACTTGAAGGCGTCCTACTCCTACGGCTAGTATCACTGCCCACATTTTATCATTTACAGATAAAAGCTTTGATAGGCGTTCGTCCATCAATGGCATCGAGCGTTTATACTTTTCTATATTTATCATACTTTTACTCTAATTCGTAGTAGATAAACTTTTGATCTGCTGTATAGCTTAATTACTTGGAGTACAAAGGTTAAATGAATGATATATGAGTCAGGTAATTTTTTAAACTATGCTTTCAAAACATTATAAAATATTTACAGTCGCATATTGTTTCTAGAAGAATTAATGAACTCCTTTTAAATATGAATGTATATATATTGTAGAATGTATTCAATGTTTGACATATGCGTAGTGTAATAAATCTTCTATAACTTTGTTTATTAATTTCCTGTGTAAATGTTTCAAATCTCTGCATAATAAATATATGTACAATAAGCTAACTATTAACTTGTATCACACGTACGTAATCAACATTGGTAAAATCTCTGCAATAATTTAACAAAACAACGAAATGCTTTAATTATAATTGTCGACGTATATATAAAATGGACACAGTTGATGAATAACTTTATTTATACCGAAAACAGTAGATCAACGAGAAAGCTCTTTCAGAATGTGGTATAAACCCCTTTTAAGACGTCCTTTTGTGTCTCATAGGACTCCGCGGTCTCTGACAGTGAATTGTGGAGTCAGGTCTACACCACGCATTGTTTAACTGGCGTATCACGGCTCGAGATTGATGGTCACGGACAATATAAAGCGTGCTATAGTTTATATTACTTCAGCAGTTCTCAAAACAGGTTTCAGCTATAGTATACACTGAATCCTTTAAACAGACCTTCTAAGATTAACTATATTAAATATTCTAATTGATAGATACTGTGTTTAAAGTATTAACGTTAATGTTAATTTTTCAAAGAACTGTAAATTTGTTTATATATGGAGAGATAAATAGTTAATACCTAAAAGATTAGATATTTTTTTCATATATATGCATAAGTAAAAATACTCGAAATTATAGCAGCCGAAAGCATGAACAAGTTAATTATCCCTGTGAAGAATAACCTCTAATACTTGGAGTTAAACTTCAAAATGTTTAGTAGCAAACACATAACTTAAATTCTTTCATATAAAAAAATATTTATGATAAAACAGTTATTGGGTTACAATAACAAGAATATATTTTTTTATAAAATATTACTGTATATATATATATATATATATATATATAAATTAAAAGAAAATAAACATTAATCTAAAATTATCAGTAAAATCTCAAAAAAATATTTGAGTTGTTTTATTAAATTGTTAACAAAATGTGATTTAACGAAATCACAAGCATTAAACACCTAAAATGTTATTGTAAATAAATTTATTAAAATATTTTTAATGTAAAATGAATAATTATGTTTAAAAGGAAATTATAATGGAAATTTATAAAAGTAGTTCAATAATAAAATTTTAATCTAAAATAAGTTAAATATATATATATATATATATATATATTCTTTTCTGAACAGTCAGGATTTTAAAAAAAGAAGATTCAAAACGTTTAGTGCGGCTAATGGTTGGCAATCTTCTTAGTGGAAATTCAAGTGAGATTTATGTAGTGTAATATGAAAGAAAGCATTTCTTTACATTTCAGTATTAAATATTTCACATATTTATTAACAATGAAAAACGAAATGTATCTAGATATTATCTTTTTTTAAAAAAAAAATAATTATAATGAAAATGATTATTTATCACAACAATACGTTGTTAGTAAATACTATTTAACATCAATAATTTAAAAATGTATACAAATATGACTTTTATTTGACAAAAATTATTCTTAAAAAAGATAACCTTTTTCAAGCTGTTGAGTTTCTTTTTTAAAATCAGAAAAACATTACTAAGTGAATGTGTAAAAGGACATCTGCTTTGGTATTAACGGTCAATCATAAATCGTTATCAATGTGACCGCACTTTATACGAGAAATTTAACCAGCACAAAAACTAACGCACGAACGGCCTTATCCATTTTTTATGCGATGTTGATTTTTTGCGTGTTCCATCAACTATATCTTTTCAAATTTCTTTTTTAAATCTATTTACTTTGTTTCAAAACGATTTATGTTACTAAAAAGATTTTTTATCATTTAAAAGGCATATTCCGATTTACACATAATTTCATATATTTCTTTGCTTGAATTGTTTTTGTATTGAAAAAAAAAATATTAGAAAACTAGAAATAAATTATATATATATATATATATAATGAATATAAGAAAATGAGTAAGTAACCAAATTATTAATCCAAATTGTAAAAGAAAACCATTAAATGTAAACATATTTGTGGGACTTTAATTTAATAATATTATATCATATAAAATCAGTCATTTATAAAAAACGATCCATTTATATAATACATTTAACTTATTGTTTGATGTATTCTGTGAGGCAATTTGTCTTCCTTTCTCGAGTTATGACATATTGTTAATGTCTAAATAAAAATACATATACTTCAAAATTATTAATATTTTATTTGCTTATATGCATGATGTGTCACATATAACCACATTAACTAACTATTATTACTTTTAGACAATAGTAATATTCACTTTAACATTTATTTATTTTTTAAAGATAATAAACGTGACAGTGTACAGAAAAATTAAAGATATTCATAGCGCAGATAAAAATAGTGTATTAGCATATATTTTTATGATGATTTAATAATAAAGATATAAAATTAATGATAAAAACTATAATGACAATTAGATAAAACATGGGATTTTTTTTATTATATACCACAATAGATATCATATTGTAAATACATTTGTTGCAGTAATATATTTACATTTATATGTTTTTAGTAGAATAAGTAACGTAATTCTATAAAACATAACAATACAAAAATTTCAAATAGTTTTTGTATTTTCAAAGCGTATAATCTAGAATTCTAATAGCTCAGAAAATAATATTAGACTTTTTTATTCCGTTTAAAAAATGTTTAATCTATTAATAACATGTTGTAAAATTTATTAATTGAATGGATTTTACTCGAAATAAATACAGTACTAAATTGAACATTTTATTACTATATATATATATATATATATATATATATATATATATATATATATATATATTTGTATGTCAATATAAATTTCTCAAAGATCCTTTCAAAATAAATGTAGCAATAATATTTACCTTCAAAACGAATTCCATTTCGTTCATTGTCGTTTTCGTTAAAACTCCGATTACAATTCTAGGAGCCATAAAATCTTACTTAATGCTCAACTTCCTTTATATTGTTGTCTGTTATGAAACTTCGTTCGCAAGGATTAGTTGTTAACAAGAAATTGGTTTGGCAAAGAGCTTAAAACATATTTAACGTACAGTTTCGCGTAGATAGAGTTATACGATGACCTTGATTTGATTTCCGGTTCTAAATTCAGTAATTACTACTGCGTTTAAAAGGTAAATCGACATTGCAGCATAAACATTACTTTGGTAAGATAACAAGAAACATTTTATATATCCGACCAGATGTTATCTCAACAGAAATATATCTTTACTTTTATTGTAAATATAAACAAAACGTGAATTAATTCGATTTTAGCGTTAAAAATTCATTTCTCGTCTTATATACAACGATTCGCATTGTTGTAATGCATTTCGATATCTTATATGTTCCCGAATTATATATTTACTGAATAGAACTGAAATTTATCTATTATATTTAATGACTTAAACATCACACAATTTCACAACATTCGATTAATGAATTATCCTTTTAAAAACTTTATCAGGCTGCTTTCATAGTTCAACTATTATAAATAAATTATACAAAATATTAAAATATAAAACCATCAATTAAAAGTGGAATAAAAATCTTTAAGTTTGTTAATTTAACAAATTTATTTAAATAGGAAACAAGTACATAATTACTACTTAAGTAAAAATTCAAGAGTTTTAAAATAATAACAAGTAATTAAGTGCTTCAACTATGCTCTTCTGAAAGAATTATTTTATTCTTAAAATAACTCCATCCAACCCAACAACACAAACGTATAAATACAAGTTCAAAGTGATTTATAATCCTCTTAGAATAAATCACATGAAACTGTGTTTTATATATTTTTTTTGTACATTTCTAATCTCGTTGCGTGAAACGCAAATACAAGACAAAAAAATATGATACACAGAATAACGCAGACCGTTGTTTTATTAACAAAGAGCGGCACATATTTTCCGTTATTTAATAATATTAATTAAGAAGAGAACGATATCTTTTCTAAAAACAATATTATTGACTTCAATGCTCTAGAAACAATTTCGAAAATGTCGTTGCGGTCACAGAATATATGGCTTTGAAACTTAACAAAGATATCGATTTTAGCATATCTAAATAATGTCTTCTTTGAACGTGAGCGGTGTATCCGATCGTAAAAGAAACATACTTAATGTATTAGTATATATTTCAACATGAACTTAGCCACCACCACATGTACGTATAATAGACAATGGTAGCAGTAGTCGTATGGTATAAGATGATCGGTATAAAGTGTGTGCGGGGTATGACAGTAAGCCGACATGGCTGCTCCGGACGGAAAAATAATAACTTTTTCAGTTCTCTTAGAAAACTCGTGGGATTTGCGAAGTGCACGGTCGCGACGGCGGTCTGAAGGTACGTGATGCCCGAATACAATGTGGCATTGGAGAGCGTGAGGACCTCTGCTTGCGTCGGTTCATCCGTTGATCTTATTTCACCGCTGCCGTTGCTTTCGCAGAAATGGGAAACGAATGGCCTTGGAACGCATACTATTGTCTCATCAAATAATGGTGCGTGACGTAACTTTACTGCTCCTGTACCTGGTACTTCGTAAATATCGCTTCGTGCGTTAGTACATTTTTTATTTCGAATTCGGCTCCAGAAAACGTATAGTCTCTGTGTACAGGAATAAGGAAATAAACGTGGAATTTTAAAATAATCCGATGCGCAACATTCGTAATTGTTTTGTAAGAACACAAAGTCAAAATTTACGATTCTTTTGTTCCAATATTAGATTGAAATATTAAAAAAACAATATTACCTTTTATAAAAAGAATAACTAAACATTAAATCCGATTAAAAAAGATCATAACTCAAATTCTCCACTTTAATGATTGATAATATAAAGTATATTTAAGAAATACTAAGAAATTACTAAAATAAGTAAGACTATAATAAATGTTATTCCTATATTCTTTACTTGATTTTTTAATGAATGTAATTACTCAAATACACATATATTTCTTTTCAAAAGTATTACTATGTATTCATTTTTTTATTAACATACATATTGGTTTCATATACCAAAATATGAATATATATATATATATATACAAACGTTCTTCTATGAATTTTTTCATATTCATATAAAAAATTACTTTTTCTTTTATGATCAACAGGGGATACTTTGAAAAAAAATATTCTTCAATTTGTATCAATATAATAAAACTTATTTATTATATAGATTTTCTGAAGTAGATGTGTGCATGTGTTTGTATACATACATATATACATATATACATATATATATATATATAGAAAAAATATACACGCTAATTATAATTTTTAATAAAATTTCAACAACGATAAAAAATATTTCTATTATAGAGGTATTTTTCATAAAAAATAACCATTAAATATAAAGAAAAAAGTATTTTTCTGTAAACATTATATATTAGGTTAGTAGGAAAATAATTGCGTTTTTCATGTTCTGAATTGTAACCTTAATTTTATTCAATGAAAATATCATTTCATCGTGTTCGAGCTAATATTTTAAAGTGCATTTTTTAGTCTGTACTTTGGTAACATCGACTTTGGTTTTATTATTAATTTTGTAACAAATTGGAATATTGAATTAAAGATGGAAAAGAAGGGCAGTGTTTCGTATGAGTTCAAAACGGGTGATAAAGCAGCAGAAACTACTCGTAAACTAAATGATGCTTTTGGTGTGGGTACTGTTAAGGAACGTAAGGACCAATGGTGGTTCCAAAAATTTTGTGCTGAGAACGAAAGGTGTGGAGATGAAGAAGATAGCGGGCATCCTTCTTCAGTTCATAACGACTAACTGAAAGCGTTAGTTAAATCAGAACTACACACAACAATTCGAGAGTTTGCACACAAGTTAAGCATTATTTATCCAACAACAGTTCTGGACCATCTAAAACAACTATGAAAATCAAAAATGAAAAAATGTATATGAATTTGAAGGACATAAACCTATGCTTTTTTTACTGATTTAATATTAACAATATATATATATATATATATATAATATTATTAACAACATTAAAAACTTAATCAGTTTCAGTAAAAAAAATAAAGTTTTTTTCAATACGAGTAAATTTGTGCAACAATATAAAATGATGAGGATGAAGTGTTTATTACAAAAATAATTACTATATCAGAAGAATTCGCTAAAGAAATGGTAAACAATTTAAACTCAACTGTGCCATTTATAGAAATATGTTCAGATTATTTTATAGATGAAGAAATTTCAAGCATAAGATAGAAAATGATAAAAATTGAAATTTCGTTTTTCCCTGCGAGATACGATTTTGTTTCTTTTTCATAAATAAAAAAAACTTGATATTGATATAAAAGAATATACGTGCTTTTCTGTATACAAAAAAATGTTTCACATCAAATTTGTAATATACAAAAGATTGTCGCCGTTTACTTAAAGAAACCTTTCATTGAGTTAACAACCAACAGATATGCCTGTTCCATTTTTTCTTCAATAAAATAAAGTAGATGAAAATATAAGAGTGAGTGAGTGTTTGTGTGTTCGTGTGTGTGATGTCTGAACAACGCAGGGCGAAGATCTTGATCCCGAGACGAAACTTCGTAGAATACCCAATGCTCTGTAATCCAGTGACTGCGTGAACGGAATTGCCAAATGACGTTGTTCATGAGGCCACGTCTCATATATCACATAAATATAAAGATGAATGCGATCTTAAGACGCATCAGTGAGTCAGAATATTTGCGAATTTATTATAGCTATGTGTTATCATTTGTATTTATATTTCTGTACGACGTTATACTATTTTATTTATTAATGCCGGCCATGGAAACTTAATGGGAAAACATTCAGAGATATCATGGTATTAAAATCGGATGATGTTGATCTATTAAAAGAATATAGCGGTATTATACGATATAAAAACACACTCTATCTCACTTGACATTGTTAAGTTCATGGCACATAAATTGTGTTTAGCGAAAGACAAATTCTTTTACGAACAAATATAAATTATAACGAAACACACACAAGTGCCTGTATCTAAAATTAAATTATGAACAATAAAACAAATAAAAAAATAAAACTTTATAAACTTGAAAAAATACAGTTTGTTTCAATGAAAGACAATAAATACGATGTTAAAGTAAATTAACGGTTTTGAGTTCTAAGTCTAATATAATTGTAGAACAATATATTCAAGCAATTAATAAGATATAAAGAAATATATTCTCAATAATTTAGAAAAGTGTTACAAGAAAAGACAATTTATACTACTGCATACATTCTACACAAAATATACCAAAATTACTTTCAATATTGGAAATAACAGAGAACGTTTTATAAATTTTACAATTAACTTAACATCACAATAATTCGTTCCCAAATACATCAAAATGAATAATTATTGGCAAATGAAGTAGTTGACATAGTCGTCCAGATGTAAAGAAAATTAAATATTTTGTTGATAGAACAAAAATATCAAAATATAAATATTTTAAGAAAATATTAAATATATTTTATAAACTATGACTCAGAAACACTGTTATACTTAATTTTTATAAAGTAAATGGAGTTTTTCTTTTTTGTAAGCCAACCTGTTAATGACTTAGAAAAAAAACTTCTTTTATCTTCTTGAAATACGAATAAAGAATGATTCAATTTAGGCATCCGCATGAAAGAATTAAAAAAATCGCAAAAATTAAAAAAAAAACATGTTTTTTTTATTTAGTATTTTAGTTCAATTCTACTTTAGTACTGAATTGATCTAAAATAAAAAATAACACGATTTTTTTTAATTTGACATTTTTTTTAATTCTTTCATACGGAAGCCAAAATTGAGTTACCTATTGTTTTACTATAAAAAGTATCGTTTATTCATAAAAATAAATAAATTTATTTTATGAACAGAAAAAATTTAAGATTTAATTTTGGCCAAACATATTTTTCTGTGTAAAAATTTTGAAATAAATCTATGATAATGCTATAAATTATATAAAAATATACATCTAATAAATATTAACGATTTTATAAAATAAATGGTGTCTTAAAACACCAAATCTGCATTGATTTTATTAATTATCATTATTATTTTCATTAACTGAGCAACAAAAAAAATATTGTATAGAACGAATTAATTAAATAATGATGAAAATATGCATATATACGTTTGTGTGTTTATTAATACAAATATGTATTAAAGTAAATGTGTAAGTAAATTATTTTACGGTCATTATAAAATAAAGTTCTATAATAAATATTAAAAACATCATCAAAGAACACTATTATACGCAAAACGATGGCATAATATTGAATAGTATGGTACACAAATGAGATAAATTGAAAAGAAAATCACAAAGCTTCAAGAAAATCATATACTTAATGCTACTAACGGTACGTATTGGCTTTGGATGACACCCCACTTACGAATGTGAATGACCTCCATCAACGGCTCTAATACGCCGAAGGTCGCCAAGAAATGCCGTCGCATTACATAAATATAGCACACGAAATGGGTTAGTGCCTTCGCTAACCCATGCGCCCCAATATTTCGCAAAATAGCTTCAGCTCAGCCGTAATGGCATGTTTCGGGACAGGAATATTCTTTACACTTGGCATCACACTTTTCTCTTTTACAACAGACGTTTTAAATCAAATTTTGATTTGATTGAGAAGTAGTATGAATACCGATACGATGGAATTGATGATCAACAAATCAAATTCGATTCTAATTAAAAAAGACGAATGTCAATTCAAACGAATCTCTTACAAAATCTTTTACACAATGAATAAGCAGGTTAAATTATTTTCTAATAGCATACAACTTAAAGATAGTAGGAATACAAGTTATTCGAAATAAAAATGTTTCTGTATAATATATTTCTTAATGTTACTGTGTTGATGTAAACATTAGTGTAGAGCTATTGAAAATAGTTTTTAAAAATTTATACTACTTTTAGTATTTATTGAGAAGTAATAAATGATAGTACAACTTCTTCATTAAACCATTAACAAAAATAAAACTACTACACACTGATAAAAATTATTTGGACAAATATTTTGATATTTACTATAACACTTCCTAACACTATTTACATAAAAACAATGAATCTCTTATGCTGAATGAAAACAATTAAATAACATTAACTTAAAAATAAATTTCAATCTAATTTACAAAATACTTGAATATAAAATGAAGACCTTTTTATAGAAACATACACCAAAAAAAGTCATGTTATAGAATTACGTTTATGAATTTTTTTTTCAAAAACTTTGAATAGAAATATACTTTATTTGTATAAAATCAATTAGTCACAATTTTGATTTATATTTTATTTCATTGTAAATAATGTCTAAAGCTAGTAAATATGCATAATAATATTTCATAAATACAATTTCTAAAGTATAATCAATACTAGAATTCATGCTTTGTTCTTTAACATTATTAACGATACAATATTGCTATTTTCCACTATATTTAACTATTTTTGTTTTAAATATTTATTATACATTTTTCGAAGATTCTATAAAATCTAATCTATTAAATAGATTTAAATAAAGAAAGGCACAGAAATCAAGAACATATATTTTTAAACACAGAAAATTACATTATTCTACAAAGTATTCATTTCAATTTAAATTCTTTTTATATTCACATACAATATTGTTCATTTTCCAAGAAGAAAAAGTATCAACGGATTCATGCACAAACATAAATAATCGATGTGATATTGAAAATAAACATACAATATCGTACAATATATATATATATATATATATATATATATATATATATATATATATATATATATATATATGTATGTATGTATGTGTGTATTTACTTATATGCACACATAAATAAAATGAGAACAAGCAAGATACATTTTGTCAAACTAAGATTATTATCAATATCCTAAAGTATCAAGATAAGAAAACATACATTTTTGAAACTATCTAAGAAAATCTTCAGCACAAAGAGGTCGAAGGAAAACTTCGTTCAACTAAATAGAATAAATGACCGTAAGAAGTCAATCCCGTGATCTTTTGAAAAGTAGAAATGAGCTGAGAAGTTTTCAAGGTACCGTAAAAAGAATAACTTTGTATGTACCGTTTATAGAAAATATATTTGTACTGTTTGAGTAAAAACTAAAAACATTTGCGGTGGTACTCACATTATTGTAACTATTTAGTAGTGTTTATATAAGAACGGAAATAAGAATATAAATACGAATATTCATTTAAACATTGAAAAAGTGTGTCAGAAAATGAAAAAAAAATACTAAAAGTTTGCTTTAAAAACTGCAGATCATTTAATACAAAGCGTGTCATACTATAATTATATTCCAAACAGCTATCATTAAACATGTTTTTTTTCCTTTTCATAACATACACAGCAGTGAATCTAATTGAAATTGCATATTACATTCAACTGGTAATGGCTCTGTTGGAAATATTATGAAAAACTCAAGAATACTTGACAGTGTGTCGTATAGCATAATGTCGCATGATGGATATGTGAGGGTATAAAAAGGCAGAATATAAAAGCACTTTCGTTTATAAAAATTGCTCCTAGAAACACGACTGCGTATAATATGTCAATATAGTGTTGGAATGGCCTTCGCTTTAACATTACGATGCAGTCGTTCATGTTTTTCGACTATGTCAAAATATTTGACGAATGTGTCAATAAAATGAATAAATATTTATTATCAAAGATGATAAATTTATGATTCAATTTATATTTATAAGAAATTTCATTAAATATATTTTTTAAATATAATAAATCTTATTTTATAAAACGAAAATAAATATCATTTTTTATGTAACATATATTACTTCTTGGAAACCAGCAGAAAACGTATTATATGACATTATTTAATTAAATAATAAATTCATAAAAATCTGAATTTTATAAAGATAAATGAAATTATATTTTGTACACTATATACACTTTTGTAAGTTAATTAAATTTCGAATATATATAAGGATATTTGTAAATTTGTTCGTCATATTCTCTATTTCAAGTTTTGTACATGGAATAATTTATTTTTTAATAAGTTCTCGAAATTTCTTTTACATATAAAGCATGTATCAAAATTCAAGAGAACTGAATATAATTCTGTTTACAAACTCAAATTAACTGAATCTAGACTTGAAATAAATGAAACTTAAATAACATACATTTTGCTTTTCATGCCTATATGTTTATACGTTTACACTTATTCACTGCATATAAAATGCACATTTGAAGACAATTTTTTAAATAAAACATATCTACTGTATTAATTAGATGTAGACGACTGACTAGTACTTTGAATTTTCTGATAAATGTGCAGCAGATTTAAATATGACTATGACATATATCATCTTTCAAAAAGACGAATTTTCTTCGGTATTCTAAAGAAATGGAAATAATTTTATGGAAATTACAATTCAATTATAAAAAATTAATCAGTGTGTTTTTAAAACCCTTGTATTCAGGAGAAACTATTCTATAAAACCTATTTGATAAAAATATGTTCTTTTACCTACTACGGAATGTTTTTAATAATTTATATTTTTTTTTATTTCAGAACTTTCTAATGAAATTCTACATAGCGGATATAGATCAATAATAACAAAAATTTTATATTAATTTTATAATTAATTCATATAAGAAAACTTAGCAAATATCTTATAAGTAAAAATAGTTTTAAAAATTAGAAACAGATCTAAAATAAAGAAAAAATTATTGTCCAACGAATAGAATTTAAGCACACTAAAAATAAATGTTTCTAAATAAATTCAATACTTTCACACATTTTTACTATGAAAGTAGTAAATATTTATTTCTTATTTAAGACATATTGCAGTTTGATTTTTTATAGATCAAAATAAAAATAAATCAATTATAAACAAGACAATATAAAAACTATTATAAATCAATTACAATAATTGTAAACACAATAAAAGTTATACAAATTTACATACATATATATATATATATATATATATATATATATATATATATATATTTAAAACCAGACAAACAATATATACATAATAATTCGAATATATGTGAAACCGGAAATACAATCATACTGTTGATTGTCACGACACAATGGCATCGTACGCAAGCCAAAACGAACAATTCATTCTTGACTCGTGCCGTCTTTATTTTCTATTTCTGTCAATCGACTATACACAATAGTTAAGAAGTCAGACTTGGAAGAATAAAAGAATGTCTATGACAGAGGTCTATTGTTGATTTCCGAACGACTGGAAAAGGTCGATCTTCTGCAGGAAAACCTACTATATACTGTTGTGGTTTCAATAACCAACCGCCTTACAACCATCATAAAGTACTGACAGTGAGGAAATACTAAACTATATATATATATATATATATATATATATATATATATATCTATATATATATATATCATAAAAGAATTCCACGATATCTAAAGTTAATCCATTTAATCATAAAAATAATTACAGAAATAAGAAATAAACTATATTTCAAATGTATACGAAAGATAATAAAACATAAAAAATAATACACAATATCTACTAATTAATTACTTAACTGTGCTAAAATGTGCCTCGCGAGCCGCATGCGTCTCAAAAAGCTACTCTGTGCGGCTCTCGAGAAAATATTGGTTTCATTGCCCTGTTTCCTAAACTTTTATATTAATAATCTATAGTAGTATAGCATGTACGAACATGAGAATTTTATATATAAACCGATATTTTACGAGTATATATAAACGGGTAATTCACATTACATTTTCAAATATCCATATGGATTAAGTGCCCAAACTACTGTTTAGGGTGGGTCTGCGGTTATGGATAATCCTTAAAAAAACATAAAACAAAACAATTTTGTTAATTAAGACTTTTTGAATGTAATAGAACCAAGTAATGGACGAGTTACTCTGTAAATTTTTAAGAAAAATATCTTTAAAAATGCAATTTTTAACTGCAAAAAATGAAGAATCAAAGTCTATAACGAGCAGAGTTAAATATATTCTGCTTTAGTGAGTAGGACTACAATATAGTTGTATTTATTATTATTTATATTAATTCAGTAGGACAATAATTGCGGTCTAGTAAATTAATTTGAAGGTCATAAACCGCAATTATTTTTTATCAATTTAATAAATACAATTTTAAAATAATATTTTCTGTAGGTTTTCAACATTCAAAAATGTATGAAAAGTATTATTGCGGCTCTTATTATCAAAGAAATTTCCCACCCCTGGTATATACTATATTGTATGCATTTCACTAGTTTATATATATATATATATATATATATATATATATAATATATATATATATATATATATATATATATATATGTGTGTGTGTGTGTGTGTGTACGTATATGCATGTAATGAAATATTTTAAGAATTTATAAATAACATGATAATTTTTCTGAAACGAAATGTTTCTTTTTAACAAAATTTTAGTTTCATAGATATCACTTTCACAAAAAAAAATAAATAAATAATTTTATTACATGGTTAATTTGTAAAAAAAATAATCTCAGAAAATGTTCGAACTCTAAAATTTAGTAGAATTTTATTTGAAAGTTTTGACAGACTATAAAATAATATTTATTTTGTAAATTTTATAAATGTGTTAAATATGACAACTGGCGCGTACGTATGAATAGAAATGTATTTTTACATATATAAAAATACATAAATTTCGATAAATGTGATACTACTGTAGCCTAATATAAATACGTGCGTCATTATAATGGCATACACGTTGGCAATCTTTTATCTTTCCTATGACCCATGTGGCAAAAACTTGTCATCCGATATACGCAATACGAAAAGCAAAATAGAAGGAACGATGGTGGAGGCGCAGTGAAATTATAGAATGAAGTTTGTCGGACGTGTGTACAACTCGTGACTCGCTTTCGTATCGTTTCGCACGTTTTTCAAGTTCGACAAATTTATTCTGGCAGTTATATATAAAAAAAGCAGAACAAAGCAGACGAAGAAATTCAAACTCCGAACCTTAAAAACATCGTGCTATATTTCATACCGTATGGACAATTCTTCGAATAATACACTCCCTCAAGGTCTATTGTATAAATACTGTTCTTTGAAAATATAAGCGTTTTTCGTTTGATAGATTATATTCGAACAATTCTATTGAAAAATAAAACTCTGAATCCGAATAACTGGATTTCATGTGTTATCATTTCTTTATCATTGTTCGATTTTGGCGATTTTTCATATGGTATTGAAAAATTTAGTTCATTCGTGTATTATGCAGCGGCGGAGGGAATTTAATATTTATGTCTTGTATTTCAACTCGAAACATCCTCATCAATATTTGTATTATTTATTGTGTATGCTCTATCTTATAAATAATAATGAAGTGAAGTATTTCCAGGATGAAAGCATTAACTTGATTGATATATTTGAACACATTTTTCTTTCATTTATATTTTCTTTACCTCTTTATATCTATAAATAAAATTATATATATATATATATATATATATATATATATATATATACATACATAATACATCTATCAAAACAAAACTTTTTTTATCCTGACAAAATCACAAATATATTAATGGTTGACAATTATAATCAAAAGTGTTTTTTGAATTAAATTATTATAAAGAATGTTTAGATATTGATTACTTTTAAAAATATACAGAATAATATAATACATTATGCAAGAACGCTTATTTTTAAAAAAAAAAACTGTTACTATAAAAGTTGAAATACTTGTATAGATTGTAAAAAAATATTATAAATCTTCATGTAAAAGTTTTGGTTCTAAAATATAATAAAGAAATAGTTGTAATATATCTATAACAAATCTTTCATATTATATATATATATATATATATATATATATATATATATATATATCATATTTGGTAAACAAACAAATAATTATTAAAAATGTAAAAATAAAACAATACATGTATTTTAAATACTCGAAAATACTTAAATTATTTTAAATATTTAAATAATTGGGTATTTTTTATATATAATAAAAACCCACATTTCTCGGCACTTTGTCAGCATGACAAAGTCTATGCTGACGAAAAATGTTTGTCTATGGAGATGAGAATGTTTACTTTGTCACAGGTTTCCAGTTTAATTCATTATGTTTCGTCTTAGGTATTTTTTATGTTTAAATATATTATGTTGTAAAAACCAATAAACAGTTTTTTTTCTTTTTATGTTTTCTTTCTATTTTCCCGTCAATTTTGATTGGCTATATACTAATTATTATTAGAATATGTTAATATTAAATAACTATAGGATTCTCATTTTTCCACCGTTTGAGTATTGTTATTCTTTATGAAAATAAAATACTTTTAAGTTCGAATTCGAGATGTTCAACATTCACTCAGCAGCTTAAACGATATTTCACTGCATTACAGTCGCATCTGACATCCATCTTATTCAACATGAAATATTTCTCTTTCGACAATTTTCAAAAAATATGCTGTTTGTTCTTTATTATTTTCAGAGTTATTCGTCACGTACGATATTAATTATTTTTACATATTAACAAAACTGTTATAATTATACAAGTTATTACTTGTAGATTTTAGGAATGCACGTTATGAAATTTTCATAGATTGAATATTTTTGCCGTTAAAGTTAAATATGGTTTTAGTACTGTTTAACGGTAGACACACACAGTACGAGTCGCAACATCTAAAATAATATACCAACTACCCCAGTGACAGCTGGTATCGCGCTATACGACAATCGTTACATACTAGTGTTTTCGCGTTGCACGCCGGTCGTCAAGGATGCTACGCAAAGCACTTAACCGCATGCTTTCACGCGAAATATGTGTTAATTATGGTTCGCCCGGCGCGAATATTGCCGACGGAATAGTTTTATGGCGCGCCAAATCCGCCTTATAGGTTTCTCCAGGTACCCATTCATGTCGAGTGCTATACATCTTGTGATATACTCAGTACCTGTTAGGTGGTCGACTAAGAGTTCTTTAGATACACAGTTATGATCTTACGTGATTCATCAGATTTTACGCACTGTTTTAAATACTATTTTTTTCATTATGTCAGTCTTGGCCCGGAATGTGCAGTCTTATTTTATGACACGTACGTTGGGAATTCGTATTAAATTGTATTCATGTAACAACTTCATTTTCAGAACAGGAATGAAATGAATATTTTAGTTTCATTTCAGTCATATGTAACTATTTAATTAAAAAATACCAGTACAATTCACGTGCACACAAACATGTCATGAATGTTTGTGTGTACGGATGTGTATATAATTTTACAACTGCATTTCTATTGACATATAATATTTTAAATAATAATAAAATCCACACCATAATTATACTTTAATCTAGCTCTTTAACATTTGAACAGAAAAATTACAAATTCTGCTTACAGCATCATAAAGGCACACTTTAATAAAATAGATTGTGTATAGAATAAAACAACAGTTATAAGTTAAAGTAATAAAATAAATTATGAAACAATAAAATATTAAAAGTGGTTCGTAGTTTAATAATTTTACATTGACGATTGTGCACTTTGGGTCGTTGATATACACAAAAGAGGTTTCAGAAAAGTTAAAAATCAAAGAATTAATGAACTTTGAAGTACCATTTAACAAGTGAAGTAATTGAAAATTCACATATGAATTCTATATTTAATTTTTTTAAACCGCTCACATTAAAAATAATAACCAATCACTTTACACCTTTTAAACCCACAAATACTATGAGTATTTCTACATAAAAATTTGGCTACTTATAAATACAGAGTTATATATAAATCACTTTTCGATAAGCAATCATTGTAATTGTTTATTATCAAGAGCTTAATACACAGTCAAATGCGTTTGACGGATTACAGAATTCATTCAAACCACTATCAATGTGTTTGCAAACGTTTGCGTCTATGTGGTGCATGACTTACGCATTGATCCGAGACGAGACAATTAGCGCTTGTACTACAAGTGCACGTTATCGTAATAATCCAGTGAGTGCGCATTTAACGAAGGGTCAATGCGTCAGTGCACATTGTGATGATTGAATAGAACCTATGTGTAGCAGCTGACTATGGTCAATATTGGAAGCTCAAATATGTATGAACAGTTGCACAATATCATGTTAGACCTATCAGTAATAATATGATAACATACGAGATGTAACTAATATCAAATGGTATTTAAAATACTTTTCTTCCAAACCAATCAGTATAAAAAAATGAAACGGAACAAAAACAATACAACTAATTGTTTATTTAATACTTTAAATGAAGATAGGAAATTTATTTCAAACTACGTATTTACATTTTCATTTTAAAACAAATTCCAACAAAATTATTTTAAAGACATACCTTTACACATAATATTTTAAATAAATGGACGTTTGATATATATATATATATATATAATGAATCAATACATTAAAATAGAAATTAAATAGTAAGTGTATATTATTTTAAAACTTGAACATAACAGAAAAACACTCATAAACACTCCTTTATATTAGGAAAAACAGATAAAATGAAAATAACATTTAAAAAAAACTTTTGTTATTCTTTCTTTTTTATTTTATGTATTTTTATTTCTCAGTAAAGTAAATGACTGTTCTTTCTCTTTTTGTCCCGGCCACTATTTTTTTCTTTCTTTATATATATATATATATATATATATATATATATATAATATAAAAAGTTATAAAAAAAGAATATGTATATAAGCACAAAAAATATAAAATTAGAAATCGACATAGTACCTACAACTTACAAAGTTTAAAACACCATACTTTTTTTAGAAAAATAAATTTTAAAATACATTCAATACCGTTTCTTTATTTATATTTTTTCTGTAAAGATCCCTTTATCATATTAATAATATAAGATACAATATAAATTAGCCACACAATTTTAAAAAAAGTTAACGTTTTGAATAGTATTGTTAACTCATTCATACCCATTATTTTTTCTAAAAATTACGAAAAACACATAAAATACTTCTCTTTCAAATAATTTAGAACAATATTGTTATCATTTTTATCTTTACAAATTATAATACTTTGTATATGAAGAATTTAAATGAGAGACTGATAATTACAAATTTAATATAATTGTTTTTCGATATTGTTTTATTATCACTTATTTATATTTTAGATAAAAACATTTTTAAAAGAGAGAATATATATTTAAATGGGAACCAAGGAATATAAAAAGATCAAGAAAGAGACCAATGAACAGGTGGAATAAGGAAAGTAAAACTTTTATTGGCAATCAGTGAAAAAGAGAGGCATTCAATCGTACAAAATGGAAAATCATGGAAGAGGCCTTTATCCAGCAGTGGATTGACATATATTGATGATGATGGCAATATATATATATATATATATTTATATACACACATCAAAGCGGTTATTTAATTGCTATATGATCACTATCCCCAAAAAGCTTTCGACCATGTTATCTTGCTTCATGGCATATGATGTCCTCCCGATTGTATACGAGAAAGAGAGTAAATGTAAACGATGTAATGTGTGGATGCATACGTGTATGTCAACGTGTGTGTACGTGTATGTGTGTAAATGTTAGTGTATAAAGGGAAATATTGTCCATGTCAATGGCAGACAGCCTACGACGATGCTGTTACGGCCTTGATCAATATTGTTTTAGGTCTGACACTCACGCGACATGTGTGCCCTCCGGACGCTTGTGACTGAATTACTTGATCCGGTTTTGAAATGAAGTATGGACAAGTTCAATTAACCGAATATACATACCCACGGATGATATTCAATGTTCTGAACGAGTTGTTAAATATTTCATTGACGAAGATGATTATTTAATTTTTTGCCGTATTCGCAACGCACTGGAAGTCTTCAATACAAAAATGTTATAAAACTCGACGACAAAAACTGACAAGCAAATAACAAAGAACAAATTATACTCTATCGTATATATATATATATATATATATATATATATATATATATATAAATAATTACTTTAGAGATTCGATTGATATAAATAAAAAAGTTTAATGACAATCATGATATAAATTCCAATCACTTTTAAAAGCGGTATAAATAACTGCCCAATATATTAATGTGCTTATCATGGTATCTTAATTAAAAACTGGACCTTATCAAATATTATTCTATATACGGATTTTTTGCACATTTAAGTCTTCTATCAAAAAGTATTATAAAAAAATTAAAATTGGAAAAATTGAAAACTATAATGAACTTTAATAGAAAATATTGTCATATTTAAGAACTAATATAAAATTAAAAGTGAACAAAATTTATTTTTTCGATGTACATATGTACATCATTTAAAAACAACTTTATAAAACCACACGTTTTCAAGAGATTATTTGAAAAACAAATACATCCAATTTCTTCGATCAAATAGTAACTTGTTTAAATAATGTAAAACAACTGTTTTATTTAATTCCATTACGTTCAATGAAACATAAAAACGAAAGACCATGTAGAATACAATTTGATAACAAGTCTAGAAAAGGATTGGGCGATACAGGGAACAATAATAGAACGGAAATTTATATTGCAAACTTTGTTGCATTGTCGACCACGAACAAATATTATGTTCCCTGCAGAACGATATTTTAAGAGCTTTACGACGTCCGCAAAACAATAATTCTAGTCAAAACTTGACCAATGTTTAAAAATTCACGAGAATACAGCGTTTCAGATACCGGTTCACAACAGGCACGAAATATATTAAATTACATACTTTTACAAATAATAAGAGTCATGGAATATTCATCAATAGGTTTTACAAGATAAATATAAGGAATAAATTATATTTTTCATTGCTACTTTAGAGATAGATGATTAAATAAGTATATATTATTTTTTTTACTAATTGGGAAATCTTCACACATAGATAATTATGTTTTTCAAACATTTTTTAATAAAAATACTGCCTAATTTAAAAAAAATAAATTTGATCTAAGTTAAACTATGTTAATACCTAAACATTTTTGACTTCATTCACAAAACATAGATTTTATTTTGAAGTTTTTTCTAATTTACTATCAATTAATAACATAAAATATTTGTTATGATTGAAAACATTCAACTGCAATTAGAAATTGATATAAATCAACTGAATGTCATGATGGGTCAAGTGATTGTTGTAAGGCTTAATTAGGCGATCAAAAATTTTAATTATTTACAATCTTTACTTTTACAAATGAATTAATACTCCATTAATATTTTTTTAACTCTTAAATGCATAGTTTTTTCGAAAGTTTAAAATATAATTTAAAAAAATTATGATATATTTACATATGTTTTTTTACATGATTACTCGATAATTGACACAATTATATTGTAGAAATGTAACAGTAGGTTTCAAATACATATCTAGTACTCAATACTATCTACATAAACGAAAATAAATATGTAGTAGTTCTGCAACCACATGCATTTAGGGGTTAAAACAAATCCCAAATTACTAAATGCTGCTCACTTTGATACGATGATATATAGTTTGATGAATATTCCATAACAATTAAATTTCATGCACGCAAATTACTAACATATGATACAAAAATAACTAACGTGAATTACATTATTTGTGAAAGCGATTTTGGATATATTTTTAACTATAACTGTACTAACGCCACTGTATGAGTTATTTTTTAAAAAAAGTATTCGTTTACTTCAATACAAAATCTTAAACGTGCATCTCAGTAAATCGTCTTAGATAAATAAATATAATACACATTTCAGTAGACACACACATTTTTTTATCCAGAAATAAAAAGTTGATATTCAACAATATTTTCAAGTCAAATAAAAGTTTTATATATACAAGTGATAAGTCAAAGATTTGTTTAATTTTAAGAAATCGAAAAGATAATTTAATTTTAAGGGAGTGTTTAGTAACAGAATATAGAATAGAAAATTTTTGATAATAAATAAAATAATAATAATAGAAACGAAATAAAATCATACTCATGTACCAAGATTACGAAACTTGTTTTACATTCTTTGATTATTCAAATAAATCATATAATCAATATTATCTACAATATGAGTATATATATATATATATATATAATTATAAACGAAATATAAGATACTGAGTTAAGAATGGCAAGAATCAATAAAAAAATTGTAATAAAAATAAAAAGTATGTCAATGAAAAAAATACATTCATAGTCACGATACCAACTGGATGTGAAAAAAAAAACGAAATTACTCTCTACAATAGCAAGAAAATTGTAACTTAAATTACCTACCGACGTCGAAGCAAGAAAATAAAGATCAAATGACACTTAAGACAAAGAAAATTGAGGCAGGTGTAGGAGAACAAGGATAATTTCGATACAGAATAGACAGAAACGGAAAAATCACTCATGAAACTTTTGTTTCAGTTGAATAAAAAAGTGAACCAGAATCAAGAAGAAGAAAGGTCAATATAATTACGACCAACCCGTGTATCGTAATTCGTCGACTGGACGCAGTCGGCATTCGTGTAGTGGCCATCGGGGAAATCCAAAAACCTAACCACTGATTCCAGCTAAAACATAGCTGTGTAGCTTTGCAAAAGGGATTACATTTTTCTGTTGAAATTGATTACATTGATTTATATATATTTTTTCGTCTGTAATTACTGTAGCAGATAGAAAATTTTATCGTTATTGAATTGTACCGATAATTCAATTACGAACTAAGATTGTACGGTCTCTCTTCAAAAACGTACTGGGTATTTTATGAAACATTCTTATTTATTTATTTTGTATCCGAACAAATAAAACATTTGTTAAATTCGTAACATAATAATCCCATATAAAAAGAAAATAGATAAAAGTATTCTTTCAGTGTAAAATAATAAATTCTCATACAAGCAATTCTTATTCGTATCAAAATTTATATAATAAAAATATATATTACATAAAAATATGTTTGTAAATGCATATAATGTAATGCTGAAGAACAAAAGAAAACAAATATAAATAAACTATTTTTCTTTAATTGTTTAAGACAAATGCTGAAATAACATGACTGAAAAAGTCAATCTAACAAACAAAATTAAATATTAAAAAAAAACTTTTTGATAATAAAATATAAATGTTTAAATACATTGTTATAAATTAATTAGATACTAATAAGAAGCATACATTCAGGAATTCAAAATAATATTTAATATATAGTAGTGCTTATGGAACAATTCTTCAAAAATAAAGTTAAAAATTCTACAAATTTACGAATAAAATTTAAATTCTCAAAGTGTTGAAATATTCAATAAAATATATTATGGTTTAAATGCGATATATTAATTTGAATAAAAAAAGAACATAAAGTAGAAAATTGAATGAGATTAAATTATGTAAATAAGTGTATTTTTTTCTAAACAAAAGAAAGTACTAAAACGGACAAACCAAAATAACCCGACAATAAAAGTAGATACGAACGATATAGACTATTTTAATCAAGTCTTTGTATACGCAATAAATATAATGGTAAAGGTACGGTACAGTCTGTTTTAGATGGTCTCAGAGTTGGAGACAGGATGAACAACAGCAATATAGCATACGAGGGGGTGTAGAGAGGAAGCACTTTGCATGACAGTGGTGATGGTGGTGGGAAATTGTCCGGGTGCAACAAAACTGTGGTGTACATCAGTCTGCGGAATGTTGTGTGTGCAGCCATGCGACAATAAGTGATGTCATGGCGCGATGGCGGTCGGCCGAGTAGAGTACCCAGCGTTTCCACCACGGTCGAGCGTACAACGGTCACAGTCATCTTGGACTAACGTTACCACAATATGGCGGTTAAATCGAGTATGAACATAAGATGTTCGTTGAAGAATAGGCGATGGTTTGCCACTTGATGGAAATGGGGTTGATCGAGTGGGTTGGATTTACTTTTTGTCCGTGTAGATTTTTTAAGAAACAAATACATGTTTTCCAACAAAATACACTTTCGAAAAGTGAATTATAGAAACAGTTATATCATTCGTATCAGAAATAATAATTGAAAACCGAGTATTTCGAAATATAAAAATATATTTTCACTCGAGTTTTAAAACATTTTTTTAAAAATAATATTTCAACCATATTTCTCATAATTTTTCCATATAACACATTTTGACATGGGTTCAGTCTCAAAAACTTGTATACAATTTTTCAAAGTAAAAAAATTGACAAAAATTATGACTACTAACGAAGTTCTACATTTGAATTAATATACTTCAATTAAAACCTTAATCTTGTATTCATTAAAAATGTAAATCGTCTCTCCTTTAAGGCATGTTGTAATTTTTACAAGTATTAATTACTGTAATGAATTACCTTAACAAAACATTCGTACTGAGATAATTGGACGCTGTAGCTTTTTAAATTATTAATATTTATAACATTAAACTCGATATTTATTTATTTACTTAGTAATAAGAAATAAAATCAAATATTTTTATTTATTATTACTTTTCGTTAAAAATATGACAGTAAAAATATAACGATACACATTTATATGTATATATATATATATATATATATATATATATATATATAAATACGTTTATAAAAACATTTTTATCCTTTCACATTTATTAATCAGAAAGAACATCTTTCCCCAGTATAAAGTTATAGAATACTGATACTTTTTTCTATATTTTGTCATTTAATTTTATTCTTCATTCGAATATTTCAAAAAATAGCACATATATACATCTACGTATGAATCGCCTGCAGTATCAGGAATGATAATTCTACGTTTTCTTGGAATTTTAATCACAACAAATCATTATTTTTGTCTTTCTTTAATTGTTTTTCTTCGAATATACTGTAACATTTTATATAAAAATATGTGATCACAATGTTTTATTTCAAATACGTTTTTAATATTTATGAAGAAAATATCAAAACTATAATTATGAGCTAGTCCACATAATAGCAACTTAGTTACTTATTTTAGTGATTATCGAAATTCGACAACATCTAACATATTAATCATTAATATGCAATAAATTTATTAATTATATAATTTCATAATTTACACTACCTGGAAACATTTCATAATTTACACAGCTTAGAACGTAGTACAAACAAAGTTTTAATAATTTTCATATAAAAATAGTTTCAAATATAAAATGTAATTTTTCTTGTAAAATAATGCATTTTGATTTCTTTTTAATATTTATTTATTTAAATATTATTATGGTAAGCAAAACTTCAAACCTACTCTGAAAAAAAGAAAAGTTTCATACTTATTCAAAATAACTGAAAGGTAAATTTTAATCTGTTCTACGAATTCGAAATAAAGTCATCAAATTAAATGTTATAATTAGATCTTAACTTATATAACATTAAAGCAAATTATGATAAAAATAATTAATAAAACGTATATTTGTTAATAAATTAAAAATTAATTTGTAAGTAAATGAATAATACTTCGAAGACAGCAATAATTACAAATAATTTGATAATACATTAATAAAAAAAATAAGTTTATTGATTAAAATAAATCTTACAAATTACATTTTCAGCGAAATACGTCACTATTTAAAATACAATTTTTAGTAAATAAATATATACAAATGGTAGAAAATAAAATATCTGATAGTCAAGAAATGAAACTTAACAACACTTTATACTTATAAAATAATGTTTAAAACTTTCGTGTATCCCCACATAATTTTATATGTTTGAATATATATATATGTATGTATGTATGTACATATATATATATATATATATATATATATATATATATACATATATATATATATATATATATATATATATATATATATATATATATATATAAGCTGTGTGTTATACGTGTAGTCACACATAAAAGAAGATTTAATTTTGAAACTACTGAAAATAACACTGGTATTAAAAGTAACAGTACAATAAGCAGTATAATAAATAATAAAAGACGAACATCCATAAATATTTTATATTATCACCTTAATTAACAGTTTGAGATTAAGATAAAGTTATAATTAATGTATCTCAACGAAGTCTGCAGTAAGATCGTTATTTCTAGCAGTTTAAGTTTTGTGTGTACAGTGAGATTCTAAATAAGTCGTCTAATTTTAGAATTCAGATTTATTATTTGTTTTTTAATTAATTTTTCATTAAAATGGAAGAAAGTATAATACTTATTGTTCTGTTACAATTTATTCGCGAATTTGAATTTAATTTATTTGAATGGAACTTTCATTCTATATAGTTGATTGCAATATATTTGAAAAGAAGTTGAAAAGAAATTCCAGTGTTATTGTCCAGAACGGATACTACCATTTATTTATATATATTGCAACGCATATATATATATATATATATCTTTTAAAGTAAATATATGATTTAAAAAAAGACGTTACTACATATGAAAAATGGGAAAAATAATAATTTCGAAAAATAATATACGAATAGGTACAAGTTGAAGACACAATCTTCTAGCATGAATTTTAATAGAGTCAGAAATATTATGAAGGACTGAAACGAAACTCTCTTGTTGATAATACCTAATCCCACGTTGAATATTTTACATTTTAAACGACTTATGGTAATGCGGGGACTAACATACGGCTCAAGCACTTAGGACTTATTGTTGGAATCCTCCGCTTACAAAAAGGGTGCAGAAGCCATCTACGAAATTATTCAAACAAATTGCTTAATACACAGTACATATACACGTATACATGAGTTAGAATGAATTTATTTTACTGTTCAGTGTAAATAAAAGGATTTGAATTATAACTCAACTTGAAATATGAATCTCGGGGGAACACCGTATTTTTCTTTACGCAGTACTTTCAATTTTCAATAAAAACTTTCTCTCCTATAAGTAAAATCGAAAAGTATGCGATTATTTAGCATGAATTGCAGAATTTGTAGCCATTCAAATATACACGCACATACAAATAAATATATTTATACCAATATGCCTGTATTTTACCATTTGTGTTTAATATTCGAGAAAAAATATTATAATTCAAAACGGAGGTGATCGGGAATTAAAATATTTCTTCGTGAGTTTATAAAAAAAAGCACAAGGAAGAATAATCTCAAAAATATGACTGTGTAAATATCAAAATTAAGAGTTAATTTCATTATTATTATTAGAAACATTTTTAAATAAAAGATATTCAAATGCCTATCATAAACAGGTAAAGTATAAAATTTGTAGAATGTCAATTGAATAAAATAAGATTATTTAATAATGTTTTACAAATGTTACTTAAGAATAAAATATTTGTATAAAGTTATTCAGTTAAAAAATATTTTTTTTTTTAGAATTAAAAGTAACTAATTATTTTGTATTTATAACTAAAAAGAAATACCAATATGTACATAATTTGCATGCATATATATGTGTATATATATATATATATATATATATATATATATATATATAAACACCGAGAAAAAACAATTATGTATTCAAATATTAATTCAAAAAAGATCATAATCTGAACATAAATTAAGGAAAGCAGATTGTTGAAAAGCACTGTTAAATTAGGTACTTCTAAATAAATAACAAGTATTGTCCAAGTTTACTCAAAAAAGATTACTTTATAAAAGTGATTATTCTCCAGGTGGAAATAAAATAAACGAAATAAGGGAAATATTTTAGTACTTCAAAATTTCGGTGTAAAAACAAATTCTATTGAAATCTAATACGGTTCGTTGCTAAAGAGAATTACATTACCTCAATAAAAAGTAAAGAGATTACAAATACGTACTTCTCGCCTTAACAAATTGTAAACAGTAACGTCAATCTATTATTTCAGAAGATGTTGCGGTTCTTAAAATATACAATCTTACAGTAGTACAATGTATTGTTACGTTTTATCTTTTACATACATTACCACTTCCAGTAATTTTATAGCGTTTAACAGCATCACCTTAAATTGCAGAAGCCAAACGTAGGTACAATTACAGAAAACCTCAGTCAAGAAACCTTGTTAAGATATATAATTCAATCCCGAGATTTTCTTATTACAAAATCAGCGTTATTTCAACTTTCTTTATATCATCACCGCATCTCTCTTTCACAATTTGTTGCACGCAGAATTTGAGAGAACACAAAAAGGTTATTATACATTTCATATAAATCTCTTCATCAAGACACAAATATCATTACTATATTAAATACTAAAACGGTATTAAATCCATAAGATATATCGCTAGATAACGTACGAACTTGAACATACAAACATAACTATCTTCATCAGATTCAAGATTATGTTCTGTTTGCGGAAACATCATTCTATCCATCGCTATGTGGGATTTGTGAGAGTAACTTTAATTGGGTTTCCGTGTGGTTGGCGCTGCTAGCGGGGTAACAGCTACTCACTCGTCAAGGGAAGGGTGACATAATAGACGAGAAGGTGGTTCTAGTGTTATCTGGGTAGGTGTTTCCTTGACGCATTTCACCCTGAAACTACGACTACTACTACAAGTGTGATGTGAAAATTGACTACTGTTACAACTACGAAAGTCGTATGTTGTTTGTTGGTTTGTTTGTTTGTTGTTGACGTCGGACATCTTAATCGCAAACGTCAAACGTAATTTTAGTAGCTATATTTGGACATTTGATGTGATAATGACAGTCGCTCATCTATAAATATGTAATAAATATATATATATATATATATATATATACAAACACCAACCAACTTCAAATTTTCTCATTTTCTAGATTCAAAACAATAAAATTAAACCAAATTTTGAATTATGAATCAAAAAACCCACATGCCCTAATGAATTATATTCGTTTATTATGTTAAGAAATACAAAACTATTATAAGCATTTTCAAATAACTTAAATGTAATATTTACTAGTATATTTTGAACAATACTGAATTGATCATTTTTTTCAATAATAGTAGAAAATATTAGCAAAAAAAGTTACATAAGAATGCATGTAGAAACAATTTACCAAAATAACACGTTATGTGAATGTATTGTAGAAACGATTATCTATCTTCTTGATTAAATTATTTTATCGGTTTTTAATTTATTTACCTTCTGTTAATTATAAAGAAATATTAATTATAGATTATCATTATCTACTACAAATATATATATATATATATATATACCAATTTTAAGATTTTTTTCATCAAAAAATATAAATAGTAATTCAATCTTCTTAGATGTTAATGTGACACAAAGATGATCTTAAAATATCTGAATGTTTTAAGACCAAAACTTCGTACTGAATAACAAAATTACGATCTTGAAGTTCATATTACTTATATCATATACATGTAATGACAGTACTATAAGTTTTTAAGACCATAACATCATTTTTAATAATTTAATTAATAACTATAACATTTTCTTCCTAGCAGAATAAATTTAAATATATAATTTACTTTACTAGAAAGAAGATTTAAATATTTATAATAATTAAATTTTAGTATATAATAAATTAAAAAATGTTGGTATTTTTACGTACAGAGATCGATGCTCTTTGGTTTATATAAAGGAACTAAAAATGATCAAATAAGGAATATTTATTATAAAATATTTGGAAAAGTTCCAGGATTTGTTTGAAAAGCACGAGAAATGTGCAATAAATCTTATTTTGTTGTTTTTATCAATAACCGTACGATATGACCTGCTGAATACGAAGACTTTTAAAAATAGTATTGTCATAGATCATACAAAGTTATATATTATTTACTCAAACACACACACAAACATATATATATATATATATAAAGTTAGAATTTCATTTATTTTCTAATTTATTAAAAAACGTATAATATCATTATTTTCGCGAAAACTACATCTTTTTTCTGTATTACAAGAACTATTATCAGAAAATTGCGATGAATCTTGAAGAATTAAGCTTAGATTAAACTAAGATTATAAAATGAAATTTGATAAGTGAATTAAAAAGTAAAAATAAACCCAAATATTAATTAAAATACTTTTAATATATATATATATACATAATATTAATTTATGTTAGACAACTGTTAAACTTATTAATATATTTGGATATACACACTTTGTTTTGATTTCCACAAATAAATAATCGAATTTGTCTTTTATGTTATTTAATTTACGTTTTAATTAAAATCGACAAACGCATTAAATGTATTATCAGTTTTTTTTCTAATTATTTCCAAGGACTTAAGATTTAGATAAACACATTTACATTCATTTAAGAAAAATTACAAAATCTAATCTTTGTTTAAAATATTTCAGTATTGTTGTTTTGTTGTGAAAGAAAAAAGTCAATATATTTTAATGTTACATTATTGATAGTATGTTACTTTATTGTACAATTGAAAATGATTTTAGTAAAAAAAATATATGAAATTAAATTCTTATATATTATTGAAGACAAAAAATCACTTATTTTCTTCTTGGCGACCAGATTTGTTTTTTTACATACTTTCATTTCAATTTTCAATTTAAATAAAACAAACACAAAATCACAATCGTAGTAATTACTTATTAGATACAACAGTAGGGTCCACTATCTGTTCCCGCATTTGGCATAACTCCATAGTTTTATGTCCATTGTGGATGTTGGCGTGGTATGGTAATTTACAATCGATACAAATGGACGGAATGTTCAGTCGGCATTCTAACAATCCGATTACGTAACACCAATATGCTAACAATTTAGTGCCGGACACCCCGATTCGCAACCATCGAACGGTATCGAGAACGGTACGACGTCTACAAATCCGTATATTTCGGGTTCGATTCGAATTGTGGAACAAACACTTCTCTGTATCGTATATATGTAGTATAAGATTGATTGCTATCGGAATCAATGTGGTTTTCAATCCATTCGAAATGTACGTTAAATGTTTGAATATAATTTCAGTCACGCAACTCTTTTCCGATGATTTTGTAGTAGCGAATCGTATGAATCGAATTTTGTTCTCGTACTTAAACCTAAACATAAGTTCATTACAGTACGAGAGAACTAGAATTTATGAGAATATATATATATATATATATACCAAATCAATAATAATAAATATATTTTTTTCTTTTATTAGTACATAAAATATTATCAAATATCGTACTTAAGCTTCCATTTTAATAAAATATAAGATATACTGTATACTCAAGATACACTAGCTATTCTAAAAAAAAGGCTATAATTATTAAAAAACTAGTTTATTTTCAATGTTCACATTTAAAATATAAATGGAACTTTACCAAATTATTTTTCAAATAATGTAGTTTTTAAATTGATTTTTCAATACTATATTAGAATGTAATTTATAGAAATAACAATAAGAAGTAAATAATAATGCTAATATAAAAATACCTCAATAGATATTTCCATACTGTTTGTTTCTCTACTCAATAATCGACATATAATGGTTGACGATGGGGAATAATTGAAAAAATATAATATATATATATATATATATATATATATATACATACAACTTATTAATTAATACTCTAAAGGGTTTAGAAAAGAAAAATTGCATTATTAATTTTATTTATTACACAAAATTAATAAGATTATTGCTCCTTATTTGATAAATTAGAAGCTAGGAGGTATTTTTATATTATAGTATGCAATATTGCAACTGATAATATAATATTATAACAAATTCTAAATAATAAAGACATATTTTATGAAACTTTGCATCCATGAATATATATATTCATACACACACAAATGTACATACATATATATATATATATATATATATATATATATATATATATATACATACACATACTCGTACATACATACAAATATATATATATATATATATATATATATATATATATATATATATGTATGTATGTATGTATGTATACGTAGAGGTGGTTCAATTTAGGTTTCCACATGAAAGTATTACAAAAATCACGTTATTTTTTATTTGAGTTCAATTGCATTTCAGTACTGAACTGAACTAAAATACTGAATAAAAAATAAAATGATTTTTTTTAATTTTGGGATTTTTTTTAATATTTTCATGTGGAAGACTAATCTGAATCACCTATATATACACATGTATATTTAGAGTAAG
>CM068314.1:25835607-25953107 GCA_034766995.1 Acanthacorydalis orientalis | reverse complement strand
AGTATTTCAAACAGTGTTGAGAAGAGGACTCTCGAGAATACTAAACTACGACACAAGCACTGAAAGGGAACTGTTTGGCGTTAACGCGTTAAATTCTCTTAAAGCTCCCTATAATGGCATAATGATGTAATTGATATCCAACCTATTCATTTTTCGTTAATGGAATTTTAACTTAAGCTTAAAAATGAATAAATCATTGATGACTAACTTTATATTTTTATTTTATGTTTATGATAAAACAAACGACACTTTCATACATCTATAAAATAAACATAAACATATATATATATATATATATATATATATATATATATATATATATATATCAAATAAATAATAATTTAATTTTTATAATGAAAAGTATTGCAGTTTAATTAAATATGCATTCAGATCATTGATTAGTTAGAATAAAAAAAAATAAAAATAACAATTGAAGTTTTTTTGATATTTAATGTAAATTTACAAATGAAAATGAGAATGAGAATAGTTTATTTGAATAATTGATAAAATACAATTAAAATATTTATTTATTAAAATAAAAAATATTGAAAAATAAATTTAGAATGCACACAGTATATTTAAGATTCTTTTCAATGATACCAAGATTAGTCAAATTCATTAATAAATGCACTTTCTACATTTGCTGGTAATAATTGTATTCATGAAAGAAGATAATACAATAGTTTTTTTTTTAAATTAAAATCTAAAAGAAATATTTTTCTATTTGTTACGATTGTGAAATCAGACATGAAAGTAGTAACTGATGCAAAAGACAAGTACCACTTCATCAAGTTGACGAGTAACACAGAATGAAACTTTAATCCGCAGCACAGTGTTTCAAAGAGACAGCGGCACTGCAACGGCCTGAAGCGAAGTCTTAACTTCTTCTACTTCTGCTTTTCCATCAGATGAATTAGAGAAGCTACCCACTTTGCGGTAATGTAATTGGTCCCTGTAAGCATTGCTAATGCGGACGGGACATTTTACCTAATTAAAATACAGTAAACCCACTTGTGAATCTTGAAATGAAGAATGTCTAGTAATCTTTCAGTTGGTGGAAGTGCTGGGTATAAAAAGTAAAACGTCTACTACGACTACGTACGAGATCGTAGTCTTTTTAAATTTGGTCCTTGAGAATAAATATTTAACAATAGAAATTTAAGACGCTTTGTCATATTATGGTTTCAATCTTCTACTCTCGCATTTGAAACCTGTTTGATTTGACGATCTATTATGATAATTTATCTACAGAATTCAATATAAAATAGTTTTCAAGTTTTCATTAATTATATATATATATATATATATATATGTGTGTGTGTGTGTGTGTATGTGTGTGTGGTGTGTAAATATACAAACAAGTATAAGAGATAAAAATTTCAAAAATATTAGTGCACATATTTTAAATTTATATATATATATATATATATATATTAAATGAATAAAATCCACATGGCATGTATTAAATAATTTGTGTAATAATATGTATTAAATATACTTACACATATAAGAGTATGTGCGTAGATAAACTTGAAAATAATGTTTTCTTGTTAACCATTGCACTAAAGTTATTGAACAAATAATAAAGAGAAATATTCCTGAAAATCGTTATAAGATTTAATTATACATTTTATAACCATTGTAACTAAGTTATGACTATTTAATGCGTGAATGCAATATTTAAATTACAAGAATATAGAGTAAGGTAAACAAGCTCTTTGTTTTATTGTTATTGTTATTGCGTGGATGTTGTAACATATTTGTAGAGTGTGAAATTAATGAACAGCATAAAACATTAAACCGATTCAGTTATATGATGATACTGTAGTTGGTGTTTGTTTTATATTACCTACAGGCATATTTAATATTGTTTTCAGAATAATGGATTGCATTCATTTGAAATTATATTAGTTAATAGATTGCATTAATTTAATTAGTATTTTGTGTGCGTGTGTGTTTTTGTTTTTTAGATTTATATGTTGGTGGTTATTACTAAATGGAAAAGCTGATTTCGAGGTTTATTTATCGTTTAATGAATAGAGTATACGTGGTGATAACGGATTTTCATTAAATAGAAGTTGTCTGTAATGAATCGAGCAGTTTTTGCTAGTTTGTAATGCAAATTAAATTCTCTAATGAAATAAACAGTGTTTGTTTCCGGAAACTATTCTTGCTTCTCACTACTTGATTATTTTATTTAATATGAAACTTTTTACGCTACCACGGAATAAAAGAATGTTTCTTTGACGTGTGTAGTATTAAAATATTCATTCTCTAGGAAGAATCCAATAAGATTTCATTCCTTTTTAAATAATAGTTGTATTGAATTCAGATGTCGGAGAGGAATGGTTGTTTCTTCCCTGACACAAAGCACTTTAAGGAATTGGGGCTCAGTCCGAAGATGCCCTTTTCTTGAGTGTATATACGACCACGACAGTTTTTAGAGGAATAACAACTGTTTTGTTACCTACAGAATACTTTATTTACACACAGTCTGTGCTAACTGTATTCACACACGATGCAGTCGGTCGTACGCTGATGACGCTTTATTATACACTGACTGACATCCAATACATCCCAAACCCATATCCCTTAGCACGCTCTCAGCGAGATCCTTCCAGTTCACAGATGTGCCACCAATCAGTCGACAGATCAGTAAGATATCCTTAACAATAGTAAATAATTACTTAACGATTTTATATTTAAAAAATGTTTTATAATTTTAAAACACATGTACATATATATATATATATATATATACATACGAGTATATATATATACAGATAAATAGATCGATAGATGAATTTTATTTTTATATATCTCTATATATGCATAAAATCAAAATGTTCCACTAAAAATCAAAAATCCATAACGTCGACTTATTTATCTGATACAAGGCTTCTATGATGCCCACATATGTTGTTTCATTCCGTTACATGTACATGCTTATAACTGACAAGTGGGCGAGCGAAGCGAACACGGGGGTTGACGAGTAAAGCGAGTTGCGGGCGCAGTCCCTAGTTTGTATATATATATATATAAACTTTTTGGAATATACTACCACAAATAAAATACAATTTATGACAGAAATATGATATTCATATTTAGACTAATTCAATAATAAAACGCAGAAATTAATAAAACATAATAAGTAATAAAATTATTTCTTGCTGAAAACTAGTTAATAACCAACAAACACAGTTTCGTAAATGATCAATAATTAAAAGTTTTTTCTACTTATTTTAATTAATACTCTCCGAACATTAACTCTAAATTGGCTACAGAATTCAACTACATAACCGAATTAGAAAAATGATGCGTGAAAGAAAAGGTCATGAAGTAAGATAAGAATGTAAAAAAGAGGAGAATGGAAGAAGGTGCGTAAATGTATGCGTCAGATACATGTTTGTATTTGAAACTGTGTGTGTGCTCACTTGTGATGGTATGAGGTTGGATGATCACGTTGGTGGCCCCACAATCGTGTGAACATACATAAGCGATTGGATTTACGGAGATTGCATCAATATGAGACTGAGTGAGGGCTTACAAACTGAGAACTGAAACGATAGTAATGGAACGCCTGTTGGCATCAACGTTTGCATCAGCAAATGTTAAAGCAGCGTGAAGAAAAGTGGTAGCATGGGAAAAGTAGTATTCATTCATTTGAAATTGGAAGATAAAAGATAAATTTGAAAATAGATATTGTGGATATTTTATGATAATTTAAAAAGCGCGTAATTGGAATTAAATTATTTAATTTTAATTGATCACGATTTAAACTTAGAACCTGTTTAATATTTTTTTTTAGAAAACAATCATTTCAATTCTTTAATTTAAAGGTCATATTCTTTTAAGGCGAAATATTTACTCTATTTTGTACACGTACATACATTTATATATATATATATATATATATATATATATATATATATATGTATGTATGTATGTATGTGTGTATTTGTGTGCGTATGTGTGATATGAATGCATAAGAATGAATTATACAACTAAATATAAACGCGTACAAAACTAAATTGTCAAGATTTACGGTACCGATTAAGATTTAAATGAAATTATTTTATTCGGCTTGCATAATACAAGGAGTTACTTGATTTTCGTAACTTGTTCAGTAATTTTACACTAAGAAAATCGAAAATATATATAGTAAAATAAATAAAATTTAAAGAAGTTCATATATTTAAAATAGTTACATATTAAAATAATTTTTCTATCAGTGATCAAGAGATACAAAATATTAAATTAAAATGGTAAATAAACTAGCTCCTAAATAAAAAGATAATATTTTTAAACTACTTATTAACTTAGAATATATGAGACTAACATATTTTACATTTATGTTTGATATAGAAATGTAAATATAAAAATTAAATAAAAAAGACTAGCACAAAAAATGGCTAAAAAACGAACGTCTTCAAAGCTTCTCAAATAATAGTGACAAAGTATGAAATTGGATACACAAATTGTTAAAATAAAGCATTCAGTGCAGATATGGCAAAAAGTTGAAAATATATGTGTGCGTTCTGTGCATGTACAGTCATGGGTCGCACAAAGTCTGCATTTGGATGGCTTATGGAACAGCAGCATTGAAAAGTCCCGCCTGAGCCTTGGCACAATACATCTCATGCATAAATACATAACACATAACGTCGGTGTTATTCGACCGGCGGCGAACATCAAGAAAATTGAGCAGCATCAAAACAAATCAGGCTTTCATAAGGCGAACACACACATGTACAAATATGTATATATATATATATATGTGTGTGTGTGTGTGAGTGTGTGTCTGTGGGTGTGTATATGTATATAATGTAACATAAACATTCGTCCACCCCTCATATTCACACAACATATACAAGAATCGGGCTGAGTCTGTAGAGTACAGGATGAACCATAACCATTGAAGACGAAGGAGGGGCGGTAAAGATGGACGAACAAACGGCCACTGTCTATTGTCCCACAAGGATCAACACTATATGCGAAGGGTCGTGACGTCAAACGGTACGTACTATGAAACCGTATTGTATACTTTCACGTCTAATGTCATCACAAAATATGTCATAGATTTTAAGGGTTGTTGTCGTCGACGTCGTCGTGCTTCACTTTTTTTTTTGTTACAATTTTATTCAATTTAGCACAATAAAGATGAATTTAGGACGATAAAAAGTTTAGTACAATATAAAAAAAGGCTTTAAAATCAATCGGACTGACCGAAATAAAAGAATGGATGTGTTTATTTACTTTTTTATTGAAACATTTTAAAGGATGAAATCATTCATATAATTATGTAATTTCGATAATTTCGATTTCATTCGCAGAAAGGAACAAAACTATCACTTTTATTGAAAATTAAATAAAATAAATTATAATACTTTCATTCATTATTCTATACTATTAAATGATTTTTATTATTTCTTATGTTTATACCTAAAAATATCAACAATATCAAAATTATGCTAGAAATGTCAAACAAATTAAAAATGACAATTTTAACTAATTTTTTACATACGTTTCTATGTTTATATAAAACCCTACAAAAAAATTAAGCAGAAAAAATACGTTTATTTATTTCAATCATGTGATATAATTAGTAGTTAACATGTAAGAAAAATAAGCTATTTGTAATATTAGTCTGGATTGGAATTGTTTTCATTTAAAAAAAAGCATTAAGAATTTTATTAAATAAAAATGGAAGTGAAAAATAAATATTTTACTAAATAATCTATTGTCAATTATTAGTTGATACGTAATATTTGGTTGTGATAAATTGCTTTAAAATATATAGAGAAAATAATATTCAAAATATAACGTTACAAAAATGATAAATTTAACATGATACTGTCATAAATTTCATCTCGAGCGTCTAAAAATATAGATCTATTTTTATGCAATGTGAAAAATGAGAACTTGGAAGAAAATTTTAAGCGTATATTTAATTTAGTTCTTACTCTCAACTGAATTAATAATATTAATAATGAATAAAATATTGAAAGAAAGATAATATTTTTAAAGCAACTTTTTTTTTAAAAAAAAGATAAGTTATAATTAGTTGGACAAGTATATATATATATATATATAATTCTTCGTTTACATAAAAAATACATTCTGTGACATAAGAACTTGAGCAATATTAAATACACAGTTTTAATACATAATAGTTGGTAATTACGGCGTTTTGTAACAATATGATATTTTTGAAACTTATTAAAATTCAATATTTACTTGATGTAATGTATTTTTAATTTTTAAAATGAGTACTTTAAAAAAGCCGTTATTTAACTTTAAACTTAAATAGACCACATTAAAATCACGATTACTCTATAAGTTATCAAAAATCATTACTTAATGAATAAAAAAACACTTTTTCATTAAAAAATAGAAAAAAATTATATAAATATGTATTTACATGCAATTACAACATACAAATTAAAAGTAATTAATAAAAAATTGGAGATTTTTCAACTCGAGCATTTTTTTTAAAAAAAATAGCAAGTAATAAATAACTTCAAATAAAATGAGATAGCATTGTTAATGATTTCTTTATTCAAATGAAACTTCAAAAATACATTTATTAATTCATTTCTTACAAAAAAAATATAATATTATTATTTGTTAGATTTAAAATGTCCTATAAGAGGGGACAGTCAAGTGAAAAGGGTTAAGTACCTAATATGCAATATTTTATAATTACAATTCCATTTTAGGATAAATAGGAAATTCTGATTCAATCATTATTACATTTCTTCGTAAATAAAGCGATATATACCTTTATATATACAATATATACATATATATATATATATATATATATATATATAACATTTTTAATATTAAAATGCAACAGAAAACAGACAAGTGGAAATTTATTTAGAAAAGCCTGTAGGATGATATAACCTGAGGATCTATATTTTTGTTTCGTTCATTATTCAAACAAATATTTATTCGACCCTGAATATATATATATATATATATATATATATATATATATACACATAATTATACATGTATGTAAGTGTATTTGTTTATAAGTAAAAAGTTTTTGTACTTGTATTTACGTCAAATACAGTAAATTGTGAAATAAATACGTACCACACAGAATATAAAAATAAATACAATATCTCGAATTAAAATATATTTATTTTAGTACACAAATTCAAAGACTAATACGAAAATACACACATGATGTAACATCAAAGCTATGATATTATTCAGTGTAATACAACACGGCAATAAAGCTTTCATATCAAATTGTTATACGAAACCATAAAATATAAATGGATTGGCAAACCAATTTTAACTAGGTTATCTAGATTAAGCGTTATCAAAATTGTATACAAAATCTGTTGAGTTTATACCAAGACAACAGAGATACAATTTAAACTTTATCCATGAATATTTACACCATAGAATGCTAGAAAAAACAGTGAAATCAGTATACATATACTAGTTTGTTTATGTGCAATACGCAAAGTATAATCGTAGAAGTTACAGTGTGTTTATGCAATTCGTGTAGTTTGTAATTGAATTGTAAATATTAATTCGCGAGTAAATGCAGCATATTGAAATTATTTTCTGCTAACGAAATTAGGAAAATGAAATAAATTGTACAAATGAAATTCGTGATTCATTTTAATGCAACTGTATTTTTCGTTAAACAGCTGCAGCAATATTCATTATGTAATATTACAAAAATATGCATTATTAATACAAGTATATCGAATTTTAACTAGAATTATTTTTTTTTAATATTTCTAAAATACTATAACACCCAAACGTTTATTTAAAAAGTACTCTAAAGAGGAAAAGCACACTGAATATGTAATTTGAAAGAAGATATAAACGTGAACCATATATAAATGCATAACATTGAAAAATTCTAAAAAGTTTTTAAAAATCTTTATTGAATCTTTATTAACGGATGGTTTGGAAATGGAAAATGTTTAGAATACAAGGCGCTTAATGTTTTAATACTTCCGTGAAATATTTATTAATCAGCCTTTTTTTAAAAAAATACTTCATACTAATTAAAAAATCAGATAAATATAACTGTTATTTTAAAAATTATTCTTTTTAAAAAATTTATAAGCATTAAGATTTTAACAAACAAATTTAGAAAGAGTTATTTAAAATTTTACAAATATGTTAACAAAGCATATAAAGAATTTTATATTATAAGCCTGAAAACAACAAGTCCACTATTAGGAACAAAAAAAAATGATTAAGTACAATACCTGTATTTATTTAATACACTCAAAAAGTTGAACTTTATGACCTAACATAACAAACAGCAGAAAAGATTAAAATTGTTAACTTTTTTGTACAGGCTTCAACTATATTCAATACAGCTAGATGTAGTGGAAGCCTGTGGGTCAAATTTAGTCGATAGTGTTATAGTGTAATTTATCAAGTCATATGTACTGATAATACTGGATGTATTACTGGATAATGATACTTGAATTATCTATTATATTACACGATTATTTTTAATTTATATTAAAAACCGAAAAAAACAGATCGAATTACATAAAAAGAAATAATGTTCCACTTGAGCACAGTACGAAAAAATATTGTACGCAATATTGAATACATTTGTTTCTAAAAAAATTAATTAACCTTCACTATCTCAGAAAAATTGATAATAAAATGTTTAAATCCCCTCCAATCCTCTATCTTTCTCTCTCTCTCTCTCTATATATATATATACAAATATACATATATATATATATATATATATATATATATATACATACAAATATCCATGAATAAAGATAGAAAAACAAACTAGTGAAAAAATATAAAAAATACATATGGACTGAATAATGAACATGTAAAATTAAACGTGTATGCGATACAAACCCTAAAGCAATTAAATAGAATTGATTCGTCAAAATCATGTGTTTGTGTATTTTTTTTATTTTTCGTACAAATATATTTACATATATTTATCAACAATTCGTACATACCGATGGTTGTTTTAAGTTAATTTGCCAAAATAATGTCAACATAATAATGTCCATTTCATCGAATTCGAATAATAACGTCATTAGTAATCACTGTACAAAACTGGATTAGTATATTGGGTTTTCAGTGGTAAATATCTATTATCAGTTTAAAATTAAACGATTTGAACTGATACCTGAGTACCTGCAACAACGCACACACAACATACATTTATAAATCAACATATACTCTAATATGCACTCGTGTTTAATATGAAATGTGGATATTACTTATTGAAAATATAGTAAATGATAGGCGGAATATTTGTTATAAACGAAAAATTACAATTTTCAATCCAGTACAAAACGACAAATACTGAAAGTGTAACTTAATGATTTTTTTACTAATACACACTTTTGTTCTTTTATGCATTGTACTCTATAAATTTAAAAGTTTTATATATTTTTAAAGTTAATTAACTACAGATACTTCAATTTGATTTTAGCCAACAATTAATTTTAAAAAATATATTTAAAAAATGTTTTTTTCCCAAAAACAAAACAAGATTATATTATATATGATATTTTGAATCTTGTGTTGAACAATAGATTACAAAAGTATATTTTAACAAATTCCAGAAATAAATCGCGAAGAAACGACAAAAAACGATTTATGTTGTTTTATTTTAGAAAATATGTTGTTTTGCAACGGAACTCAAATGGGACGTCTATCAGAAACCTTGTGGGATATGTGTTGGTCCCAATAGAATATCGCCATCTACAAAGGTCACCCTGCCTCGCAGCCTGTGAAATAACTTACTATACCAATCTTTCTTCATGCGGCGACATACGATGAATGATTGTTTTGTTATTTAATGTCCAGGGAAATTAAGAACTTGTTTATCCACACTATATTATTGAAGATATATGAGCTTACTGTAAGTCTGTCGACCAAATGCCTAGAAATTATTTAATAAGGTGGCTTAACAACTCGATGAATTCATTTCATTAATAAAATATTTACAAATGATATAAACAACGATCTGTGAAATTTTAGAAAACAGTATTATATTTTATTACGATAGTACCAAATAGTATAGTCTAATAAATAAATATATTCATTAATACAATATTAATAGTTTATTAACTCTACGGTAAGTCAAACCAAACGGGAGTACTTTCCTACAAGTCTAATTATCTAAATTAACTGACTATACATAATGTATGTATATGTTAATTAAACAACATTAATAAATGATGATTGAGTAACTAAAAAAACAAAAGAAATATAGACTAAGAGGAAAATCATGTAAAAAAATATTGCTATATTTACATTTTTAATAGTTTTCTGCTTCAAAGAATAACATATTTGAGACAATTTCACATTTTTAAGAATAATTTTGTAAAATATAAAATAAAATTTGTAGTAGTTACATTCTGTACTAAATATTTGAGTAAACTCTAAATGATTTAAATCGTTGATAATATTGTAAATTTATCGGACATACAATAAAACTAAAATAATTTCGACATTTTATATAGAACGTAAATAAAGTTCATTAGATTGTAATTCAATTTGAATAAAAAAAATGACCATGAGCAAATTCGAATTCTAAAATTGAAATGTATATTTTTAATATAAGAAATGACGAAAAACAGAGAGAATAAAATTGATTCTTGAAAAAACACGCTTATTATTTATTATTACACACATATATATATATATATATATATATATATATATATATATATATATATATAATTTATTGAAATTACATTAAAATATATTCAAAGTGAAACATCAGAAGTAAATAATATCAATAAAATTTACAAATAAAATGAAATTGAACCGATAATTTATACACACATATCTGACAATATGCAAAGCCTCGTGTACCTATGTTACATGGCTCAGCTTTCACTTTCCCCAGGTGTAATAACGATAACAACAACTACCTGCGTCATCCATATGATGACGTAGACAGAGAGGTGGAGTAAAATAGAGAGGTGAACACACGAATCCCTGCTGGATTATAATGCGGTGCCTCCTGACGGTGAGTAGAATAAATCTTGGAAATTTCATGCAAGACGTTTCTCCCTGGATCTACTGTATACGTTTATACCTACACAGAGCATATGGTTGGATATTTCTCAAAATACAACTAGATCATTGTACGAGCCACCATGCTAAACTAACTGTGTTTATACACTGCGTGCATAATAATTTTAACACGTTTTGAGATACACACGAAGTGAACGTATTCTTTTTTATTAGCTATAACGCTATTTTATAGAAGCTCACTTATATATTCTTCTGTCTTAATAATAACTGTAAGAAAATAAAGCTAATATTCAAAATAAGAATATAAAATATTATAACTACAATTCACCAGAATTTTATAATAAGCATAAAACGTTACACAGTACATCCTACGATTTCAACTTGTATAAACGACTACAAACTTCAGAAATAAAAAAAAAATTGTCAAGAATCTTGTCACAATAGTCTAATTAGAAGCACATAAGTTGTAATTATCATAAAGTTATAATTGATGTCACAAAATTATTTAAAAATTCTAATAAGTTTGAGCATAAATTTAAATAAATGTCAAAAATTGACATTAATTTAATGTAACTATTACGAATGACATGTATATGAATTGCGATCAATTTTTCATATTTAAAAAATATAACTTCAGTTTAATAAATGATTTTTTCCTCTTATCCCACAAACCAAAAAAATGTTTCTCATCAAAAATATTCCACTAATGATTAATAATCATTTTTGAATGTTGTTCAAGCGCATTTCGATGGTGACAATCTTATCGCAGTATTTTTTTTGTACTTTAGCATTCTGAAGATAATAAAATCACCATTGAAACGCGCATAAGCAATAATTGAAAATGATCAATAATCATTGATTGAATATTTTTCACAAGAAAAATTTTTGTGATTTGTGGGGTGAGATAAGATCGTGTGTGAAAATGAATTTAGCCATATAGTAACAGAATTGTATTATGATAATTACAATATTCATTCTTAATGCAAATATGATTTTTATTCTATATTATTGTTAATTTTATCTTAATGATAATAACAAAAAATAATTATTATCAATACACACAAAGATATATATATATATATATATATATATATATATACACACTGGAGATTTAATAAATGCAATATTGCAACTGTTCTTTTTAATATCAAATGTACAATATTCCGTTTTCACTAAATACGTCTCGTTATCAGTCTACAAAACTTCCGCTTCGATGTACACGAAAAAAAAAAGAATAAATCCCCTGCAAAGTTTATTTCTTTCAGTTGATTCAAAGTTTGTTTCTGTCCACAACGTGCACAGTACGGACATGAGTAATGATTTGACGATACATTCCGATTCGTACATCAACTTCTTAGTTACATGGATTATGGATGCTAAGGGAGTTCGTCAAATTTGAACTAAGTTCAACATCTTCAAACAAAGTAACGTTATAATTGACAACTGTATCGGTCATACAGATAATAGATATTTCACTTCATCTACATTCTGAATCTCTTGTTTTGGCTTGTTATCTCAACTGTACACACTGGAATTATTCATGAAGCTACTAGCGAGAATTACAGAGCGAGAGAGAGAAATTTGGATACGTACATTCTGTTTTTCAGTTTGTTATTGTATCAATATGCAAATAATTCCGTTAACTACATTATTCAAGTTTCGTATATTGTTCATAATTAATACATTACTTTGAAATTATTACATTACTTTCATATAATTACGTTGAATATATTATTGTTTCGGAAGTTTTAATTCAATATCAAGTATTTAACGATTGAAGTCAATTTTATAATTATTAATGAATTCAATAATATATTAAACATCTAACAATAACAAATAGATATTTCCGAATAATTGATAAAAGAATATTATACAGACGATTTCATTTTTTTAATTATTTAATTTTTATCTTATGATTTGAACATTCTTGAACTGCACAATTATGAAAAGAGTTTATATTGTATACTAAAAAAAATAATTCTCTAAATAAATAACTCAATATATCTTATAAGGTAGAAAAATAAATAGTTATATTGTATATTTAAGAAATCTCATTTAAAATATATTTGAAAACAGAGTATAAAATTAGTTCAAAAACTAAGATGTTATTAAAGTTGTTTTGACTTGTCAGGGCCATAAATATCGCACATGCAAATGATTAGAGACGTGAATGTATTTAAATGATCTAGTTTGCAAACTGTCTACTCAAACTACTTATTCCCATTTCTCCGATATCTATGTTTACCTATTTCCCGACCATATCCAATTACAGAAATTATGATGTGATTATATCTCTCATACTACCACATTTACTTAACTCTCACGATATTTATGAAGTCGGCAAAGTGAATAATACGCCATTTATTTATTCTACTTATTTTTCGTTAAGACATATAGTTTGTTCATAATGAAATTTCATTTTTAATACGTTCAACTTTTACAATAAATTAATTTTCTATTAAATTTTCAATAAATGAATAAATACTCGAAATTATTTTCATGACAAATAAATATGAATTTATAACCATAATATATATTTCCATAAATTGTACAAAAATTTTAAATACATTTAATTGAAATTCATCAATAAAACACATTTCAATATATATATATACGTACACCCATACATTCGCAGAAACGTATACATACATTTTAAAAACTGAACCCCAACGACTTTATATTAAAATATTTCTAAACAAATATTTTGCATATTATATATGTATTATGCACATCATAATAAAATGTATTATTATACTAACAAAATAGAAATAATATTATAAAATATTGTTAATTTTTCTAATATAAAACACTTCATACATTTTTTTTTTATTTCATAAAATTTTAATTAAATCATCGTCTTTATTCGAATATATTTTTAATAAGTTGACGGTAATGAATTAGAAAATATATTTTGTACATTGATTAAAAAAATCACTACTGTATACAAAGATTAAAATATAATATAAGAAAATATATGTAGTTAAGACGTTTATTTTAAAATTAATGTTTCAATTTTCTAATCCACTATCTACAATTATTTTTATAGGGAATAAAATGTATTACGATTACTTAAAAAAAACTCGTCTGTAATAAATTACAGACATGTATACATTTGTATTTATTAAAAAAGTTTTTTTTAAAAAAAAAATAAAAACTATTATTTCTTTTATAAACAAGACAATATATATAAAATACTATAGAACATATTTTCATAATGACGACTCATTATAAAATAAACAAATTTATTGTTAAAAGACTATACACTAAAGACATATTTGACTGACGCTTGGTTAAGGAATCAAAAAAGTGAGTTTGTAAACAAGTTGTAAATAAAGTAGATTTGATTCGATCAAAGAAATAGCTCGTCTCAGTTGAGCTGCCATAAACAGGTGGTTCGCAAGAGACTTCGTATCATCTGGTAGTCGAGACACAATTTTTATAACAACCTGTTATCGATTTCTATGGAATGTATCATTAGATTGTCAACGTCACCTTTCCATAGATCATTTTCAATATCAAGAGTTTATTTGCAGTTCGATGAACGTAATGGTGGTGGCAATTTACATGATACACGCACAGAAAATTGATATTTCATAGAAATTTATGAACAATTTATATTTTCATGTAAAACATAAGTGATAAATAAGCAATTAACCATTAATATAAGTAAATGATATTCAAAGCAATAACTTTTTTAAAAAAATAAAATTAAACTTTCCAAGTAATGTTTCTAATTAAATTGATAGTACAATATATTTTACAATCATTATTTTTTATGATATTTATTAGTTTAAAAGCAATGAAAATCTTCAAATCTTGAAATAAGTACACATACTAAAACTATTCTTTAAATGATATATGTTCATGTGAAAATAAAAAATGTACGTTCAGATTGAAAATCTTATACTTGATAAAAATATATTTCATGATAATTGTTAATCATTGAAAACAAAATTTTCTCGTGATTAAATTCGAATTTTGTACGCTAAATGAAACTCTAACATGTGGATCTGATTCATATGCCGTCAAGCATCCAATCAGAACAATCTGCAGTGACTAATTTGACATTATAAATCAGTGGCGGCGAAGTGAGTTAATTTGTAGTGATTTATAAGGGGGGACAGGTGTAATTACAATGTAACGATAAAATCCAGCGTACAAACTCCCTGAATACTACCATTGTTTGTTGCCGATTTGCATTGTTATAACACACTGTGATAATTCCATAATGTGAATGTACAATTAACTTACCAATAGTAGTGTTATATATCACAATTGATTCACCGATTGTTTAGGTGCACTGGGATATCAGGTATGTAATGAAGCTATTACTACAATCTACTACAATCACAATTCAAAATCTCTCGATCGTGTCATTAAATAATATGTTAATTGTATGTCAAACATAAAATGTTCATAATCGATCATTTCGGCTAAATTGTTTTCGTTCTAGTCTTCATGAATCAACTATTGTGGGCACTAAATAGATTTACACATGATTCTCGGTCAGTTTCATGTACCGTCAAATGTTTACTGACAACAGAATCCAAACATTACGTACAGGTGTAAATTAGATTGTTGTAAACAATAAAAATAATAATGCGGTATGAACAATAATATTCAACAGTGATGAAATTCCAAAATTTCTTCATAAATTATTTAAATATTTTTTTAGCTACACAGAATTATTTTTTACACTGTATAATAATTAAAATTAATAATAAATATAAAAATTAAATTATTATAAGAATATAGATTAAAATACACATTTTAAAAATATAACATGTTCAACTAATTATTTATTTACTATCATAACTCAGTTTGCGGAGTAAAATGTAAAAAATTCTAAAAAAGTAAGATCATTTTACATTAAAAGTTAATATAGTAACTATATATATATATATATATATATATTAATCAGTTAATTTCTGATCTGCATCAAAAAAAATAAATTAATAAATAAAAGTTTAATAATAATATTCAAAAGATACAAAAATCGTTTAAACAATAGAATGATTGTTATAAAAAATATGAAAAAATAAGAGAGTCGTATCGTGTGCATTTCTAAAATAAGCAAATTTTATAATGTCTATATTTTGTGAATATTCGATGTATATTATGTTTGCTGAGTATATTTCTAAATTTCATTATATGTGTGACTACATATGTAAATTTTTCCTCAGATACCTAATCAGTTCTAATTATATATATATATATATATATTATTAACGAAAGTATGAATACGGTTATTTGTAAAATATTATTAATAAATATATTTCTGAAAGAAAACTAGATATAAACTAAGCGCTCGTATTTCCCATGACTTAACAAGAAAGCAGAATCGCGTAGAATTCTCTAGATACGAAATACTCGAGCGTAGCAGCAGTAGATTCAACTACATCTATCTGAACATAGTATACATTCAAGGTTTCAATACCACGTAATCGAGTTACGAAACTTAGTTCTAGCGCTGGATTGAGAGTAGATGTCTCCTTCCATCAGCGAACAATGTCGTCGTGCTAACCAACTAAACCAACCGACCATCCGACCGACCTCTACACCCCACGCCACTACACTTCATTAGAACTGCCAACAACTTGTACACACATACATAAATACATGCGTACACACATGTCTACATACGTACTACGACAAACACGTATATAAAACACCCCCAACCGATATTCGAATATATATATATATATATATATATATATATATATATATATATATATATATATATATATTCTAGATTGTATCATATGATGTGATGAGAAGGATATAGAATTTATAAGTTATAATTCTGAGTTCTGATTAGTTGCCAGACGTGGCTCTAGAGATACTCCAAGGAATCACGCACCATGGCTAAATCGAGTTATGAAGAAAATTGTACTGTTCAATGTATTTCCAAATCAATACTTTTTTTTTATTAAATACGAGAACCATCTGTGCGCAATCTGGTTTTATTGAAACAAATAACAGTTTAAAAATATCTTATAAACAATTCCATTTTTTTTAGTCGCAACAAAATACAAAAATATATTTTGAAATATACTTCAAAGCCACTGAACACCGTAATTTTATGCAAAAAATTTTGATAAAATGCTACACTCTTAAACTTTTACAAGTACCAACTATTTTACATAATTAAATATATTAAATACTTTAAATAAGTGTTATATTATACATAAAATAACACTTGAAATACAGTGAGTAGTGGAACCATTTAATTACTGTTAATACTCAAATTGTTAATATCAATATCATTTTTACATTAAATTCAATTTACATTTCATTATTGAAAAAAAATTATATACGAGTATGTATGCATCTGTGTATCTATGTGTATATATATATATATATATATATATATGTGTAAGTGTGTGTGTATGTATGTATAATAATAAATTAGAAATTAAACTAGAAAATTTCAAAAAAGTATCGCAAACAGATGTCTGAACAAGTCTGAATTTCTGGTATGAATGTCTAACAAGTCTATATTTTTTTTGTGAATTATTATGTTAAAAGTAAATATAGCATTTTCATAAAAGGTAATTAATTCCCTTCATTGTAAAATTCCTTTTAAAAATATTCTACGACGTCTATATATATATATATATATATATTATATATAGAGAGAGAGCATATTAAAAAAGCTTTGATCTATTAATAAATCAATAAAGGACATTTATATATATATATATATATATACACATATATATGTAAATGAAATAAAAATGTAAGATGAATTAAAAATAACATCACTACGGTTTTTTTTAAATATAAAAGCATTAATAATATTGGAACGGTTACATATTGCATCAAAAGAGATCTATCTAAAAGGGGAAAAATATATATCAGTATTACATAAAAGAGTGTAGTGATTGCACTGTACTAGCAAACATAAAAATAAATATCAAAATGCATCAACCTAATTATATCCTATTCATACTTGTTCAACACAAAAACGGTTCACCGAAAGAAACCATTCAAATAAATTTCATACAAGAAAATTGAATCGAGAGTTTCTGAGCAAATATACGAAGCTATGGCAAACTGAAGAGGTAATTCGCAGGATTCGAACGGCAAGTTATTGAATCAAGACCGGATTAAAACGTGTACGAGCGAAACGATGTTGTTCTATATTTTAATGGTGTTCCGCTAATTAATTTTTAATTGTTTTCCAAACTGGGTTTAATGGAACGCTACATTCAGTGGTCTTCGACGGAGAAATATAAATCGCGTGTTAATTTAAATACAATACGTGCAGGTAACTATAAATATTTTACATTATTTAAATTGGTGTGATTTGCAAAAAATATATATTTTTCAACTGTTTCATGAAAATAATAATTTTCTTTACATAAATAATTGATCCGATTTGTGTTAAATAATTTTTATATTATTGTCATACTTGTGAAGTGTAAATAAATGTGTTTATTTACTATTTTTTTAGTGTTAAATATACAATTTAAGTGAATAAACAACACCTGACAAGGATTGAAATTTCTAAGGTATAGAATTTAAAAAAGGACTCGATTTTATTTTTCCCTAATTTATATTTTCAAATCTACTTTCAGAGTTCATCGTAAAACAAAACACTTTATTTGGAAATAATGCTCATTTCGAGCATAAAGGCTTCTATGAATGACTGAATATTCACCCACCAGATTTTTATCCTTTTTTATTGTACTTTGAATGTTCATTTTTTTTATTGAGTAAAATTCACTTTTTGGTTCCACGATTTTTGTACCGAAATGATTTACATGAGGAAAGGAACACTGACTTTTTTTAAATAACATCCATAGTACATAATATTATATGATATGAATACAAGTATACATAAATTATATGTAATATACGACGATTTCTAAGTATAAATATCACATATTTATGCTACATGAATTTATATTTTCATAGGTCAATTAAAGTAAATGTACATGCATTGAAAAAAATTAACTCATATTTTTTTATATATTTTTAATGTGAATATTTTTCATTCCTTTATTTTCATATTCGATATTTTACACTGAATGGAAATGTAATATTACAGTATTTGTTTATTCAATTTAATATAGATTATTATAATATATATATACATATGTATATACAATATATGTGTATGAATAGTATATATGTTTATACACACACACACACATATAAATATATATATATATATATATATATATATATTACTATAAACATTATTTTTTCTATTTTTTTCATTTTATAGTAGTGTCATATAATCAACAAAATTATTTTAATATTTAATATTATTATAATGTAACTCGATATTAGTACAACAATAGAAATTATTGGCAGACGCCATATTTTACTGAAAAAAATACAACAGATCCAAATATATTTCATTTCGAATAAATGAGATATAATTGACACTAAAAAAAACTTTTTTATAAATCTACGATTATTTTTAAATTAAATACTTCAAACAGTATTTAAATATTGTTGTTAAATAATTATACGTTTTCTGAGTTTATAATTAAGATTTATCAATTGGTGCAGTTATTTCTGTTCATCTAATTGCGTTTGGTATATTTTCAATAAAAAGTTATTAAATATTTCGTCAAATATTAACAATGTATCAGATATTCACTGTGTAAATAAATTATAGACAGTAATATCTGGAGATACTAAGGTTCCACATCAGAGTTCATACAAACAATTTGATATCGTAACGTATGAATTAGTAAATAATTAATATTTCATTCTCTACAACATTTATTTAAGATTTAAATATATATTTTTATAAAATTGAAATATATTTTTATATCATTTTCTTTAAGAAACACAAAATTCATTTTGTAATTTTACTTTCATAAACCCTAACTACAAAAGATTATTTACTAATTTAATAATGTTACAAAATCTATTATATATATATATATATATAGCGAGAAAGAGTAAAAGGCACTAATTGCATTTTAAAACATTATATTAATTACGACCTTTATAAACTATTATCTTGAAACATCAGAGGTGCAGTACTTTATTAACGAAAAAGGAAAGATTATGATAAGGATGATGCGTTTCAACACAGTAATTTCTAATTAACCACGTCGAGGATAAGATCCTTCTATTTTAGTACATCGTATAAATTTATAATATGTTCCCCAGTTAAGTTTTACGTACACGAAAAAAATCAGAGACTTAATAATAACTAGACTAATAATTTTATAAATATTAACGAAATAATCACAAAATAATAAATGACAATTCGGATATTTGAATACTTTTTCTCCAAATTCAAACTATATCAATGTTTACTATTTTAAATCGCTTGTAGGTAATTTTTATTATCAATGTTTTATTATTATTTGTACAGTACTATTTTTTAGTATAAAATTTTTATAGTATAAAGTTATAATATGTAAATACAAATAAACTATTTCATATAAATAAAACTATAAAGATTAAATATTTTTTATTGATTTTTATTGTTAAAAACTTATTGATGGAATAAGAATAGAAAATAATTTGTTTTCAAATTAATAACTTTATACATACATACACAAGCGTGTATATATATACATATGTATGTATGTATATAATAATCTAGAGCTGCATTACTGCACGCGACACATCGAGCCTCGCATCTTAAAGATTGTTAAATTGAAGTTTTGCAGACCTAACGAAGAAGAGAACGCGTCCGCGTGGTAAACGAAATCATTTTTCATTATACCGCACTTAAAACTCATTTTTACGGGTAACCCCTTCACCTGAATACGTCTACTAACGGCATAATAGTATGAGATGGAGCTTGGATTAAACTGAACGTGGTGAATTTGTGTTTCCTATGAACTCTAGTGCAATATTTCAAGTATTATTATGGTTGAATTGCATTAAGATTTCAGTTACATAGTATATCACTACTATCTTTTCATAATGTAGTATATGAATGTTTTTATAAAATCGTACGGTAATATAAAACTTTTATCTACCTAAATAAAATTATTTTTATTCATTATGTAAAAATAAAGAAAGATGTCGTCGAAATCAAATATACATATATGTGAATAAGAAAGATTTAATAAAATGTTTTTAATAGTTTTTTTCTGATCCAATTCATAATTTTTCAGTAAAAAATTCAGAAGACTTTATACAGTAAACAAGATAAGATCTTATTAGTAAAACACATTTTTAGAAAAATACCTCTCTCAAATTAAATGAAATCTTTTATCTTTACTTTTAAATTAAAAATAGCAATAAAATTTAAAAAAAATATTTAAATACGTTAAGAATAATTTAATATGTTCGAATTTTACTTATAATACAAGAAAATTTATCTACTATTAACATATTAAATAAAAATCGAACAATATGAACTTTATTCGGTATATTTTTTTTGTACAGATTTTTGAGGTATACGAATAAATAATTATATACACTTTGTATTATATAATGTGCTATAAAATAATAAATATCCTTCGTAATATACGCACACAGTATACAACTTATCCATTATGATCTTTAAAGTATGCATGCATATATAAAAAGAATTTTATTGTAAAATATTCCACTTTATAACCAATGCATATTAAGTAGTCTGAGGAATAAACTGGTAACGTAAAAAAAACGGTATTGATGATAGAAATAAAAATAGTATAATAATGATTATACTATTTTTATATAATATTATAATAATGTTTTAATATTATAATAATTTTTAAAATTAATCAAAAAAATAAATAACTTTTTTCAATAAGAAAATATTCTCAAATTTTCGCGTAAGCCTTATAGCAAGTTAACAAAATACCAATGTGCCATGAAACACAATTTGAAAATCAATAAATTAAAATTTCATTTCAAAGAAAATTATGTTGTGACGCCATTGCATTAAAATTGAATTTTAATGCACAATAATGCAAGAAACAGAATCATTACAGTGTTACTGTTTTACTATGCAAGACATTAAACTGCATCTTCATTAAAGACGTAAGTGCCAAAGGCAAACCTACTAGAGAATCTAAATAGAACTCCCACAGTTCTATTTAGATTCTATTACATATTTTATTGTCTATGACGTTTTATGCTATCCCATGTGGTAAAAGCTTGTATATAGATATAAACGCCTGAAGCATTACATATTTTAGAATACGAGTATGTTTCACTGAACAAAATATTTTGAAACATATATATATATATATATATATATATATATATATATATATATATATATGTATATATATAAGTATGTGTGTGTGAAAGTGCGTGTGCGTACGTGTGTGTGTGTATTATTCTTTTTTAAAAATGAATACATTCTTTAAAAATTATTAATATCATTTTTATGTGCACTACTCAAAAAAACAATATAATTACTTTTCTCAGTACGATATTAAAATTACTTTCATATATATATATATATATATATATATATATATATATATATATATATATATATATATATATGTATACATATATATATATATATATATATCATATGCAATCAAAGTTTAAATTGTATTTATTCAAAGCTCTTGATTAACATTTAAAATGATAAACAACAACTATACATAAACTGCATTAAAATAAATGTAGTTCAATAACCAGACAAAACACTGGATATAAATAAAACATAATACTGTACTGAAATTTGTTCAAAAAAGTTTTAATTGACTATGATCACAACTTATAATAATCATATTTGTATTCGTATTAAATATTTTGAAACATCGTATTTTTTTTAATTAATACTTCAGAGAACTGAAACTGATTCCCAAATTCTGTTCAAAAAATATATAAATAAAAATTTATAATACAATGAATGTTGTAATCAGGCTGGCTCATTTTATAATTGCACTTGATTTGTATGTTAAATAATTTGATTTAATATACATTTTTTTTTCAAATCCTTGAATATTAATAGAAAAGAACCTTAAAACAACCTCTTTATGAACAGAATTATATATAAGTTTAGAATGCTTAATGTTACTTTTTTACAGTTGCAATTATTTATTTGTTCCAAATATTTGGAGTTCCAAATATCCAATCAGTAATATACACATACATCTATATATATATATATATATATATATATATATATATATATATACACATGTAAAAAACAGGTATGGAAAAATTCAAAACTATGTACATACTTTCAGGCTTATTAATGGTTGATCAGTAGGTTTTAATTTATTCTAAAGAATTAAATGCTGAACAACAAATAAAAAACAGTAAAATGTACACAGATTATTATTTTATAAAATATGAATAAAAAAATTCTGCGTTCTTACTAATTAGCCAACTTTTAGTTCTCTTTAAATCAATAGTTACAAAAATGTTCTCAAATAAAAGTGTATTTATTTATAAATACAAATTATATAACTAGCATAATTTATTTACTAACTTTTTCTTCATTTATTTGATATTAACAATTATATTTTTCAACCATATTCATATAAAATACATTAACTTTTTTTGATATTTTAGCATAGTACTATTATAAATCTATATAGAAATCAATGTGACATTCTAATACAAAATAAATATATGTACAATTATTACTTAACATTAATTTCAGTGTCTTAATCTCTTCTTCTTTCTCTCTCCATACATATATATATATACACACACATACATATATACGTATAAATATATATATATATATAAGTACATATGAAAATACATTATTTTAACAAACTGACGTAAAGTACATTACATACAAGTATTGTTACAGCCAATGTAAAATTTAATATTATTCACAGACTTTTTGTTGAAATACAAGTATTTTCCATTTAAAATATTAACATTAAAATTTAAAAAGCAAATTTAAATGAATGAAAAACATTATACAAGACAACATGTATTAATTTTCATTCAATTTTGTATCTATAAATATATATATATATATATATATATATATATATATATATATATATATATATAAGGAATAAGGAATAGTAAATTACTATTTTATGATTTTAGTCAATTATAAACTAATCGGAATTTTTACACGTACAAGTTTTTTAAACACAAATTAATAAAAAAAAAGTATATTTTAAATGTTTTTATACATAAATACATAATCGAATGAAGTAATTCCGTATAAAACTATATACACAATATCATTGATGAAATTTATAATACTTTACAAACATTTATGTGTATAAAAAAATATTACAAAGATCCTATTTGTAAATAGAATATTTGTACAGAATTTGATAATTGTTGTACAAAATCAATAAAAATTAAACAAAGAAACATTTAATAACGTAATTATTTACAAATCATTGAACTAGTAAAAATACTGAAAGCGCATTCACACTTCACTGAACTTTTGAAGCAGTCAATTTAAGACAATGAATAAATGCGTTGAATTCCTAAATGTATTCCGTTTCGAAATGCATCGATGCAAAATTATAAAATGTTTTAAGTAATTTTTCAATTAGAACGATACAAAGGTTATTCTGTTTTATCTCAAGGTTCATTAAGTATTACCATTTCATGATGTTTGATGATTTATGTTTAAGTTAACTGAAATGCATAAAAAATGCGTAAAATCTATACAGAAAAATGCAAAACGGAACAAATTATGAACGTAATTAATAAAAGAAAACTTTATAAATTTAAGACCATATCTTTCATTAAGAATAGAAGTGATTTATAAAGACGATTTGATAGCTAGTACTTTGTTCTTAGTAACAATGAAATTTATATTAATTATATATATATATATATATATATATATATATATATATATAATCAATGGAGAAGAGGCATGCAATCGTACAAAATGGAAAATCACGGAAGAGGCTTTTTCTAGTAGTAAATTGAAGGAGGTTAATAATGATGATATTATATATATATATATATATATATATATATATATATATAACATCTAAAAAATTAATATATAGAATCCAAAAACTTCGTATTACATCCACATTATTTAGAAAGTATGATAATATTTCTTTTAGATATAGTAATAGAATTTCATAGAAAGATTTATAAATGCATATTCCTAGCAAATAGAATCTTTGTTACTAATAAAATCTTTGTATTCATTTTTGATGCCTTTATAATTAAACTTTTTAAAAAGATTTTATAATATGATTTATAATACGTTGTAAATATGTAATTTCTAATGCTATGGTTAAAATAAAAAAATAAAATAAAACAAAAAAAAACATTCATTTAAAAGGCAAGTTATTGATAAATAAAAGATATAGTTTATATTCAATCATATTTTATTTTAATAATTTAAAAATTGTTATTAAAAATACTATGAACGGCATTTTATATTCCAATAAAAGATAATTAAAAATAACTAAAAAACATAAAAGATAATAAAAAATAACTAAACATAATAATACTATAGAAAAACGAGTAAAAATACTGATCAATATAAAAACATTTCAAAATTCAAAACAGAATTATTTTGATGTAATTTAATATAAAATATTTTTTAAATATAACTGAATATAACACAATAATTGAAAATAAGAATGTACAACAGTGAAATATGTTTCTGAAAAAATGTTTTTATTTTTAACAACGACGAAAATAGAAACTTTAAAAATTTAATATAAAATTAATTGAAAAACTATTTTGCAAAAAGCATTCAACCTGTGCTTTGTATCACCGAACCCGCAATAAATGAAAGACAAGAAAACTTTTATTCAAAACATAAGCTTATAAACAGCAACTATTTTATATTCAGAAAGTTTGTAACAAGAAAATAAACGCCTGCCTAACAGCAACAAGATCTCGAATGAAATATTCCGGCGGTCTCGACTTTAAAAGTAATATTTTATTCAAAACATTTTTAAAAGCTTCTCCACGGCCCGGTGATTACATCGATAAAAAGAAGAGTTTAAATTATATTCGTGTCTATAGTCGAGCAACGATGTTACGAAGACCTAATTCTTAGCAATGTCCTTAGGGAGAACACGGGGGAACCAGGACATATAAAAATCGCGTGCACCAGATATCGTTATTTCATGAAGCACTGACTACGTTTTACTTAACAATTCGTGGTAACAATTTAAATAATTCATATTATCTTGTTCTTATCAGGAGTCGCTTCTCGTAAATGAAATTTTTCTTTTTATTCTGTCAATTATATTTGAAACAATTGTAATTACGGTAATGTGAAGATGTCAAATCAATTTCTTTTCACTGAATTTGTGATTTTCATTAAAATAATTAATAAAAATTACACATTTGTATCGAAATCTCTTCTTCTTGTCTCAAAAAATATATAAGACATAATAGAATATATCAAGGGTGGACAAACTGCGGCTCACAAAGCTACTGTGTGCGACTCCCGCAACACTATTAGGTTTTATTGCCATTTTTCCTAAACTTTTATATTAATAACCTATAGTAGTATAGTATGAGCCAATATTATAATATTTTAAATTACATTATCTTTTCAAAGATCCATATGCATTATGTATCCAAACTGCTGTTTAAGGTGGCTCTATGGTTATGGAATTCTTAAAAAAAACATATGAAACTAAACAATTTTGTTAATTAAGACTTTCTGAATACAATAAAACCAAATTCGTGACAGGTTACTGTGTACATTTTTGAGAAAAATATCTTTAAAAATGCCACTTTTAACACGGTCTCGCCAACTTTTAACTGCAAAAATGAAGACTCAATCAAAGTCTTCAACGAGTAGATTAAACATATGCTGCTTTGGTGAGTAGGACTACTATATAGTAGAATTTTGATTATTTATATTCGGTTGGTAGGAAAATAATTGCGGTTTTGTATATTAACTTGAAAATTACAAGCCGCAATTATTTTCCTACTAACCAAATAAATACGATTTTAAAATAATATTCTCTGTAGATCTTGAACATTCAAAATGTATGAAAGATTTATATGTGGCTCTTATTGTCGAAGAAGTTGCCCACTCCTGGTATATATATATTACATTCACATTTTATAGAAAATAATCTTTAATATTTATTACTTTCTTCATTCTGATTTTCAATAGAAATAAAAAAATCGACAACTGAAATATGTTACTACACATTTAATAAATACAAATTTACTTTTTCGCAAATGTATCTTAATACACACACATTCATAAACACATGATTACTAAATATTATTTTATATAATGTTGTCATGACAAATAATATGTGAACAATCTCAAAAGAATATTCATAGATTTAATTTTTCTTCTGTGCACTTCATTCTAAAATATAAATACAGTCTTTTGAAGTATGTCAAGCTTCTTCAATGTACTGATAATATTTTTTTATTTTTTTCAAATCAATAAACAGCTACATTCAATTTATCGGCAGTAGTATTTGCTTATAAAATAAAAAAAAAACCTTGCATACTTCATTAGTTTCAATGAAATCCACTGATTGATGTTTGCTATAAGTCAGTGAAGTGTGTAAATAAACAAAACGAGAAGTTGAAATTGTTTGACAACAAGAACGACAATGATGACGACATATCAAATATAAACTACATGGAGTACATATATTTACTAGTAGACACACATATATACCGATGCATATATATATATATATATATATATATATATATATATATATATATATATATATATATAGGTTTTCTGAGTGAAGTCATGCGACGAACCTATGTAGTCCGCGGGCGGTTTCAAAACTCTCTCAAGACATCCAATTACTTGGTTTAGATGAATCCTCAACCGACTAGAGACCTTGTGGCGCGCGGGCGACGGCAGCACACGACAGGAATTAAATATAGGATCACTTTTAACCTTATGTCAGCATTAAACTGAAAGTATATAAGGAGAGAGAAGCGGAGGAATCGTTGGAACGTGAAGTGAGTGAAGTTTATATTGTCGAGGCTGCGGTTTTTTAACAGAGTATAAGAAGTACGTACTACACCCGAGGCAGCGGCGCATTGTAAGAAAATTAGGTTATGTGGAATTCGATTTTGTGAGACACGCATAATTTTTTTTTCGAAAAAAATTTTTTTTTAAAACGTATGTAAAAGAAATTTTCTAACACACGACATATAAAAACATAAATGCATTATTAAGGATTTTTTCAACTCATTTTTTATGAAACTTGATTAACCAAGAATTTTTTTCTTGCAACATTCTATATTCTTTATAAAAGAACAAAAATAAATATTCAATTATTTCTGATTACTTTTCACCATCATCATATTATATGTATATATATATATATATATATATATATATATATATATATATATATGTAGCTAACAAGGAACGTTTTTCTTTCTTATTAAAAATAAACATTCTGTGCGTATTTTCTTGAATTATAATAATAAGAAATGTAACAAAAATTCTATATCCTTTCACTTAATAATATTATTCAATTTTAATAAATTATGTTCTAATTCTATATAGGAAATATACTTCTTACCAATTATAAGTCAAAACATTTCTTAGTAAAAAAAGTTGTAATTATTTTTACCAGATATAAAGCTTCAACAAAAAAGAAACAATCACTTTTGTTTATTGAACATACAAATATTCTTATTAAATGATCCTCTGAAAGTACTAAAGAAAAATTCTGTTTTCTACATTAATGAGTTTCCTCTTACTACGATTTCATTTAAATTCTTTGGATATATCTTATTAAAAAAAAATTACTTTTATCATAAAGTACAGTAACACATTCCTTCTAAGAAAGAACATCGAACACTATATTTCCATAATTTAATGTATATTTTTTAAAAAGTTACAATAAAATGTATTTTAAAAATATAATTATTTGATCCATGGTACAAGACATAAGAAGATATAATGTAATTAAATAAAAGCATTTTTATTTATAGCTCTATTTTAGTTGTAATCTCATTAAATTTGAACCTTTCAATCACTTATTAGGGGAGTTATAATATATGTATGTATGTATATGTATATATATATGTATATAAATCAAGGCATATTATTTACATTCATTATCATAATTAAGTGATAGTTAATTATGTGTTAAAGAAATAATTAGTAACAAATTATTCAATCTCTTAAAACACCTTATCAAATAAAATATATCAAATGTTGGATTGTCGTAAATCATACAACAGGAAGATAAGCTGCACAGCATTAATTTGCATATTCAAGCCTCATATACATGGAGATATATGTTATATTTGTGTCTTTACAACAATACGTGCTGCATATTCGCCTGCATACATATTTGCATTATACATTAGAAATATCTACCTTTGCTTATGTATATAAAATTTTATCAGATATATTTTCGATCCGTACCCGAATGAAAATTGGATTTACAAAGAAATATAAAGCATATTCATTTATATAACAAACATTAAAGAAAATCTGGATATAATCTAAGCAATTTCTTTACAAAATAAATATAAACATATTTTCATTCATAATAAAGTTGATCTATGAAAGCATGCAAAATAAAAAGAAGGCATCTAATAAAATATATAAAAATATATTCCCACGGCTATCATAAGGACGGAACATCTGTAAACATTAATAGAAGCTTTCTCTGTTTTAAAATATAGATGTCTTAAGATTTTTTATGTAATATAATATTATTAAAAAAACTATTAAATATCAGTTTAATTTTCAACAACATATTATTTTTTAAAAAAAAATTTTTTAATATATCTTATTATTATAATATATATATATATATATATATATATATATATATATATATATATATATACATACACACAATCATCAAAATTATAATAAATATTAACAAAATTGTGTACTAAAATGTTTGTGAGAAAAATTTAATTTGTCATTTATAATGAAACAGAATAAATAAGATATACAATTAGATTTATAAATATAATAAAAATATTCCCTGAAAACAATGAATTTTGTTGTTTATTTCGTTTTATTTCTGAATTATTAACGTAATTCAAATTGTTATATATTACTTTTTGCGAAGCCATAATAATATTTAACTCATTTTTATTCTCTCTATTTATGTTTAAACAGAAATATATTTAATACTTTAAATTATATGAATATTCAGATAAAATATATAAAATTATATGTATGGAAAATAAGAACAATCTTGAATAAGTTTCATTATAAAAAAAATATTTCCATTAACTTTTTTACATCAGACCTTACTAAATATTTAAATTACATATTTTAAAAATAATTATGTAAACTTCTATATAAATAAGAAATTCTATTTTTTTGAGTACAAAACGATTATAGATTTAATTTAAATGTTGATCATTTTATGACGTAGAATATAAATGAACTGCAATATAAATTTTAAACAAATCTTGAAAATATTATTTTTAAATCGTAAACAATCATAAAAAATATTGTCTAATAAGTTTCAATATTGACAAATAAATAAAATATTTTAAAAAACGTCATATTGAAGAAATTTCAATGATAGAGTCTTAATAATATAAAAAATAAATAAAGTAAATTATTAATGCAAATTAATAATAAAACACTGAATATACAATAAACTATGTTAGGAATTTTTAATCGAAACGTTATAAAAATAGACCACAAAACTTCAAATATTAAATTACACTATTCTAAATGAAACGAATGTTCGAAATTAAATGACAGAATATTCAAATATAAATAACAAAATTGAAAATGAACGCTTCATATGCAGATAAAGGATTTCTACAATAAATAACATTCTCACAAAGATGTACAAACAGAGATGTGATAAAATTTTAGTTTAAGAACAACGTAAATTTTCTTTATTGCATTTTAAATCAAGCTCTGAAAATAATATCCACACTACATTGACATTAAAGCAGAATATTTATCTTTGAAATCTTTTTAATAAAACACTTGTTAGAGAGGCTCCGTTTTATATAAAAAAAGACCAAGTCTCTTTTAAAAAAAAGCAACTAAAAGGAAATAAGTTTCAGTAAAACGTTTAATATGAAATAAACAAATGTTACAGCAGTTGTCTTAGCCAGCTGCTGATAGAAGATTAATGTTTGTACAAAGCTCAAAGAAAACACGAATTAGGTTTTACTTTAAATATTCGTATTTTAAAACACCATTTTTTTCACGATAATACATTTTTAAAATACCGAAAAAATATATAAACACGATTTTTCTTCAAGAATTTTGTTCAGATTATATATATATATATATATATGTACACGTGTAATTGTGAAGGTTATTATATTTACATAGAATCCGATTAAGAATGAATCAAACAGTTTATTTCTTTTTTGTAAATTACAATACTGAATAAAATATATGACAGTCTATAGAGTGGGAAAAAATACTTTTTCTTGATCTTTACATCCCTACATAAGAAGTTTATTTTTATACAAAGCTGTTTGTTTTTTTATACAATATACAATGAATTCGTAGACGACAAAAATAAAAATAAATACACTGTTCTAAATGCCGAAAGAAATATCATAAATGTCAGACATTATTACGAAATTTAAATAAAAAGAAAAAAGAAACACGGATTCTGAGTTCTTCATTTAATACGGTAGTAGTATCATCAAAGTAAGCTCCTGGAGTGTCAAATTCTGCGACAGGAGCGCCGCAGGCGGGCGGCCAATTAAGCCACACAGCCATATCTGCTACATCGTCTCAGCCAGGCTGTAGAATCGTGTTGCGATTTCATTATGAACGAGTTAATAGCAATACTCCAGGAAATACTTTATCCATGTACCTAATTTTATTTTATTTTCGAATGTACTTCACTAGATTTTTTAAAAAAAAATCCTGTACACTTCACTAGATTCATAAAAAAAAAATTAACTATTTTCTATCTATAATATATACGAGATATATATATATATATATATATATATATATACGATATAATATATAATATATTAACTATTTTCTATCTATAATATATCTATAATATATATTCTATCTATAATATATACTCGTATATATATATATATGTATGTACATACATACATACGAATGAATTTTTATCAAACACATTTCAATATATTATCTTCCATTTTGAACGAACATATACTTTTTCAATTCTATCCTAATATTCTGATATTCTTAATCTCCTACTTCTTCAACAATTGCTTTTTAAAACATTTTCTTTTTTCAGCTAATTCCGTTTATTTTAATTTGATTTTTTTACTCCTGTTTTAACATTAATACCTTCAGTATGTTTGTTTAAGTTAGTGTATATATATATATATATATATACACTTATTTAAACAAAGATACTATATATATATATATATATATATATATATATATATATATATATATATATATATATATATTTACATACTAATGTAAACGCCGCACTACTAGTCGACCAATACATTCTGAGTTCAAATTCAATCTTAGAATACACGCTGTTGTTTTTACGAAAACTAGGTTTGTTCATCTCTAAGGAAATAGAAGTTGCAAACAGTTGCCAATACTCTAATTATATATATATATATATATATATATATATATATATATATATATGTAAGAACACCATAACTCCGAGGCTACATTTAACTCTTTTACTCAACGTATTTAAAAATTTAGATTGATTTTATAACATACGTTACATTGATGATAAAAATACAAAGTTATTTATTTAATACATATATTAAAAAAATCGTTTTCATAGATTTTACAGCAATAAAAAGAATAAATAAATGTTTTGCTTATTAAAAGAAAGTTATGAGAAACATTTATTAATTATAGCTGATTAGTTTCATCCAAAATATAAATTAAAAACGACACGTCCATAGTTATCAGTTGATTAGTTAATTTCATTTGAAGTAAATATTAAAACTCAGTTTTTAAAATAATTTTAGAAAAATTGCCATTGCAATTTTTACACTAGCTAAAAATGTTAACGAGGAACAAAATCATGAATTTTAAATATTATAATTATAAATAAAAAAAATATCAAAATTGATTACCAACAATGTATAATTATAAATAATCCTGGCGTCAATAGAAGTGAAATAATCTAGTTGTTTTTAATTGGTATTAAATAGTAAAGAACTACTTTTACACAAGAATATACTATACTGACAACTCAATACTTTTTAAGCATTATTAAAATTGTAAGAAAAAGTATTCAGACTTAAAAACAACAGACCATTTTAACAGAAGATGTATCAATAATTAAAATATGCCTTCATTGTTCAAACAAAAAGACTATCATTCACAAAAAGTTTTAAAAAACAAATATTTTCATAAAAATACTACAAATAAAAGTAAATAAAAAATATAGAATTACCAAAAATTTCAATGAATAAAAATTATTTACAAATGATGCACAAGACCGATTTTCCATTTATTATTTTGTTTACAAGATTCTGAAATGGCAAATTAGGTATACTGAAATATTTAAATATTACTTTAGTAATGAAAAACTCAAATAAACGGAAAAGTGAAATTATAACTGTATTACAAGAGATCCTAAATTGGAAATTAAAATTCGAATACGTAAAACGCTCAATTAAAATATACTACTGTATTCTCCTTGATCTTTAAGGGCAGCTTATTTGATTTTCGTTTGAATCAGCTTTTTAAAAAATTAATGAATACTTATATAGTAATGTATCTTTACTTACAAAGTACACTTAATTCATTTTTAATGAGGATTATAAAAAAATGGTCACATCTATGTACTTATCCAGATGTGATACTAACAAAATTGAGAAATTTTAAGTATTTGACTAAAGTAAATTTAATTTTTGTAAAACTAGATTTTTTTTCAGAAGTACATATTACAAATGTATATTTGATAAAAGTTATTTCTAAAAATTTCTAAACATTTACGAAATAAAAAGCATGAATATTAATTAGAAAAAAAATCTTAAATTCTTACATTTCTTAAACAAACTCCGATATTAAAAACTTATTACATTCTGTGTTACAAACCTTACTAAATAAATTTATTAACCTCGTATCATAATTTGTAAACATAATTTAGATGTGTTAACACAATAATCAGTACATTTGATCAAACACCGATTCAACTATAAAATCAATCTAAATATTCTATAAACTAATAGTATAATCCTCATGATACGTCTATATAATAAACTAATTTAATGGACTAATCAATTCACAATGAATTGCAACACGATTACAATAAGCAATCTAATAAAATCTAATAGTACGGATATGTTACGGTTACTGATATGATTGTACGAGTACGTATGTCGTTTGTTTGTATATATGCATACACTACTTTGCTTGCAACGTTGCAAATCATTAAATTATTTTTAATCATACTTCAAATTATATATACATATATATATATATATATATATATATATATATATATAAAATATGAGATGTTCAAATTAATTTGGTGCCTTTAAAATGAACCAACGAAAACTGTTCTAAATTAAAATATTTTCCTGTCGTTTTATAATTTTTAAGTGCTAGTCTTAACATTTAAAAAGACTATGTATCTTGGCGGAGCAATTGGCATAACCTCACAAAATAGAAGTGAGCACGATGGCGTCTGAAAAGAAGCATATTAGGAAAATTGCATACTTTTCATATTCCAATTGAAATAAAAAAATGTTGCCGAAGCCGCGGAAGTGATTTATTCAGTTTTGAGGGAAGTTATTGTGACGCATAAAATATGTAAAAATGGTTTCAAAGATTTCGGAGTGAAATGATTTTGATCTTTCCGATCGAATACGTTACAGAAAACAGAATAAATTTCAAGACAAGAATCTTGAGCAGCTAATAAGTAAAATTTCCGCTCTGATTGATCAGAAATTTGCTCAACAACTCTGAATTACCTAGCATGCAAATTTTTTTTATAAGGATCTTTGGGTCCAAAGTTATCAAATTTTTCACCTTTTTAAAAGTATATTAATCGAATACTTTTCCCTGCTATATACTTTCGATATGATTATTTTTTCAGACACAATACGGTTTATAATAATTACGATATTTGAGAATGGTATTACAAAATTTTTAATTACTTATAGAATTAATATTGTCATGAAATTTTACTTTTTTAATGAATATTTTTCTATTTTGTATAACTATGAAATCTTGATTTAAAAAATGTATCACTACTCCAAATATCATAATTTTTCTTATCAAAATGTTGAAAAATTTCGATTATTTACTGTTTTCATACACTTGAATCACAATGACATAATTTTCAAAGTGTAGAGACAGAAAGAAATCTAATTACTAAATTATTATTTTTTACCTGCTCTCTGAAAAGCATCCTTATCGAAATACACATCAAAAAGCAATGTGGAAAATAAGTAGTTGTTTCATATTTTAATAAAATCATTTTTATATTGTTTATGGAAATATACAATTTGTAAACTAAATTTAGTCGCAACACAAAACTACAAAATCTATAAGAATTTTAACACTTTACATTGTATCAATGAAATACTGTAAAAACTTTCAAATTTATCTAATCTATTATAATTGAAAATATCATTCTTTTTAAGTTAATCCATCAATTTTATGTTTAATATTCTCATATAAATAATAGACACTAGAAGATAAATTTACGTAAAATCAAGACTGATAAATGTACATATAAATATATATATTTGAGTAATATACGAGTAGAACACCTGCCAGAGAACCATCAACGTAATAAATTAAATTTTACAACACTTGCGAGATGTGGAATACTAAGGGAAGCGACACACAACACGGTCATTGTAAATTAACGCATGCATAATGTAGACGCAAGACGGAATGCATCATGGAACGTATGTCAGAATACAAATATCTGTATGCTGTGAACTGAAAATGTGTGGATTTCTTGTCACGTTTTCGGAATGAAATTAACTTTAGGTACAAGTATAATTACAAAAAAATAGTATTCAGTCATGACTTAAATATAAAAACTTGCAAACAAAACACAATTAATAAACAACAATTTGTTGAAATAACGAAACATGACTGCACTGCATTTTCTAACTTCATATCAGGAGCGAAAAATAAAATTCAATTAACTGTTCAAATAGTACTAGATATAGTTTAAAACACACTCAACTTTAAAAACTAATTATTTTAATTATCACTATTTATTTAAATAAAAGTGTACAAATCGAAAAAGTACCTTTTGTGAATTTATGTTTAATATACTTTTCAGGCTATCTATGAACACAACGGTAACAAGAATCGCCTTACAAATAAAATTCTATTTGTAAACAATTTTATTTCAGTACCCCTTTCTCTCTCTCTCCATATATATATATATATATATATATATATATATATGTATATATATATTTATATATGTATATATATATTTATATATATATATATATATATATATATATATATATATTTATTATAAAACGAATAAATTCAGCCATATCTACTTCACAAGAACATCAAAGAAACAGATGTAATTCAATTAGAAAATGTAATGAACTCTTAATCATACGAAACTAATGGAAGAATATTTCTTGATTTAAATTTTCAAATATTTCTAAATATAAGGTTGAAATATACTCTTACGCACAAAATCACACATACAAACTCACTCACGCACACACACGTGTGTGTGTGTGTGTGTAAATGCTTTGCAGATAACAAAACCATAATGGAATCGCAAATTATCAGAAAGTGTAAGAAACTGTACGTAATATTTACACTATTTTAACGGTAAAGAATAGATTAATAAAGATGTTTACAACAATTTTCAGTAAATGAACTAATAAATAATAATTACATATAATTATTATTGAAAATAATCGAATTTTTATAAAACTTGTAATTCTTTAATTTTAGGGCGTTGAAAATTAAAAACTGTAATTCTTATTGTCAATTTGAAAGAAATTTGATTAAGAACATATATTTTTATTTGAAATTAAATTTCAATACACTATTGCCATACTGTCTAGAATAAATCATAAAGAAAAACTTTAGATAAAATGTTAATATTTACATATCAGAGAAGTATATCACAATACAAACAAATACAGTAATACACAATCTTATCTTTGTAATTTACATTGGTTATGCAAACAGTAAGTTCATAGTATTGTAAATAGGCTAAATTCTCAAGGACCGTTAAGACATTTTCTATGCTCCGATGTGTAGAGTTCAGTGCAAATAGACGCAAGGTCGATGCTAACAGTGGCAGACTGATGAATGCTAAATTAATTATTTAGTTTTAATCTAAATTCAAAGAATATTCAGAGCACGGCGTACGTGCCCTGCATGCGAGACTCACTTAAGGTTAAATTTTAAATGTATTATTTATGTCTCTCCAAATTACGAATACTATGCAAATGGCGAATTTCGGTGTGTCACTAATTATATTAAGTTGATTTTAATTTTACGAATAACATATACGTTCTTGAAGCAATTATGTTGTTGATTATCCTCACTGTATAATCAAATAGTGTTTTTTTTTTATTCTTCACGAATTCATGACTAAAATATATTTTATAGCAGCAATTTAAAAAATTCTTTTAAATGAATACAAAATTCTGATTCACGTAAAATTGATTAAGCAATTATATACATCAACATGTTATTTGGATTCTAAGATCATCACTTTTTGTACTATTTATATTGAAATTTGCATCTTCCCATATAAAGCATCATTTACAAAAAAACAATTTTTTTGAAATAGAAATTCTGAATAAAAAATATGATTAAATACTCAATGATTTTTTTTGCTCATTTTAATTTAAATTCAAACTTTTTTCATACTATGAACACAATTTATTTATAAAATAAACTATAATTGTAAAAATTAGGTATGATTACAAATTTTTATTTATTTACTAAGGATGCATTAATACAGATAATATAAATACTAATTAATCTACATTTTATAAATTCAATAATTTTGAAAAATGAATCCACTTTAATTATTTTAGCTATATATTACATTAATCTTCTTAATAATAATAGCTATAATTAACAAACGATAAAAACGAGACATCAATTTACTAAATAAATTGTTTTTTACTAGCTGTTACTTTTTATATTTCATTTTACTCTATTAATTCATAAATTGTCTAACTCGTGAATAATAAAACTGTAGTATATATATATATATAAACAATTAAAACAATATGATTTATGAACAAACTCACCGACTGCACCGACATCCAGTAATATTAAATTTTTCGCTTTAAATATTCTTACCTGAAACAATAAAAAAACTTTATATACATAATATTCTTTTATATAATCAAATAAATATACAAAATTTAATCACATAACACACTATTCAAATATGTTTTATTAAATGAATATAAATTAAAATTCATATTTTAATTTAGTAGTCAAAACATTCTTTATTTCTATGTTTTTATAACACAATTGTTAGAGCCATATATTATTAAAAATTTAATCACTCATGTAGAAACAGAGTACAACCAAATTTTAAGTATGTTTTATTACTTTTCATATTATTGATCATTTATTTGACGACGAAAGTAAATGATGAAAAAAACGCAATACTTTATCATTACTCTTTTTTATATGTTTATTGAGAAAACTCGTACGAATAAAACATTTGACATGTAGCTAGTATATACCTTTAAACAACCATCATAAAGTAATTGACATCGAAATGGTTCGAGGAGAATAAAAACCGATCTACACTGAAAAGCAATCACATTGTGTCGATGACCGCTGAGCAGGACACAGAAAATGTACGGGGTGGCAGTAGTACGGTGTATCCAATGTAGTTCCAATTACACCCTGCCTCAGGTTACAATACTAGTGACAGGCAGTGTCCGAGGTCGCAATTACGTCACATCTTTGAGTGGCTGTGCAACGGTCCATCGGTTGGCTGGTCACTACCCACCATGAACTGGACCAAATGCACGCGCGACTTGCTTCACTATAAAGTACATGTCGCGATTACCCTTCTCTTGTGAAGAGACGCTAATAAAGTGGTCAGTAATTTTCCTGCTGGCGGACTTAATATAAAAGTTAACAACGTTGAACAGTGTCGGAACACTAGACAAAGATAAATGAAGCACCTGTTACCACCAATACATGTCATTAAAGGGATGTTGTACTGACGTTAATACGTTAATATAATGGGTTTATTTTTAGACATTCAAATACAATCCATGATAGATTTTTTACAGAAGAATCACCCGGAGTTTTTATGCCATGAAGTAAACAAATTATATATATATATATATGTTAAAATATATTTTAAAGAAATAAATACTAAATATGATAATTAAAATGATTTCAATATTAGTCGAATGTATATCCATGGATGTATGTACAAAAACGAAAAATAAAAGAAAGATGCATATGTAGCTAAAAGCAGTCGTCTTGAATGAGTTGATTCGAGCAAGTTAGATATGATACTGTATGGCAAGACATGATGTTTCCGGAGTGAATTTATATCTTGGAACGGGTTTCGAAATGGGGTAGTTGTGTTCATTTATTGGGGGTCGGACATATCCTCCGGGGCACCGAGATTGTTTCAAACGACGCGTGGTCGACCATTTACGTTCTTGGAAGATGCAATCAGCGCAATGACTGCCAGTTTTAGCTGCCAGCTCTTTCTCTATTGACATGTATTCACACAATGCTAGCAGGCAAAAAGCACTTTTGACATATTTTAGATAGTATACAACAAAATAAAACATTTGTTCCCAGCGTATTATCTGCATTTCTAAATAAATAAAAAAATATGTGACACAATAAATAAAAACATTGTGTAAAAATGTTTTGCTATGATTTTTTTTAATCTCACAATATTGCATAGATGTAAGAAAATAATTTAATTAAAAAAAGAATTGACGATAATACTTAATAAAGATTATATAATTTATACTTTCATGTGATAAAAACATAAAAGCCTTGTAATACAATGCATGTTGTAATACACAATGTAGATAGTTATTTATAAAACACTAATAACATTCATACAAACATATATATATATATATATATACATATTTATATATATATATATATATATATATATATACACATATAAATATACATACATATATATATATACACATATAAACATACATATATGTATATATATATATATATATAATATATATATATAGAGATAACATGTATATATATATATATATATAGATATTTATATATATACACACATATATATATATATATATATATACATATTTACATATATATATATATATATATATATATATATATACACATATATATATATAAATATATATACACATGTATATTTTTATTTTTTTTAACCATTTTCATGCTTAGAAACATTTATTTTTAACAGCAACTAAAACAATTTAAAATATACTATAACCATTTTAGTCTGTTATATTTTTTATTGGTCTATTTTTAATAGAATGTTTTTTTTGCTTTTACCAAAAATTATTAAATCGTGATAAACCATTTAATAATTGTGATGTATTATATATATATATATAATAAAACTAACATCTGTTGTCACTGAATTGAAAAGTAAATACGAACTCTACACATATCTCTGTCTGTAATATCACTTTACTTTTTCATAGCAGATTAGTATTTGTTTATTTTGTTAATTTATAAAGGCGTGTTAAAGTACAAAATTAAGAACGTTGAAAATTATGAAATAGTAATATGATATCAGTATCAAAAGACAAATATCATACACTAGATTTTACTACAAATATATTGACTTCATTGGCACTCTAAAAGAGCATTCTATTAATAAAATATACATATAAAAAATTAAGTACTAAATATATATTAATTATATTCACACACACACACATATATATATATATATATATATATATTATATGCATACACACATGTATATATAAAAACATGAGTAATTCAAATATTATGTACATATAACTACACTTTTCAGTTCAATGAATATGACAGGCGTAAAGCATAGAGTGTATTACCGAATAACTTTGAAGTAGATTGATAACTCAAAGTAATCAAATTGCGGAAAAAAGTATACGTGTGTAATGTAATACGGAAAAATGATTAAATTACCTATATTTTCGGTGTCGTTCATTCAAAAAAAAAATGTTGAAATCAACAGCTGTTTGTTATATAACCACTATGGTAAAAATAATGATTTTAAAATAAAATTGAAATAAAAATTACTTTTATATTTAATTATAAAGCATAATGTTCAATCTGTAAATTGAATTAAACTGAAATTATTTTTACTGATTGTTTTGAAAAGATCAAAAACTTGAAGTATATGAAATTGGATTAACTTACTGCGCGTTATCAGATATCGATAATTGATGAAGAACGTTGCACATCAATTATTATACTAACACACACTGCGAATGTACAACTGAAACTGTAAGTATAACGGACACACTATACACCTTGACGTAAATAATTATTACTAGCTGTTCAAAGAGTAAAATCGACGAATGAATAGAAAATTACATAAAATTCAAAAGCAATTTCAATTTAGAAAATGGAATGTGTTGTCAACAAGTTACATAATACACTTATACCTTATACGTATAATATTTACTAACTAATTTATTTTCGAATTCTTATCTACAAACGTAGAAACACTATAAAATGTTATACTAAAATTATTAATATAAGAACAGTATATTTTGTCTCTACGTTATATAACAAAGTTTATATCTAATATTAATTTATACGCAAAAGAGACAAAAAAACCAAGGAAGAAAATGAATCTTCTGTCCTTATAAAATAATTAGAAAATATGTTACGTGTCATTATCAATAGCGTGGTTAGATATAAAGAAATGTGTTGTATTACGAATAAAGATGACTGAACAGAGTCAAAATATATGAATCCGGTTTCATTTCATTCTGTTATTGATATGTTTTGTGTATTTCTGATTAATAAACGCAAACATACATAAAACATTTTATTTATTATTAATAATTATTTATTATCATTTAATGTTTGATAATCAAATATATGAATATTATTGAAATGTACATTTTTATAAATTATTTCAAGTCGAAATCTTTACAAGAATATAAAATTACATATGTATATAAAAATTAAATAGTTATTATTTTTATAAAAAAGTTATTTCAATTTAGAAACTAAACATTCATTAATAATAATTTATTATAATAATTCAAATTGTTTGTTATAAGTTATGAGTGCACTGAGACTTTTTTATCTGACTATATATATATATATATATATATACAGTATCTGACACCCATATTCGTACAGTAGTATTATCGATCGATGAAATAGTAAAAAACAAATTGTGACGAAACATTTCATTCTTTTTGTTAATAAATTATTATATTTATATGTTATTTTAATTTGTTATAAAAGAATCCGTTTAGTTCACTAATACAAAAAAATTAACAAGTAAAATTAAAAACTATTTCAAAAAAATATAGGACAGCAGTATTCGTTCACAAAAGTATCTTGTAAGAAAATGAATTAAGAATACTATATCTAATATCGGGTAGCGCAGTCGTTCTGTTTTATTACTTCTCTCAATCTATTTGGCACAGATTAAACTAACTTTCTTTTAATATTCGGTGTAAATTTTCTCATTCGGATAACAGAGCAGACCACAGATCTCCCATGTTATATTTTATGTTTTCGAATACTTTTCTTCAAAATTGACCATATATTTATCAATTGGATTCAGGTCAGTTGATTGTAGATGTGTATCTAGGACTTGCGGACAATTGTAGAGGAGCCATAATCGAGAATCCAACAATTTGTGTTATTATCTTGATAAACACAGACCTATCTGCAAGCTTTACATTTTCAGAACTATTTCTTAAATTGTTTTTTAAAAGGTCAAAATATTTTGTTATATTCATGATTCCGTTAATAAAGTGTAGTTTTCCAACTCTAGAAGCCGAAAAACATTCCTGTACCATAAGTGATCCTCCACCATGTTTGATTGTTGGAATCAACATTTCTTTGTCCACGCTTTTATTTGATTTTCGTCATACTTTTTGCTCTCCATACCAACCGAAAAAAAAAACAAAATTTGCTTTCATCGAAGAAAATTATTTTATTTCAAAACTCCACATCATTTTTTATATGTCTTTGAGGAAATTCTAGACGCTTCTTTCTATTAATTCTATTAATGAAGGGTTTTCTTCTAGCTAATTTGTTGTAGTAATTAGTAATTGTAGTAATTTTCTTGTAGTCATATTTACTCAAGGATCTATTAATTGTACGCGCCTTAACGTTTTTCCCTTGTATTCCCAAAAATAACTGAAAGATTAGGAGCATTAATGAAAGAATTCTTTCTTACTTCATTCAAAATTTCAAGCTCAACCCGATCACTTAGTCTTTTCTCCTTATATTTCTGGGTTTATTTTCGGCATTACTTTCGCATATTTTACTTTTTTATACTATATTACATGGTGGTATAACTTCTTTGCACTAATTTATTAATTTCTCTTAGAGATTTACCGCTTTCATGTAAGAAAGCTACTAATTTTCTTGTTTTTATTGTTGTTTCAAATCCTTTTCTTCCCATGACTGCTGATATCTATTTCATGTACAACAAAACAATCAAAAACATTACTATTCTAGAGATATCAATTTTACGAACTTTCTTCATATGAAATTCTAAGTTTTAATGTGTTTACTTTTAGAGTTTTCAAACGAATACTTAAATGCTCGAATACGAGTGTCGGTGAACATGCACATAATTTTACCTTATTGCACCATTTTTATTGTAAATACAAAAATGATTAATTTTTTCATAGAAAAATATAATGCAACATCAGTGAACACTGTAGACTGCAAAACCATTTCTACTATTCAGTCATTATTTACCAACTTTTCTTGCCTTTTATAGTATATATATATATATATATATATATATATATATATATATATATATATATATATATATACATATAATACACACATAATATGTTTGTTCCTTGAATTTATAATGATACGCTCCAGTTTTCATTTTACCCGGACCCAAAAGTACTTTCTGTTAAAAAAATGACTATCAATTACAAATGTACATTTGACATGAAAGTATTTTTCCTTACTTACAAACGTAGAGCATGCAAATGTACATATATCTTGTTACACAAAAGCGGGTGAAATGCTGAAAACACAAAACGTTCGAGCTACTCCACCATTAGATATACATGCATATATGCAAATGGCTCGGCTTGCAATCAGTTTGTCCACTAATTACTGGATTATGCAGAAGCTTTCGTCGGTCTCAAGAGACTCGTGCCACTGCTAACGGAAGAGCGTCGTATCACCATGATCATCGCGTAGTTGTCTCCAAACACGCACTAGAAATCAGTGTACGTGTGTGAATTGTATGTGTATGTTCAAATGTTGGCTAGTTCGAATGTATGTAAATAGCGCTTATATGAGTGTGAATGAAGCAGAATTATATAGCGCGTACAGGAATCTGACAGAGAAACGTGTAATAAAAGAGATACCCGTAAATGTTACTGCATGGTGCGAACAAATGTGACAAATGAATTCGATTTAGTTATCTATTCAGACACAAAGTTTTCCAAATAAAACTTTTTTTATCGAAACAGAACAAAAAGTGTTGTTTATTCGTTCTAAAATTAAAGCCGCTTCTTTAGATTTAAACTCACATATTTTTGCTGACTTGATTTATACTGCTATAATTATAAAAAATGTACTTTACTAAAAAAAATAACCAGAAATATATTATGTTATTAAATAAAAACACAGTAAATGCGAAAAATGCACAAAGTAATTTCTACAATTTTTTTTAGAAATTAGAATATTTTGTTATAAATAAATAAACTTTTTAATTTTCTTATATATATATATATATGTATATGTATATGTATAATTGTTTAATTTTTGTTGTTAGATGTTGTTATAAATAATTTACGACTCTATATCGTCTTAATTTATAATTATCTTATACATTTCACTATATTGTTTAAAAAACACCATTGGCATATAACTTTATAAATTGCAAATTTTACACAAATTTCAGTAATAAACAGTATATTTAAATGTATAAAATTATTTAATAATAGATATTCAATTACTTCACTAACATTTTATTAATCACCAAAAAACAATAATTTCATATAAAATATTCTTTTATTCAAATATTTACTTATATTCTAATAACAATCCTTTAATATTTTGTTCGCAAGATGGTGGTATTCTCTAAGCCTAGAATAAATACCGAACCGTTGACGTGATTATTGGAATCGAACTGGTGGTAGTGCAATTCTTTCTCGCTTCCAAAAACAGAAAAGGAAAGTTAAGACTTAAGCTCTTGAATGGAATGGGTGGAACATGATTTAAATTTCTAAATCTTCAATTGATTGTTGACAGATGTGGGAACGCTATGTAAGCGCATTGTCGTGATGTAAAATTCACCCTCTTCCGATGAAATATCGCCGATTCTTCTTAACTTTAACTACTAATGTATTTTTTTCGAGAATTCAAATCTTATTTCACTTTATACGCCCATTTAACTCTTATGTAAATAATAAATTTACCAGCATTAACTCGATTCGTCTTTTCTCATTTTTGTTACTATCTAATATGATTCACGTGCTACTACTTGTACTTATTATTATTTAATTTCTTAAGTAATTTACTTAAAAATTATCTACACACGATTAAATTGTCTCTAACTACTCTGAAATATTTGAATAAAAACATCACGAATTACAAAAAGATTTAAATCAAAGACTCATAAAAAAATATTAATGTTACAAACTTCTTTCATTGAATTTTAAAAAAAATCTGCTTTCTTTAATTAAAATTTCTACATTATAAATAAAAAAAAATGGTTTTCTCTTTAAAGTAAACGAATTCATATTCATTTTTAAATTATGCAGTAGTTTAATACCATCATAACCGAAAAATAGTCCATAAAAGCAATTTCATATACACATTAACGTTCCATTTTTTTTAATTTTAATGATTTGTGTTTTAAATCATTTACGAATCTCATTTACATTTTTGTCAATTTCAAATGTTAACAAATCAATGTACATGTATAAAAGAGATCAATTTTTGCAAGTGACTATTATATGTATATATATATACATACGTGTACGTTTTATTTACACTGAACGAAATGTGAAAATATCAGTTTGATAAATGTTATCTACATTCTACATATAAATGCATTACAAGCCTGTAAAATACGTCATTACATTAAGCGCATATATATGTACATGTACGCACAATGTAGTTTTGTGTATTTACATAGTGAAAACGGCATGGACAACTGATTAGTCAAACTGAAGGGGTAAACGAACACAATATTTTCAATTATATATTATCATTCTCAATTGTCATGTCTGCTTTAGCTGATTTGTGATAATATATGTAGCTTAGGGTTTGTTTTATACGATTGTTCCTGCAATGAAAATATTTATGACAATTATGTAATAATGATACAATATTTTATCAAATTTACTGATTATATTTACCTGTTCATTTAATGACTGAATGATAAAAGAGATAAAAATGATAAAATATGCAATCGTACTATAAAACAATGAAACAGATTTCCATACTTATTAGTGAAATTACAATTGTAATTTTGTGGAAATACAGGAAAGGTAATAGATTCACACGATGTATTTATTGAGGCGAAATATATGTAAGCGAAACAAACGGAACCATTACTTGAAACTATCTGATATTTAATTGTTTCGTAGAAGTTTTGAATAAGTAATTGAATTACTACCGATATTTAATTAACTTGGAGATTTGTGTAACAATTTGAATTAATAATAACGTTTATTGATTGATATTCAGACTTTGATAATTAATGCGTGCTTATGTTTTATTATATAACAATCAATTAATACACAATCTTTAAATAATTTTACCAAAAATATAAAATTAACATTAAAATCTAATATTAGAGAATTTCAATACGAATTAAAATACAATCAATCAATTATGTAAATAAATACTGATGTATTGATTTTTAATTTTCGCTGTGATTTGCAACATCTCTAACTTCATACAACTTTTTTCAACTGATGGATATTTAAAAAAATTAAATAATATATCAAAATTTGTACATACATACATATACGCATATATGTATATATATATATATATATATATATATATATATATATATATATAATATAATTTATGTTCAATTAGTTGGTGGTATATTCAACTTAAGCGCATTAAGATTTTTATGAACCTTTTCACTTCGAAAATAATGGAATCGCTATCAAAATCTACCCAAGACAATATGAAACCAACATCAATGAAATTTGGTGCATATTGATATATGGAGAGACCATTTATGAAAGTAAATCTGGTCGCATAGTGAGAATTAAAATTATAAACACCAACAAATATATTTTGAAAATCTAGTCTCGAATTCATAAAATTTTATTTCAGCGTTACTATAGCGGATTCCAGATGAGTGATAGTTATTTTTACAGTAATGACCGCTTCTGCACGTGAAATATTGTAAATACTACAAAAAGTATTTCATTATTTGAGATTCAATTAATTTAAAATCAAGAAAAAACTATTTTTCCATAGCTTAGTTAGTAGATATAACAAAAATAAAAAGTATACAGAGAAAAATGTATAAATATAAATACAAATCTGTTAAATCCATACCATTGAAAAAATGACAAAAAATCGAAAATATTTTTGTTTAATCTAGTGTTTCAATTAACAAATTGAATAATGAAATGCACAACTAACAAAAAATTTAATTGAGATATTTTAATAAATATTTATCAATTAAATAATTTTGAAACGTTATATATAAAACAGTTCAGAAATAAAAATATTTCGTTAATATATACATATATATATATATATATATATATATATATATATACAAAAGTTTTGTGTAAAACACTCTGTGATGTACTCTATAGATGTAACGTCATAGTTGATGAAAACTTTTTCGTCTTCCCGATGAAAAACTGATTGACAAATTTCCCTCCTCAACCCAATCAGAAGCTGATTGAGTGACGGCACGATTCTCCGTGCTTCGCTTTTTTATTGACGAGACGAGACATAAAATTTGTGGACACATGTTCAATCGACGTGTGGAGTTCAATTCCCCAACACGAGATTGTCCAATATGTGAAACATGTGACCTCAGTATACAAACAACATTAGTTTCCAAATCTGTTTTCTGTTTCATGTATAATAATAGGGGCATTCTTGCATATTTCATGATTTATTCAAAGCTAGGATTTGTAAATTTTTGGAATTTTGTAAAATGATAAGCGCTAATTGTTTAATTTACCGAAAAACGGTAAAAATATTTCAATTTAATATAAATACATCAGAAAAAAAATAACTTGAATACACCAAAGTAAACTGAATTCTAAAATCTCATATGGAAGTAATATAATCATCAATTTAAAATATGTTACAAATTTCTCAAACAATATTTTATAACTAATTCATAAAGAAGAAAAAAATGTGATTCAACGCAGTGTTTATTCATTTTAAATAATACAACTAAATACGGATTTAAATGCTACCATAGAAAATATTCAAAACTAGAGTCTTCAAACAATCATCAATATAATTATTAATTACAAAATACAAGACAATCGTAAAAAAATCTCAAGAAACCAGTAACATTTCAAAATAGTACAAAAAATTATATAGTCGCAGATTAAAAATCCAAAAAAACGTCATAACACTCCAACTGATTTAAAAAAAGGTTACACTATTATATCAAAGATTTAATGGTTTTTCATAAAATAATACACACATCAAATATTACAGAGAAAATTATACGGCTTTGTTCACATATAATTAAATTATCTCGGGTAAGTTCATAATCAGTTGTTTGATATATAATCAAAGGAATATTAAAATAGAAGTGAACATTAATGTCGAAATTGTATTTTAATATTCAATATTCATAAACTGGCCCAAAATATAATATTTTTTTCTAATCGATTTTTATTAAAAAATCACCCGGTATATATATATATATATATATATATATATATATGAGGAGAGAGAGAAAAGTTCATTATATAAATGATTATATTATACAGTCATATATAGACTATACTTAAATTCAGATAATAAAGCAAAAAACATGAGGACAGCAGTGTTAGTGAGTTAAGCATAATTTGTGGAATATTATTCACAGACCTAAGTAGTTCATTTCTAAGATGATGTATCTCCCACAGATTCGTTTTGTTGTCATACGGTTAGGTTTAATTAATTATGCATCGGATGCTGTGAGGCGGTGTTCATCTACAAGACACGAAACTCTTGTATAATGGCCAGCGAAGGATGCATATCAGTACCCTTGTGTGTAAGTATGTTTCGCCCACATTGATCAAGAAAATGATTTTACGGAGACGAAGAGATTCATGAATTTCTAATTGAAGATGTAATAGGAGACGAAAATAGCACATAACGTGATGTTAATCATTATCAGCACTTGGTTTCGTTTACTATTTTATTATTCAATAAAATTTTAAACGGATTACTATCTATCTATATACAGATTTATGTGAGGGAATTGAATAAAATATTTATATTAGGGTATACTTCGAACATTTATGCAAGTCTCAATGTTACAAATTATACTAATATTTTTTTTTAAATCCACATTTGCACACTTTATTTTAAGATGCTTAAGAAATGTGTTTTTTTACATTTTTATGAATCACTAGTTCCATATAAATTACATACTTCTATTTCATACAGTTTTCGAAAAATATCTTGTACAACGATGCACATATAATTAAATATTGATATATGACGCAACCCCAGGACGATTAAATCAAATTAGATTTTTTATAAATCGACCAGGATTATATTATGGACAATGTTCAGAAAGTTGTGGAGCAAATCATAGTTTTATACCAATTGTAATTGAAAGTGTATCTTCTAAATCTATTATTAATTGAATTAAAAATTATAACTACATTGGATGACTGAAATGATGAATTGATAGATCATAAAAATGCTGAATTGAATATCAAACGACAATTTTCATCATATATTAATTTTTTTTCTACAATCTTAATATGTTATAACATCGATCTTGATGTAAGTTGAACATTAGTGACTTTTTTTAATTTTCATACAGTAATACCAACATATATATATATATATATATATATATATGTGTGTGTGTGTGTGTGTATAAGTATATACAGAAAGGGGCTTCGCCCCTTGAACGTTGCACACAAACCCTCGGACTCGCTGCGCTTGCCGACTTGTCAATTATAAGCATATCATGTAACTGAATGAAACAATAAACATATTTTTAAAACACATTTATGTCTAATCATTCTCGCAGATATATTGCAACGTGTTGTTATATATATATATATGTTAGTATATTTATATAAACATAATCGCATACAGATTGCAACGTGTTTTTTTATATATGAGATAAACATATCTGGGTACTATAGAAACCTGGACATCATAAACAAATGAGTCAACGTCATCGAATTTTTTGTGGATAATTTTGATTTTATATATACAGAAATATATATATATATATATATTTATATAATTGTCTAAAATATCATAAACATGATAGCGTTATAAATGATATCTTAACTATCTAGTGAGATGACATCAAGTATAAGATATACTTTCATATATAGCAGGAACGAGAAGTCATCCAGCAATCAAACTAGAAATGGACGTACAAACATACACACACGCGCAGCTGGGGACAGGTCGTAAATCAAAAAAGAGCGTGTTGGACTGCTCCGAAGATTGTAAAGTGCATGGAGTGGGACGGGTTGTCGAGTCTGCACCCAATCCGGAAAACGAACTAAAGGCAACCGTTTTATGACGCCGATGCTGTCGGAGATTGTACAAAATACTAGTTTGTCCGATGTTGAAGAGTGAGCAAGCAGACCGCCAAAAGGTTCGATTCCTATATTTGCGATGCGACCTAGTAGTTCTAGCTTTGCGTGCTTGTTCGTCTCATCCTACCACGTTTACCGACCCGCCCACTTTTTCAAGTCGTACACGATTTATGAGTCCGCTACAAAATGTTTTTGGCACGGACCAAACACTTCCCAACTTCATGCTGCCGATCTTTCCCTGCAGATTTATGTTGAAATGTTCGAAACAGAGTTATGACGAATGCAGTATGCGTTTATGTATGATTTATAACAAAACATTAATAATGTTATGTTTTTCAAACAAAAATATAATAAGATAAATATGTATAAATCTAATATTATACACTTATACACACAATTACACACACTTACACATACAAACATACATACATATATATATATATATATATATATATATATATATATATATATATTCATAGCAACTATGAAGAATAAACATTTTCAATTATACTTAAACAAACTAACACATAATAAAAACATAGACGGGAATTTCTATAGGGGGTTCTAGGGCGCTTCAACAGCTAATGTAATTAGCGATGGATATTTTTAATCATCTAAACATCTTTATTAAAATACTACACTCACAAATGTGTACAATTATATTATTGTGTACACATAACATATTTCTTTTATTTTACAACTTTTTAGTATAAAATTTTAAATTGTATGAATTACTATATAAATACATACTCATATATATATATATATATATATATATATATATATATATATATATGTATATATATGTATACATAATAAAAATAAACTTTTCGTGAATAGAGTGTCTACATAAAGAATGTTTCTCTATAGGTTTCAGATACTTCACGTATATTCGTAGAGTTTATTCAATTTCTTTAGCACATTATTTATAAAAACAAAGTAACACAATATTGTACTTCTTCTCTCAAATTCAATTCCATTTAAATTGTATTTACACGACGCTATTATTCTGCCTTTTCACTTTTAGTTTCGACATTACTATATTATTAAATAAAAAATAAAATAAAAACAATATAACGTGGTTTTTGACACTGAATTTAGATTTAAGTTTAATATTTTCGATAAAAAATATTCTTACATAATGGCTAGTCTTGTGTTTTTTGTCAAATTATTAAAAATATCATTGATATAAAAATCTTCAAATGAAAAATTAAATGTTTGTAAAATAAAAAAGAAATTATTCATTTTAAATACGTAATAAATTATTTAAGAACTTTACTTAAAAAAATGTAAAAAAATCAATCTGATATCCAGTATAAGTTCAATCGTATAAATCGCGATATAAATAATTAAGTTGCAAAATTAGCTTTCATGTTTTAATATCATTAATACATAATTTAAATAAATAAATACAAATTATGTTTTAATATAAAACATTTCATTAATAAAGTATTAAGCAACGTTTTATTTTAAATAAAAAATACTCTGATTTTTATAAAATAATTTCACTTCATCTCACACAGCATAAAAATATTTTCTAATCAAAAAGATTTAATAATTGATTATTGACTGCCGATTATGCACTCTGATGGCACTAAGATAAAGAAAAATCTCATTTAATATATAAATATATCTATAGTGTCTATTTTTTAAAGTAATTATTATCTCAGTTTTCTAAGAAATTCTGCCATTTAATAAAATTTTATAATATATTTTAGATTCCTATTTGTAATTATTAAATTCGCCTACAACTTTAGTAGTTTGAATGGAAATAATAAACAAAAATAAATAGAAATAAAATTTAATTGTCAGATGATTAATAGTGTATATGAAATTGTATGATTTAAATATAAACCTTAATATAAAAATAAAATAATGTAATCAAAATCGTATATGTCACACAAATATATATATATATATATATATATATATATATATATATATATAATTCATAGAATACGATTTAAAATAAATTTACTACACTATAAATAAACACAATATTCCGAGGAAAATTCTAACTTAACTACTTTTATTGATGGTTCTCTCACGACATAAAACAGAAGTATCACCTGCGCCATTCAGCTACCAAATTGAAAAATGTATAATTTTACTGTGAAGTACATTGCACGAACAATGTGACATGTTCTAAGAACAATGATATACAGTATGCAATACATTAACTTGTACATTGTTTTTTATTCATATTTCATAACTTTATGTCATCAATCCTTATTTATGTCATATTTAATTCAGAATGGATATAACATCTTTGAAACGTTTTACTTGATTGCAAACAACATTACAATATACGTAATCATACCGAAATATGTCATTCAAATGTAATCAACTAGTGAATCAGTTAACACGGTGACACTTGAATATGTACGATAGAAAATTTATCGAATTTATCATCGAAAGCGTATGAAGCATACAATAAATACAGATACAAACGATATTTCTTTATTATTATTTTTCGTTACACTGCTTCTACAAATATGAAAATAACTTTTTTTTCTTAACTTGCTTCTTTCACTAACTTTATATTTGTTACAGTTATATACATATATAACATTTTTTCACATTTTAAATCCACACTTTCAAGTAAGTATGTTACAACATTTTAAAAACACTTTCAAAAATATATTCATGGTTGAAATATCAATTACCTTTATTTCTAAAATTCTTATACGGTAAGCCTTACAATTTACACTGTTCAATATATATATATATATATATATATATATATATATATATATACATCGAATGTTTTATAACACGGCTATTTCAGTTGAAAAAAGCAAAGATTTTACAAGCAAGTGAATATAAAAATAAAAAAGTCTACCATATACCTAATAATCAATTCTTAGCAGGCACTCACATCAAACAGTAAATATTGGACTGAGTCATTCAATAAAAAATACTAGTAGTTTAATCTTTACTTGTCGATAAAGTAGCATTCACAAGCCTTTTATGTCATGAGACTTACAGTAATAGCATTGAGATATAAATCTGTAAAAAACCGTACAATTATTTTAAGAAAGAAAAGAAGTAAACTGAAACTCAAGATCTGAGCGACAAAATTATGTAAACTGTGTGGAAATTAAAACATTATATATATATATATATATATATATATATATCACAAACAATTTACATAAATATTTCTCTGATTTATTTTCATAACTAATATTGATTTTTGTTTGGAAATACAAATATATTGCTATACACAATATTCTTTTACGATTTTGGAAATATAAATATTTTAATGGAACTACATTTCTAAAAAAAGATTTATATTTCATATGACCTTTCTTCCATAACAGATTACTTTCAAAAGTATTATATTTATTCTTAATTAACACTTTCATGGGAGACATCACGTATGCGTGACTTTGGCTACCAGCGATTATAGGCGTGCGTTAGACGTGTCTAAGATATCGTTGTCGTGACAATCTAAACCGAACATGATACCTTATATTTATTTAAAGTACAAAACGAGATAAAAATGACTAAATCCATTGCTAGTAGTAAGTATAATCCTTCTCTGTTGAAAAGAATCATCCATCCAGTTTAGATAGTGTTGTGTAGTGAGTTTCCTTATGTGCTTTTGAAACATATATTCTACGGTGATATTTAAAAATTTTCAAATATCAAAATGGGGCGCAGGAAAAATACCGAGGAGACATACGCTGACCCTTTGTCAGATTTCAATATTGACTGTAATGACATGTCAATCAGTAGTGATAAAGACAATGGAAGTGATATTATTAGACCCTTTAGATCAATCCGATATCCGGGTGATTCTGATGACGAGAGCAATGATAATAACTTTGACGATAACGGTAAATGGTTGGAAAGTAATGTTATTCCAAACGTGTATAATTTTCGAGGGTAACCAGGAATACAGACGACATCTCTAGATTTAAACAATATAAAATCATGTTTAAAATTCATTATTGAAGACGATTTCAGTGATACACTTGTTGCAGAGTCAAATAGATATTATCATCAAAACAAGAGCAGTGACAGTAGCATAACAAATAAAAGGAAAGGTTGGACTGACATTAGCTATAGAAAAATGAAAAAATGTATTGACCTTATCTTTCTAATGGGTTTTGTGAAAAAGTCTGAGAAAGATGATTATTGGTCCACAGATCCATTATTTCATATATCGATCTTCGATGATACAATGAGCAGAGACAGATTCCATCAGATATGGAGATATTGGCAACTTTAGTAAAAATGAAAATTATATAATTATTTACATTATAAAATATAATTTTAATAGTTACTATACAATTAATGCCTTTAAATCGGTTACTGCCGTCTGAGCGACTGAGAAAAATGCCCGCAGATAACAAAAACCCTGCATATGAAAAACCCGCCGTGAAAGTGTTAAAAAAAATATTAAGAATTAAAAAATGTAAATAATACTTGATTCTGATAAAACAACTTTAAATACATTACTTAATTAATGTACTTTATTAATTTTTTTTAACAATAATTGCAATAAAATACTTAAAATGAATCATTGTTTCTATAATACGTTTACATACATACACAACACACACACACACACACACACACACACACACACATATATATATATATATATATATATATATGTATATATTTCCGGAAAATGAGATGTAAAAAAATAATTTTCTCTTATACTCCCTATTTGTGTATATAATCTTGTATATGCAGACATAGCTATTATCAAATCGGTGCTTTTCGTCAATAAATATTATTATTAAAATTTCCAATTGAACTGTTACACTTGTACTCTGCGAAAAAAATCTCAGAACCCTAACACGAACAACAGTTATTTACATAATCGTAATTTGTACATGTAGATATCGATACATATACAAAATTCCCTACGCTTCACTTGTGCCCATTGCACGGTGAATGACTCTGTTATATGACCGAAAAGGGGGATGCACGTACAACTTTACGTGATACCGTAGTTAAAGAAAGGTGCAGAAATACATACACTGTAGTAGAATGTAGATTATAAAAATGGGCGAGGTCACACGACATCGAACCATTATTTTAAGAGGTCAATGTATCCGATTTATCAAATCATTCTGAAAGCAGTTGGATATAAAAAAATGAGTAGCGAGAATATGAGAAGCATTCATGTTTAAAAGATTCTTGAAACAATGATAGATTATTTGTATTAACCCTGTACAATATGAATGCAATAGTAAATTATTTTGTTTTTTTTTAAAAAAAATAAAATAAAAATATTTAAAACAATACTACACAAAACAGCACTATACAAACTTACTAATATGAAATAAAAATCTAAGATAATAACTTAATACATTACGTACAAAGTTAATAATATGTTTTGTAAACTAACTCATGTATTTCCATATTCATCAAACCTTAAAAACAAATAAACTACGTATCTATGAAACAAACAACTCCTTTAGAAATATGATTTTTTTGTCGAGTTCTCTTGAAATAACACAATATTAGGAATAAACGTTATTTAATAAGATACTATACACACGCAATGAAATAATGTCTGTATAATTTCCATGGTTTTAAAATATTATGTGGTTGTTTACTCGCTTTGCAATGTGCTGCGTTTTGATGAAGAAAATAATTTCATCATTATTAATAACTTTATATTTATTTTATGCTACATTAAATGTATGTTCGTTTTATACAATTAATTAGTTTGCCACAAAATCAGTTGCATTTCTTTTGTGATGTAGACATGAAATTTGTTTGCAAGTACTAGATTCATTATAAGTTGCTGCATGCAAACAAATTTTATTAATTTTCTTTTTGCACATCTTTAGCATGAACAAAATACTATATATAAAATATAAATTACTTAATTAACTTTGAACAAAAATGAATAGTATTTAATATAAACAAAAAAAATATCCATTGAAAATATACACAGATGTAGGTACATATTATAAAGAACTGACGTGAACATAATTATTTTTATAAATGTAGAAACAATTACCTTTATCTCTGTTTTTATTTTAGAAACCAAACAAATTGTTAACATGTTAAAATTATATAATGTAATAACTGTTTTATTTTAAATAAATATTTAAAAATGGTTACAATATTTATGTGATATCTATTAATTGTATAAAAAAGCAGAAATAAAAAGAAGAAAAAAATAATTTATGAAATAATTATTATTTTTTGATATCAAATATAACTAATACGATAAAATAAACACTAGTAATATTGACGTACATTACAGACAATTTCTAATGGGGTGAGATTTAAACATTATAATTATTTTATTGACAGAACTCATGTTTCAATGAAAAATTATCTAATTTAATTACATTTCTTTGGAGATAAAATGTCTGAAAATCTTTAAATATAGTATTATCATGTTATTATTTTTACTATAATGTAAATTTTTATTCTAAATACAAATAAATGTTAAATTTTCCAACCGTCATCATAAACAATAAACAATTTGAAATAGAACTTGTTTTATTTTTTTTTATTATAAATATAATATTGGGTTAGTAAGAAAATAATTGCGGTTTTTGTTTTCTGACTTTTTAATAAGTATCATTTCATCGTGTTCATGTTAATATCATTTTAAAGTGCATTTTTCGATCTATATTTTGGTAACATCGACTTTGGTTTTATTATTGATTTTGTTTCAAATTCAGCTATTGAATTAAAAATGGAAAAAAAACAAATAAGTAATTTTTTTGTATGAGTTCAAAACGGATGATAAAGCAACAGAAACTACTCGTAAACTAAACGATACTTTGGTATGGGTACAGTTAAGGAACGTACGGTGCAATGATGGTTTCAAAAATGTCATGCTAGGGATGAGAGTCTTGAAAATGAAGAAGGTCACGGGCGTCCTTCTTCAGTTCATAACGACCAACTGAAGGCGTTAGTTAAATCAGAATAACGCACAACAATCTGAGAGCTTGCACAAAACTTAGGCGCGTCTCATTAAACAGTTCAGAACCACTTAAAACAGATAGGAAAATTAAAAAAAAAAGAAAAATGTATATGAATTTGAAGGACATAAACCGTAATTACATTTCTACCAACCTAATACATTTATCATAATCGAGTACATTATTCGCAATTTTATTTTCTATTAACATCGACAATACAAATATGTAATCGAGCCATTATTAATAATCGTTTAGTTTATAGATTGAGCTTCATTTCATGCTTCGTTTTCTTATATTGAATGCAATCTTTTTTTCTTCAAATAACATGTTTTATAACAACGTATTCTTCAGTAATGGCTGACTACTAACTGGTTTTATTCACTTTAAAATACACTCTGTAATGTACTGAATACAGCTACGTTGTTTTCCAAGAAAAAAGACATAAAAAATAAAAATGCAATCAAATCTCAACTTCTATATTATATACAATATTAGAAAACTAACTACGAAGTGTAATTACCCGTTCAAATGAACTTATCTGTAACTGAAGTTCGATGGCAAATACATAATAGTTTTATTCTTGAAAATAATATATCTTAACTATATTTTCTCTAGTTATTGTAACTCGATATTACTATAATTTTCTCAAACAACATTCTAATCAATACTTTCTAATCAAAGCTTTACATCCATTGTTTTTTTTTTATTACTGAATAACGACTTGAGTTTCTATACGTTTAAAAAACTGTAATGGTAACGTAATCAAAAGAGAAGATGATAAACTAAATCCAAATTGCTTACTGATTTTTAATTAATAATTCTTAACAAAGTTAATTATTTACAATTATATAAATATATAACAACCACGTTCTTGATAATATTAATTCAATTCGTATTCATAAAACAATTATGTTTATAGAAAAAAAACACCTTATTTATCTATAAAGCCAAATTACGAAATAATATTTAATTATTTTATCATAAAATCATATACAAAACTAAGTTATCAATCCACAGACATACGTGTATACACTTACGAATACATAAAAGTTGAGATGTATATTTTTATGCAGAAAATACAGTACACAAGCATTGAAAATTGTACATTAAAAACACTAATCACATTAGAGCAACAGGTGGCTTTGTTATTTAATAATAATAAAATCGTCAAAATGTTGTTTGTTGTAGAATGAACGTCAATCTATCAGATATCAGTTATTATGTTTTTAATCAATTTTATGAAATATATTTTCAGTTTGTAGTAAGGTACGTACGATAAATAGCTTGATACAAAAATCAATTTTATTTTATTTATGTAATTACTTCTGCTGTTTGGTTAGTCCATGTTAACTCGTTTAATAAAACAGTATATATATATATATATATATATATATATATATATATATATATATATATATATATATATATATATATATATATATATATATATATATATATATATATATATATATATATATATATATATATATATATATATATATATATCTTGACAAATAAGAAGCTAAAATAGATTTTTGACAATATTTTTTAAAAAAAATCAGTTATTACTGTGAAAAAAGAAAATGGTTGTACGTAAAAGATTCAAATGAATTCCTCTACGATAATGAAATTAAGAAAATAAACGAATATATAAGAATATACCTAATCATACTTAAAAGATGGGTATATACAGCTAATAAAATTAATTAATAATAATATATGTGGTACGTTAATAATGTATAAGAAGAAAACTTATAAAAAAATATTATAAAAGCATAGAACTTCTAGCACTGTTATTTGAAAACAAATTTTGTACAATAAAAACAATAGATAAGAAGTAAACACAACGCAGGAAACGGTACAATTCAGTTCAGTTAAGAATTATACTCAACTAAACCAATATATATATATATATTCACCTGAGCAACACCTAATAGCCTGAAAATTCTTTAAAAACGCAACTCAACGTACATACAAGCCGTGCAAGTATTTAAAGAAATTTTTATTGAAAATACAATTTTTCCATATACACTTTTGTGTACTTGAGTGTAAATAATTCAAATCAAGTCTGAACAGACCTGGTCAGTCCTAATAAATTCTGGTCAACCCTAATCAGATCTTGTCATATTAGTTTAGATCAGATTCGTAGAATGACTTCAAAAAATTATTCATTTGAATAATTGATTTTTTAAAGAATATTCAATCCAAAATTTTCTTTCGAATAATTACCTGTAATCGAAATCTCTAAATCAGGGGTAACGATAAAAAATATGAAACAAACAAAATGGACAGACATTGATAAATGAAAATAGACTTTAATTTAATTTTTGAAGAAGAAACCAAATAAATATTCAAATGCAACGCATTTTACAAACATTCTAAAACAATTTTTATTAAAAATAATGATAATAAAAATTATGATAAATGTATAATTCTATATTATAATTAAACAACTTTAACATTTTCTATACAAGTAAATAAAATATTAATTCAGTATTAATCATTTTTCTTTATTTGTAGTCACTTTTTTTAATTATTTCCTATTTTTACTTTATTAGTAAATAAAAATTTAAAACATATAAAACACAGAAATATAGAAAAATGAAACATTACTTCTTTTTAGTACCTCTCTTATCGAATTTTATCTCATAATATGTATTTGCAGTTATTATTATGATATAATAATTTATATATATATATATATATATATATATATATATATATATATATATATAATACTTATTTTTATTAGTTTCCAGCACACACACATTTTTAAAAAATTAAATATATTACCATATTTACGAAACGTATAAAAATATTCAGTTTTTTACATTCTGGAGAAGTAAACCCATTAAAACATTTAAGTGAATTACTTGTTTGATATGCGACATGAATAATGAGAACTTTTAAAAAAGACTTAATAGATTTCTTTACATTCTTCCTACCATTTCTGACTAGTACGTGAAAGTGTTTTATTCCTGTTTATTTTTACATTGTAAATTTTAGTTTGCATTTTTTTTTATATGCATACAAATTTTGTAAATAAAATCTTAATAAAAAAATATGCTAGATAAAATTGCGTTTTATACATTTTTATTTATATTTGAGCTAACAACAACGTTTACTTTTATCCGACAACATTAAAATACTTGAAAATTAACATATATAACAATCTACTAAAAATATCATAATAAATAATTACCTATTAATTTATATTTTAAGATATCTGAGAAAAAAATGTTTCCAAATAAAATAAAAAAAGCGTTAAAAATCGAAGCGGTTTAATTTAAATCCACGGTTAATTATTTTATGGAACCAATAATACTTAAACATAATTTCGTGTCATTAAGTAAAAATCTTGTCCAAGTGCTAACTCGAACAGAGATTACACAGAAAAATCCATTTATTTTCGTATCTTATGACCCATAAAACAATTGTGAAATGTTCCAGCGTAACAGATATCAGAAACTTTTACAAAAACTTTGTAACATTAGAGAGTGAGAGAAGATGGTACGAAGAGAGCATGAGTATGGCCACCGTTTTGCTTTCCACCCTCAATGGTGAAGAATTCTCATTAATTCAAATAGAATGACAGATGAATAAAAAATATATCTAAACGAAAAAAAGTCGAAAGTTTTGAAATGTGAAAATGAAAAAAAAACAACATGGATCCCAAACAAAGTTTTATTATAATATGAATTCCATTTTGTAAGTTCACTGACAGTTGCCACATTTAATACGTAAATCAATGAAATTCCAATTTAACAGTGTTGACTGTTATTAGTTTTCAGAAGATGGGTGTTATTTGAAAAACGTCAGGATTATTTTCCAACCGAACGGAGTTTTCCCGAGGTTGTCGGAATTGAGAATGGGATAAATTTCAAGAAATATATGCGGACGATTCTCTTTCTTTTCTATATTATCTCGGTATGCATTGCGGTTGATGGCTGCTGCGTTGTCTTCTAAAGAATTTTGCATCTGTGAGTTTTCGTACTGCTGTAATACGAAATGCATTCCGTCGGATAAATAAGCCGGTGTGACAGAATTATTAAAGTCCCTCATCCGTGTCTGATTTTACTTTGAAAGGTGAGAGGCTTAAAATTACAAAAGTGATTCATGACCATTAAAAACCTTCTTGACAAGAAAGACTTTAATTTTCCGCATATTTAAATAATTAATTATTAGCGTAAGTAATTAACACATTTTATATTAAATATAAATACAAAATAATGAATTTAGTTTTCACACACACACGCATATATATATATATATATATATATATATATTACGCATAATAATATGATAATACTAATAAACAAAAACTTTTTCTTTCAAATATAAGACAAATTATTTTTTTATTTACCATTCTTTTAGAATGACAATATTTAACACTTCACCTACCGAAAATCTTTCATTACATTTCGTTGATTTGTCAATCCTACAACATACTCGTAAAACAGTATTTCTTACTACATGCATAAATAATAAATATTTATTAATGATTATTTAAAAATTTGCACAAATTCTGGAAACTTTACACAAACTCTGTTTCAGTCAAATTGAAATTTTATATTACTATAAAATATACTTTTTCCTTGCATTGTAAAATAAAATACACCTTTTTTCATATTTGATATGTTTATCACAATTCAGTTACTTACAAAAAAAAATAATTTCCAACAACATATTATTTAATATCAAATAAATAGCTTGGCAGTTTAAGAAATTCAAGTTTTGAACGCGACAAGTGTAAACAAAATAATAGCGATGTTGTACAACATATATTTTATATCATCTTTTTTGATTGTAGAATAAATTAACAGAAAAACAAGCACCCATATCAAAACAATTTGCAATAGATAATACGTAATTAAACTAGTACGTATAATATGTGAAATTTAAACTGGTTTACATATTATATAAAAGACTGACAAGTTTTTAAGACGTATTTTAGATATCTTTTCGAATGTAAAAAAGTAATTAAACATTTATTGATAATTAATAAAGGTAAAAAAATCATTTAACTATCAACTCTATATCATAAAATCTATAAATACTAAACGTTTAAAGTCTATTTAAAACAATGAGAAAAAGTAATTTAAACGTCAATACAGGTAATAGAGAATATAATGATGACTCAGAGTGGTATTAAATAACGTCTAACAACCATAAAAAACGCATCGATGCACAAAAATGCAGTCATCTGGTTGTGAACGATCGACAAAAGCCGTTCTATTTACGTTTTGCGCATTGTTTCAAGGTAAAATGACGACGTTTTATAGGGAAAGAATAACAAATATTTGCGCAATGACATCATTGTTGATTATCGTATTTAATTTAAGTGCACGTTTTCGTTTCTAATGAAATATTTGAAAAATGTAAAGTAGTTTGTTTTTGTTCATATAATGTATTGAACAAATACACTGATTCTAACATCTCAATACTGTGCACACAAAAAAAACATAAATGGTTAAATATGCATAAACATACACACTCTCTCACACACACACACACATATACATACATATATATATATATATATATATATATATATATATATATATATATACATGCAATAATAGATAAATATTTAACATATAAATAAAAAAAAAAACATTGGTTATACGGCGATGTGAAATATATAAAATCTGACATTTAAGAAAGATTATAAAAACACATTTGAACGAATTACACATTTTAAGCACTGAAATTTGAAATTACGAAAAAGCACATACACACACGAAAATATCTTGTACTATATAAAATATATTCGTTAAGTTTTATTGTACTATAATCATTTAAACGAAATTCTAGAAATGATATGTAATCGAAAATAACAAAATGAAGGAAAAATAGAAAAAAGTTAACAGTAAAATAATGTAATTTAACAAACAAATTCTATTACATACATCTTTTTGTCATATTCATACTTTCAGAGTTTGTAAAGAAATGTTATAAGTACTTTACACAAATACGAATATTTAGTGATCAATTTAAAATCGTACTGAAAACAAATCAAATATAAAAATGAGAATTACAGCAGATATACAATAATTTAATATTATCTTTACATATTTTTAACCCTACGAAACCGGGCATGGATCTAGGAGTCCATTGATGTTTTCCAAATAAACCATGGTCTCACAGCGCTATCTTTTGGATGATATACTCAAAGGTCACTAATTTTTTTCTAATGAGACTAAATTTATAACTTTCTTCCATTAAAAATAAATTACGGTCATCCAAAAATCAGAAAAATCGCAGTTTTTCTTATTTGAAAACCTATAAAAATTGTGAACTTGAGAATTGGGTTGAATAATATTTTTTTCCAGAAGTTCATCATTGGAAGAAAGCGTAAAAAAAATTTTCAAGATTCTACGTTCAAATGCATCGAAAAAAAATTAAATTCTGTGTGCAGTGATATTTTTTGGTCCATTGGTAAACTAGTTTTTTGCTGTCAAAAAATGATATTCTGTCAAAAAAATGACAAGAAAAACAGTCAAATTGTACAGAAAATTTTTCTTCCATATTTACAATATTACAATCTATAACACATACATTACTTACTGTCATGTGAATGAGTTTTGCTGACTACAAACTCATCATATTGGGTTCACATATTGTTCAAAAGTTACTCCAAATACATCTTCTACGAAAAGTCCGAATCGACACCGATCGAAGTTACATTTTCCGGAGAGAGTACTGCCAGAACATGATCAACAAGCAGCACAGTGTGTAGTTTATAAAACAAATGGAAGACACCGACGTCTGGGTACAAGATGTGATCGATCTGAAACCGTTTTGTGCACACTTGATTGATTCAAAAATGTTCATACTCAACAGTAATGTCATTTCTGCAAATTTTTAATTGTATTCAATTTTTTCGCTTCCAATTATATGTTTCCAATTAAGAGATTAATGTTTCCTCGAATACTATCAACGATTTTCCACGATATATCAGACAGATGTGAAATTTCTAATCTGAATTAACATATTTTTTTCTTATAACTGACAAATTTGCAATTTTTATTTTGTTTGCGATAAAAAATCCAATTAATCGAAAAATATTTGTTAAAAAAGTTTAGCATCCTTTCTCCCTCCAACAGGTTAATATTGAAATAATTACATACAAACAGAGTTGTATTAACAACTAGACATAGTAACCACAATACCCAAACACTACGAAAAGTTTTATGCGGTATAATAAAATAGGCTTCAAATTTTAATATATAGTAATATTGATTAACATGATATACACATTTCATACATATAACACAACATACAATTTTTGAGAACAAACTATAAATTATATTTTCATGATAAACTTTACGCAAGGAAAAATAATAAAAATTAAATAACGGAAACTGTTTTTTATATTACATCTGAAACATTCACAAGAGTCGATTCTAGTTTGATATGTTTTGATAAAATAATAAGTGTCTAAGTGCTTTCGATCTACACAATTTTTTTTAAATTGTAGTCAAAACATATACATTTCAGTCGAAAGTACATAGCAATACAAATAAGTTCACGGATACTTGAAGAATGTCAATAATAAATAATACAGGTATACATTTTTCTTTTTGTGCAGTCGATATGTTCGAGAAAATAGCTTTTATAAAAATTATAAATATTATTTTATGATCATTTTGTATTACATAACATCGATTATAATTACGTTTCGACATAATTAAATCTTCAGTTAGAATAAAATATTTTTTTAAAAAAAACACTTGTTTTGTAATTTATCAAACAATTCTATAGAATTATTTTAATTCAATTACTGAAATCAATAGAATAAACTTATATATTTTTAATTAATACGGCCGCAGTTTATGTATACAACAGTTAATTAAATAATTTCAAATTAACAAGTAGTACTGAATAAATAGTAGCCTAAAGTATCGATGAACTACGGTGTTCCATGCCTTGAAACACATATTTTATCCTTATTTGAAAACATAAATATTTTTTTTTATCAATTAAATCTGTTTAATAAAAACATTTGAAATGAATATATCATAAAAAAACATTTTATGAAAAGAATCTAAATACAGAAATCAATTAAAAAATATCGTTAATTATATTTAAAAATATAAAAACGCCAAATAAAAACAAATTCAATAAAAATTTTAATTAGTAATACAATACTGAGAATATGTGTACATAATGTGTGATATTTTTCAGATGTCATAACAAAGAACTTGTAAAGAGTTTCATTTCACGTTTAACTTAACATAATGTTTTACTTAACATAAATTATTATTTGTTTCATTATTTAAATAAGTTGAAGTGTTAGATTTTAATCAAATATCTGACATGAGAAGCTGAATCAATATATTTTCAGTATATGAAAGTGAAATATATAAGTAATTCACTCTTTATTATATTCATTTGTGGTGCTTAATAAAAATCAGTTGTAAAAAAGTTAAAAATAAATTAAACTTAAATTAATGAAGTGATTATTTATTTAAAAAATAAAATAGAAAAAAATTATATGAATTTAACATTAGTAATGATTATTTTTTTTAAAAAAAAACCATGCATGTTGAGTTTAAAACACTAATGATATTTACAAATAGAGTATTTTTAAATATTTATAAATAGATGTTTAAAATACCCGCTTATTGATTTTCTTGATTCAATATAGTAAATAACTTCCATACAGTTATAAAAGAAATATATCAATATTATTACTTATTCGCCACCACACCGTTTTCAATCAATGATAAAATGCCAAACATTCCTGTATATAGGAGACGTTTTGTGTGACCTGAGAGCTCATTTTACGAGCGTCTTCAACCGGTCCTCTACTTTACATATTACTTTCCCGACGACATACGTAGGTAAGACGATCTCCACTGCATGCGCAACCGTCTAATGCACTTTCTGTGTACCGTGAGTTATTGCCAACTTAAACCGTCTGAATAACAGGAACATAGTGTGGTTAGAGACCACACCACTATATTCAATTACGAAAACACTCACGCAATTTACGTAATACATATTTTCTAAACGGCGACAAGCGAATATTTCAACAAAACACGAAACATACGCGTAATTTGTAGCAACAACGTTGAAGAATGTCTTAGTGGAAATGTAAAAACAATAACCGTGCTAGTGTTACACGAAATGTATGTTAAATTTATCCGTAAAATGCGATACGTTTGAAGTTTCCTTCAATGCTCAGTTTATTGAGAGGTGTTTCATGGACCATGAAACATTTATGAAAGACGCAAAGGTAAGTTTATTTTTAAATTGAGTCCTTTTTGTACGTATATTACCTATAACCGTGGGGGATGATATATTAGAAACTTTGTTTACGATTTAATATCGAGTGATGGATTGCAAGAAATTTTGATGAAAGCTTTTTGTATAAGCGTTTGAATGTATACAAAAAATGATTGATTCAAATATCTATTACTGAAAAAGTTTGTCGTCTGATTGAAATACTTTTGAACAATTTGAAGACATTACTAGTTGTTCGGAATTAATTTCGCATCACACGTTTCAATTTTATATTTAATGTTGATTTCTCTGCGAATATATATATATATATATATATATATATATATATATATATATATATATCATCAGTGTTATCATTTTTGAAATATTTTTCTTGAGTGAACATATTATAATACTATTGGATATGATTCAGCTTGAATTGCTCAGAAAAGTTTATAATACAGTGAAAATAACTTTAAAATATGTATTTCTCTTTTAAAAGTGATAAATATATACTTATGTATGTATATATATAATGTATGTTTATTTATATATAAGTATATATATATATATATATATATATATATATATATATATGCTTAAATGTGTGTGTATATGTACTTCTGTATGTAGAATTAAAAAAATATATAATAAAATTTTGAAGTTTTTCACATCACGGGATCATTTAATTTTATCAGTAAGCACTTTTAAGAGTTTTTACAAAACTTTTCAGTTTTTTTCCTCCCAAAACACGAAAGTAGATCCATTTGTGTAAATACGTTAGCAAATCGAATAATAACGCCATTTGGAAAAGTTGTCGACATTGCCGCATCAAAGATACCGAGCTGGGAACTTTGTAAATTGGTTTGGGAGCAAGCAGACTTCGCCCCCGTATTCGATGCGTTTGCCTCTGGGCTGATGCTGCTACTATAACCTGATTGCGTTAACAACGCTGTCGAAGTAATCACTAAGAATACCACTTTCGCTTCGGTTATTTCACATAGATAGATGCGTTCATCGAAAATTGGAGAACACTCTCGTTAGAAATTTAATATTAGTAACGGAGAGAGAAATATTCACCCTCTTTTATAAATGTCCGGTGAACAGTTTGTTATTACTCCACTGAATATTATTATGACATTTTGAAAATATTTCCACAATCTGTGTTCAGTTAATGTATTTCTTAGATATATATATATATATATATATATATATATAGAGAGAGAGAGAGAGAGAGAGAGAGATTCAGTACAAGTTTGTCTTTTAATAGCAAAGATAGTAAATCAGATTTCAAAAGTACGTTACTTTTACAAACTCGTTAACTACTTCACTAAAATTCGAAAACTAGTTTTATTAGATTTAGTAACCAAATAGTTTAAAAATTTATAAAGATATCAAAACGTTTTTTTAATGAAAATGATTTTTTTTATTCCTGTACTTTTCGTTTAACTAATTTATGCAAAATCAATAAATATAACAGTATTATCAATATATATATATATATATATATATATATATATATATATATACATATATATGTATATAAAGGAATACTCATATTAAAAACGCTGAAAAATATTAATTTCGAATACGAAATCAAGTTAACAGAAAAACAGAAGAACGAATTCTCAGATAATTGACTTGCTTTAGTAAACTACGAATTTTGTGTAAAATAAAAAATATCTTAACAAAAGAGTATTATTGACAAGGGGATTGAAAATTACAGTCTGAAATAAGTGTTACATAAGTCTTTAAATAAATAATTTTCTATTTAATTTCAATCATAATTTATTTTAAATTAAATTGTTTTCAAATTTCCAAAATAAAAGATCAGAACAATTTGATTGTCGATAATGTATAAAATTACACAATATTTTATTTATTAATTGAGTGAATTAGTTAAATTAAAAATTAGTAGTTAAAAGTACACCTACATTCTGATACTATACATATACAGTTTTATAAATATAAAAAAATTAAAATGTAAAATAAACTATTGGGTGTAATAAGTGTGTTAATTATAAAAGTGAAATTTGATTATCAGATAGGTAAAAATAATTGACAGTTTATTTATTATACTTATTTTTTCTCAATTTTATCTATTCTAAAAATTCTATTATATTCTATTATTACTATGAATTACATAGTTTTATGATTAAACGCACACATACACAAGCATATATATATATATATATATATATATATATATATATATATATATATATATACGTATGTATGTACGTATGCACGTGTGTGAATAATTCATTTTTTGAGTTTACATTTATAACAAAAAACGTTGAAGTAATTTTCAAATGTATTCTAAACAATCAAGAAAATATACTTCAATTACTAACAGTACTTTACAATTTATTTACTTGACTAAAAAAAAATTTATTTTTAAACATGCCAGATTAAGATTAAAAATAGAACTAGTCACAAAAACTAAAATCATTACAAAAAGAAAAATCACTATGATTAAATCAAAACGAGAGTTGTTTTAAAAAAAATAAAAGTATGTTCAGTATTATTTCCACTACTTGACTATAATTGTGATATTTCTTTTGGTGGAAAAAATGTCGCTGCAGCCGTACACTCTGAAAAAAATTTCCATCTTCTCATTTACACAAGCACGAGCAGTTGCAAAAGCGTTGTACCAGAAGCATCAACTACTTCACATGAAGTTGCCCCACTTTGACTGGTAAACAGAATTACAAGGTCTAAGGAAGTTAACGTCGTGTTTTGGAGACGTACAGGTTAGCGCAGCCACAGTAAGTCTGGGGTGTTGCTTAGACGCACACCATTAATGTAAACAGCTCAAACAGATTCACGGTAAAAGCTCTTTGAACGACGAAAGCTCTTTTCGTTTTATTTCTTGTATACTGTATATTAATCAATACTTTACATACACATACATACATATATATATATATATATATATATATATATATATATATATATATATATATATATATTCATAAAAAAACCTGAATCAATAATTGATCAATTATGTGCTTATAATAATAAACGAAATCTACTGTTAATGATTAAAATTCATTTGCTGTTTTTTAAATGTCAATTACTAATAACATTAAAAAAATAAAACTTAATTACCACATTATTAATGATTATTTAAAATGTTTGAATATCCCAATATCGAAATATGGTAATTTGATTCAAAAAGAATATTTTTTTTCAATTACAATATACCTTTAATTGTTTTTTTTTTTAGAAAACTCTTACAAACACAATGTAAAATGTATTATGAAATAAATATTTTTATAAAACAATTGGAACATATTTTAAATACAAAAAAAATATTAATACCAATAAAATATTATAAATACCAAAACCATTACTTGCATTCATAATAGATGCATGAGATTATATGAAATAATTATATATAAGGTTGACATAAATTTATACTACGTTATTAGAAATGATCCAATATAATTAGAAATAAGTTAAAAATAATAATAAATTTAATTATATAAGTCAATAATGTGATTAAGAATTGCGACATCAATGAATCCACTATTAGAAAGCGATTAGTATTTAAATTAACATAAATATACACTCTTAAAGTTTATTTTTAAAAATTCAATTTTCATGTTTTATACTCATTATTAAAGCAAGAGGAAAGTATTTTTAATGCTTTCAATAAAAATAAAATGTTTACAAAACGGAAGTCATGCACATAAACACACACACACACACATACATACATATATATATATATATATAATTATTTAAAAAATGGATAATGAAATTAAAAATTATAAACTCGGTACGTTTTAATGAAAAATACAACTTTTATGGAAAAGGTGGTAAAAAGTTTTAAACACGGACAAACTTTGTGGAAATGAATATCACATGTTTACATCAACAGATGTCTCACTTAGGCGGTTTCCTAGGTAGCCAGAGGGAGTGGATGTTACATTCCCTACAAAGAGAGATGGGGAAATTAACGTCTCGTCGACTACGTTTTTACTTGCTCTCGAGAAGGTGAAGAAGACTAGCCAGCGAATGCGTCCTTTGAAGACAGCGTGGTCCATTAGCGCACAGCCGGAGGCGTTGGCGTCAAAAGTGGTAGCCGAGACGAGGGGTGTACGAAAAAGCGTTCGCGAAGATGGCGGAAATGTTTCATGTAATGGTTGGAAGTTTTTGTTTTAATACGTACTAAAGATCAAATGATGCAAATAATGGGTCGATTAGTGCAAGTTATGGATTAATTCAACGTTTTGATTTCATTATATCGTTATATTGAACAGGATTAGCTTTAAACTATTACACACATATATATATATATATATATATATATATATTACTGACATACTGTGTTTTTAATATATCGAAGGCTGTTTCATTAATTATCTGAAGAAAATGGAAACATTTAGCTGAATACGATCTGATTACTCCATATGTTATTGTTACAAGACATTGAAATAAATTACGTCTGGTTCAAAATCAAGTCGTTTATTGAAAGCGAAGTGTTTACACACGTCGTAACATTTACAAAAGAACCAATATATCTTCAATAAACACTAATGTAAATCATTACGAATAGCAATTAAAACTGTCTACTTTATGTGCTAGACAGTGTTTGATTGATAAATTGAAACACACATTGTGGAAATTCTGAATGTATATTTGGAAATAGTAAAACTTTGAAAGTTATATATATATATATATATATATATATATATATATATATATAATATGCCTTTAGTAAACTACGAAATCTGTAAATATGTAATAAGTTATTGTACTGAATAGGAATATTATTATTATTATAAGTAATGAAATTATGCGTTTTCAAAAATAATATTTGACAAAAAGCGTTTTCTTTTTAGTACTATAATGTACTGTAAAAAACGGTTCAAAAATTTAATTTCAATACAGTAAATATTACAAAACAATCATTAAAAAAGATAATGAAACATTAAAAAAATACAAAAAATTATTACTTGCTCCAAAATAATAAAAACTGCATTTTAATGTTTTTTTTTTTTTAATTTCTGTTATGTATGTATGTATTTGTATTTTTTTTATTTATCTTCATTGCATTTTCTTAACTTATTCTATCAGCATGTGCAGTTATTAATGAGACCTACATTTAGGAATATGCATAAATATATATATATATATATTTATATGTTAAGAATGTATTCTTAACATTTTTAAAGCCGCATATTCCTAATTATTTTAGAATTTTAACTTTATATCAAACTATGGGACTTTGCCCCCTGTTCGCTGCGCTCACCCACTTGTCAATTATAAGCATGTACATGTAACCGAATGAAACAATAAACATATTTGGGTATCAAAGAAACCGCATCTCAAATAAATAAGTGGACGTCATGGATATATATATATATATATATATATATATATATATATATATATATATATATATATTTATAGTTATGACCCGAGTGTGTGCGATCGGTGTCAGAAGTTTGTATTCAACAATTAAAATAGTAGACAGTCTGGCCGGTGCATACGAAGGCACATTGCATATGTTATATAGCAGGCTATTGTTGATAGACACAGGTTTTTATGAGTCTTTTTCGTGCTGTCAACAAAAGCAGTTCAGTTTGAAATTTAAGTCAGTCCACAATACAACACAGCACAATTCAGAATCGGATCTACATTGATCATTACTAAAATAAAATACACTTATTATTAAATTAATAAGTGAGTGCAGTTTTGACATTACAGAAGATCTGCATATGTTTGCTGCACCGACTCATACTTCTACATATATATATATATATATATATATATATATATATATATATATATATATATATATATATATGTTAGTATATCTATATCAACATTCTGGCAGATAGATTATTTTTTGCAACGTGTTGTTTTATAGAGTTTTTTGTGGAAAATTTTGCTTATATATATATATATATATAACATTTATATAATTAGAGATATACATTATTATGACATCTTTATGAGATTAAAGAGACCATTTTACTTTTCACACAACTTTACAAATTTATTTTCAACTAAAAATATATACTTTTTTATAGACATCAATAACAATAAAAAAACAAGTGATCAATAATGCAAAAGTCTGTACTAACCTTAGCTCAAACTGTTGATAGACGAATGCCATATCTAGTGATTGGAAATAGAAAACACACGTTCTCGAATTCTGTGAATTTTTCATTTTTATTCCTAGAAATATTTTACCTATTTCTTGAGAAAATATACTCGAAGGTATAATATTATAGCAAAAAATAATAACAAAAATTTCTTTCCAGTTTCAATTTTGCTACTTAAAACATTTATTTTATCACATACTTTATTCAGTTATATATATATATATATATATATATATATATATATATATATGTATGTATGTATGTGAGTGTGTGCTTTGAAAATTTACGAAAATATCAGAAAACTTTTATCAAATGTAAATAATAAAACAATTACAAACTTTTATTCTTCTGAACATTTCGACATGAAAGTATTTTAGAGAAATAAAATTCGATACAAATATATCTAAGCTAATAAACTATACGCGACTGTAGTAGTGTTTTAATTTAAGATACAAAAAAATAAATAGTGTTGAAGGAGATTTTCATGAAATAATTTCCATAAAATATCTTTCCTGAATTCAAAATGTTTTCATAATAAACAAAGTTCGGGTAAAATCATTTTACATAATATCTTTGGATATTGTTTTGAAAATAATATTTTCATATGTAATAATATAAAATTTTCCTTAAATATTAAAAAAAGTATACAAATATTTTTTTATTTAATTTACATTGTTTTTTGATATAATTATTTTAAGGCGAATAGTTGGTACTATTTGAAAGTACAAAGTAAAACATAGTGCTGTCTAACTGTCAGTAATAATGTTCTGTTTTACTTTTTCTTATCTTGAACAAGATGTTTCTACCTACACAAGAAAGAGAAATTTACTCCTCATTGCACAATACATACATAACTATCTGCGCAGTTAAATGAATAGACATACTGTGAAGTGAATAATTACCGCTCTGAAATGGTTGTCAGTAATTGTAATGACCATTTCAATGATTTCATCTTACTTGTTCTTGAAATTTGTATTGTTTCAGAACATCTTTCCATAACGGTAAATATTTTTCTATCTTACAGAGATTAAATCTGAAGCTTGAATGAAACAACACTAAAGTAATATTTTTATAGAAATAGCATTAGATTGGATTCTAAAGTAATATTTGCATTCTGTTGCAGTATTTCTTAACTTAAAATTCATAAAAAATATTAAAATATTAATAAATGATCTCTTGTTAAATTCATTTGGTTCTCATATTACAAATATTTAAATCAGACTAAATATGTCAAATTAATAAAAGTAATAGTATGCATTTTAATGAGTTTAAATGAAAAAAAAGTTTTTTTGAACATATATTTTCATTTGCTTTATTCGAAGAGTATTTGCATTTTTTATTAATAATTAGTAAACCAATAAAATTATAATAAATTATTATAAAATTAATTGAAACAAAGAAGACAATGTCTAATAAGTTTAAATACAAATTTAGATTGCATATGCATACTTACGCTTACATACACATACACGTACGTACATATATATATATATATATATATATATATATATATATATATATATATATTCAAACACAAATGTGTATGCACTTCTGGTAAGTTTATATTAATATACAGCTACCACATGACAAAACTATTTACACATAGTGCAACGGAACGTACAGTTATGCAGCAGCAGTCCTCTTAAGCTAATGCTTGATGACTGGTTGTTCAATAAGAGTAGCTAACATATAATCAAAGCTCAATTCCACAACTCATAATTACTGAAAGCCACGGTTGTTAGTTTCAATTATGTCGTGCCCAAATTATGTATTGCCAAGCTCACAAATTAATGAAATAGTGTTTCAATATTAATTAGTTGTTGTTATAACGCATCGTTACAGCGAATGAAATGTGGTCGACCGGGTAGACAAACGACAATGATGGTGGTTGGAACCGAACCGTGTCAACCCGGACAGTACTATGACGTTGTAATCAGACATCTAAAACAATGTTCGGTTTGACATTACAACTTGGGTTATACCGCAACATGTCTTAAAGGGCCGTTTCTAAATTTACTAACACCGCATGTACACTGAATTATATATGTATAATTTAAATTAATTTTGAAATTGCATGGTAAATATTTAAACACGTTGGTGAAACAATATTCAAGATAGTTAGCGCTCAAGTTGTGGAAAAAAATTAACAAACGATTCAACAGTGATTTTTTTCAGGTAAATAGTTAATAAAACAGGTGTTCAAAAACATATCATGAACTAAGTTTTTTTACATTCAAAGTCGATTTATAATGATTTCATATATATATATATATATATATATATATATATATATATATATATTGATATTATAAAAACCGAATGGATTTTTCATGGAGACATATTAATATTATTTTTAAGATCTTCAAAATCAATAGTTAAATTTATTACTTTTACGGCAGATGCTTCATACATTAAGAAATAAAAACAGTTACTATCTATAAAAAAGATAGAATATACAAAATAAGAATAGAGAAAAATTATTGGAATAATTACAAAAAATCTTGAAATTTTTAAAAAAGGTAACGTTTAATTTAAAAATATAAATATATCTTATAAATATATCTAAAAAACACTCTTTATTATTTAATAAAAAAGTGCAATATTATTTTAGAAAACAAGTACCATGTAAAAAAGATCTTGTTAGTACAAATGTATAAAATTACTACTTCCTATTTATATTTTCATCATAAGTAAATTTATATCTGATGAAAATTAATATATTTAATGTTAAGTGATTTCATACCAAAATAATTAAAAAGAGATTGGTGTATATATTTACTTATATATATATATATATATATATATATATATATATATATATATATATATATGTTATTTTAAAACCTTATTTAATAAATTAAATTTGATTTAAATGTAAAAAGGTGCAAATTTTCAAACGAGCAATAAGCTTTTTAATTAATAACTTTTCAACTGTTTCATAATCAAACCTGCCACGAACACATAAAAATTGCAAACAAAAAAGCACGCAAACAGAGAGAGAAAGTGAAGCAAATATTGTACATATGTACGTTGTATTATTATAAAGCACAACGCACACGCGTGCATATATATAAAAGGCACGAGAATGTCTATTTGCAGGTCCGGAAATGATCAGCACGTGTTCTGAATATGGCTGCAGGTGCGCGTAAACGACCCTCGATCTAATCGTCTTTCCACGAACAACTTCAATACTCGCATTCCATAGGGCATGTTTTCGTCAGACAATCGAATATCGATACAAAAGCAGCGTGATGAGACAATCGCACATCAGAAAGCCTGCAAATTCTCAGCAGGGTCGAAAGAATTGAACATTTCAAAAGTGTGAGGGTAAAACAAACAAACACCTGCTAGAGAAAAAAAATGCGAACAATGTGTTTGTGTGTTTTTTTTTTATTTTGTTGATTTAAAATGCTGCATATTGAAATGTGTAGTAAAAATACACTGCGAAATGTACAAAAATACAATGTTTGTCGTACACAAAAAGGACAATTAATTATAAAAAAGCACAAATTTTCTTACTATTAAAAATAATTTACTATAAAACTTCAATTTTTCTATCATACTTCAGACATACAAACATTTTTATCATAAAAGATTTGAAAATATATGAACTTAATGAAGGTTAAACAACAAAAATAATACAAGTACTTAATAGAATACTTATTACAGTCATTCTAAATATTTCATCTATTTTACATTTGCAACATTCAGACATTCAAACTGGTAAGAAAAGACATTAACACTTTTTTATGAAAAGAAATAGTGCGACAAATAATTATTAATATTTATTTGTAGGGTGTATATAAACACACATGAGTAAAATTATTCTTCAATAAGTTACATTACCATGAGTCATTATGTCAAGTCTTGGACATGGGTCCACGAAACATGTCATTTTTCATTAAGAAATTGTGGTTTTCAACATTTAATGAAATCAGAACTTGACAGCATTCTCAAATTATAATGATATATATATATATATATATATATATATATATATATATATATATATATATATATATGTATATATATAATAGAATAAAAATTATTTTTTTTTTAATTCAGTCATTCTTCTTCAAGTACTTCTACTTTTCTAACTATAAGATAAGCTACATTTTGAATCAAATAATATTGATTCATTTTTTCTACATTTAAGTACCAAAATAAAGAATGTTCTGAAAGCGATTCATTTTCTAAAACAAAACATTTATATCCTGAATTTTCAATGCATTGTTATTTTCATTTCAAAAAAAATACATACAAGTATTTAAAAACGTATTTTCTTTTTCGAATTTTTAAAATAATTTAAATTCTTTTCAAGCACTCCAATGAAAATTTAAATAATAAAGTTGGTAAATTGAAACCACCAATCAATATTTTATTAAAAGAATTCATGTAAATGACATGTGTTTTAAAAGTTAGATTATATAAAAAATAATAATAATTCAGAAAAGTTATTCTCCTTAACATTCTGTCCATAAACTAATTAGACAGAAATATACATGAAAAGAAATTTACTAAAAAGAAACGCTGTCATCGTTTTCTTACTGATAATACGTGAAACGACAAACATACCTAAAAGGGTCAATCAAACAAGACATACTTTACCGTCTTAATTTTATAAACTACTTCTTTTACTGGAGCGCGCTCTATTAAACTAACTTGTTTGCAGTTTATAGACAATGAAAATACTCTGAAGTATATTATTTAGTTGCATAATAGTCCGGAATAAAAGAATAGGTAATTTATTTTAATATAAAATGTCTTAATACTTTTTTTTGAGTATATTATAAGAAAGTTCATTTTGAAATAAAGTGTTTCTAAAATTGCATACTTTCGGAAATGTAGCGTAGTTGCTCAGAAATGGGATATTATTAATAAAATTTTCACATAAAAAAGTTAAATGTATAAGTAGACAATCTTTTATAATACACCTAGCAGTTTAAACATAATTGGATATTTGAAAAACTAAAAAAAATCTATATATAATGGAAAAACTTATTGCAATAATGTTTTACAGAACTTTTTTACCGATACATTCTCATTTATCTCACACCGTTAAATGTAAAACGACCCAAATACAATGCAAAATAAATCTGTAAGAGAAACGAAAAATGCAAATCTGCTTCGTAAGAACATTAAATTAACGATGCAGTTCACGAACAAACTAAACAGTAGCCTGCAATTACTTGCAACAATGGTATAATAATATCCGAGAAGTTCGTGTTCCGCAGTGCACTTCAATTGTTGCAATGTTTGCTCTCTGAATTAGTATAATATGTTAATGCGTGAATAGTTCGGGCAGATGTTCGTCACAACGTTGATTTCGTATATGCATGCATGCATGCATGTTGAATTTGTAGCAGTAGTGGTTGGACAGAACGAGGAGATAGATGACCCATGTCATGATCATGACCACACTTCACTTTTCATTAATGTATAATTCCATTCCGGTGGTTTTATATTATGGTATTAGTTGTGGTTGTCATTCTATTTTAATCCTTTTTACATTTAAATTTGACTTTTTATCGACGGCCGATATATATATATATATATATATATATATATATATATATATATATATCAATTTTAATAGAATATGACACCAACGGCACAATAAAATTAATTATCATATGTACACCACATCATCACGTTTGTTATAAATAAGAAATGTGACGCAACGACTTAACCATTGTCAGCATATTACAAGATGAGACAAGCTTAATAATTAGAGCATTGCTTATAATTTAATAGAGAAGAATTTATAAAATGTTCTAAAAATAAATTCTGCTTAAATAGATAATTCTAGAAGTGCAACAAACCGTTTCTGCTCTTACAGATGTTTTGAAACGTTTCTCTAATTTTCTCTAATAGCACTGTTTTTAAGCATTCAAATAAACTATTTTCTTAATAAAAACCTAGATATATTACATAAGACAAGCTGAAAGTATCACATATTAGCCACATATATACACTAATATGTGAGAATTTATATACAAAGAATGAGAATTTTTATTATTAAAATTGTTGTAATTCTTTTTAAACCTGGCTGTGAAAATATATTTTTAATAAAAAAATAAAAGATGATTTTTTTTGATAAGTAAATTAAAGCTAACGATAAACATTTCCATTAAATAATTAAGATCGCCAATGCAAATGTTAAAGCCAATTAATTTTATTCAAAAAATTGAAAATACTTATATTTTCACTACAAAATGATTATTCTTTTTTCTTATTATATACGATCTATTTAAAAAAATAATTTCAAATCAAAAAATAGAATAATTTAACGAATAAAAACCATAATTATATTATATTTGGAAAAAAAATGTATGATATATATATATATATATATATATACGTGTGTGTGTGTGTGTGTGCATGTGCTTGGGTTTTCATAAATATTAATACTATAAAGAAAATTCCAGATAATCACTTATACTGTAATAAAGTAGAATATTCACATACACATGCACACAGATAGAAACATATATATATATATATATATATATATATATATATATATATATATATATATATATATATACATATATTTATAATAAGATACAAATCTTTTTATTCAAAATATAAAACCAATAGCTCTATATATGGTTTAGTCTCCTATGTTTTCAATTTTTAATTTCTTGGATTTTTTAGTTAATATTATAAAGATGTATTATTAACAGCGTAGGATTTAGGACAGAGACAACATAGGATAGTACTCAGGGCGGCAAGTTTTGAAAAACTGGAAATTTTATTTTCTATCGTAATTTCCGTTTACAGGTAGCTCAAATGTGAAATGAAAAATTAAATCAAAAATTTTTGTAGTTTAAATTTTGTTTTTCAAACTTATGTAACAGAACTTCATAATTTTCGTTTTCTAAATAAATTAAACGAATGGAAAATTTTATAAATTTTTTACTAATCATTAATCTTTTTCTGTTAAAATCTTTTTAAAATTACCAACAGTCACGAATGAACTCATTTGGACAAAATGTGGTGGGAGAGGCAACATTTGATTGGTGGCCCCCTAAATCTGGCCCTGATTATTAATGAAACGATTTCTATGATAACACTAATATTTTTTTGTTATTGTAGATCTATAAATCATCATATTATAGATCACTAAATCCGAATTTGACTGAAAAACCTACAAAATCGTTTTTTTTATGTTCATTAAATATCTTATGCATGTTTTTTATTTGTATTACAAATAATCAGGGAAAAAATTACCCACTAATATATATATATATATATATATATATATATATATATATATATTCGCCTACATACAAAAAAAAAACAATAATTCTACCTATTATACTTTTCATTAAGTACAGAACAATATAAACCATTCTCTGGTTCTTAATCTTAAGATTGTTGAAGTATTTACAGAGATTAATTTTACACTTGGTCGAAGAACAGGTCATCCGTCGCAATCTTCAGTTGAATAAACAGCTTATTCAATGAAAAGAGGCATAGCTCTGAGTGAATTTGTACTCAAGATTTATTAGTCACTACATCAATTAATATACTAAACAATACAAGACCATTAAAGGTATACTCTATAACGTAGTTTAAAAATAGCATATTATTTCATTTCGCACATTTTTTCAGCCAAAATGACTTAAAAAGTTCCTTATTTTTAACATGAAATTGCGATCAGTGACATGAATTAGTGAAACGATGTTAACTATGAATGAAAAAGTGTGCAAATTATTATTTTTAAGAAACGCGAATTTTACTATATTTTTTTCAAGTCCATTAACGTATATTTGAAGTTTATATATTGCCTATACTTAAATATTTATAAATACCGAAAAGTATCATAATTATATTTACATATAAATTATTCTAGACGATGAACTAATAAAAAAACACGATTATTCTGGAAGTAAATGATATTTATATATATATATATATATATATATATATATATATATATATATATATATATATATATATATGTATATATATGTACATGTAGGTATGTATGTATATAAAAGATAAGTATTTCCACAAGAAAAACAACAAGAACCGTTCTCGATTATTTATGCATTCATTCATGAGTGCTACTGCATTCGAAATTCACATATCGCACACCGGTCTCTCTTACATAAACGCTATATATATATATATATATATATATATATATATATATATATATATATATATATATACACTCAGGAAACCAGTGGGAAATGCAGTTGCATTCACAATTTGCTGAACTTTAACGGCTTTTCCGCCACGTGCAGACATCAAAATTACCCTTGCGGCGTAGGCAACGTTCCCATTGCCACGTACGGACCGCATTGCGTACAAAATGATCAAAGCAAAATGATCGATCGTTTAAGTATCATCGCTCGCACTATGTGAAATGTTAGAGATATCGTTCTGGATTTAATGCGAAATGAACGAAGAACTTCTGTGTACGCCGTTCCGGGGTTACTGACATGTGCGAAGGATTTGTGCAGCTTAATACGTGTCAACGATAACCAGCGATACTCATTTCCTTCGGTTCTCCCGTAAGGGTGGCTGTAAAGATGAGGTTAATTGCTTGTACATACATATGCTTATTTATACACACAAATACATACTAACGTATACACATTTATATATATATATATATATATATATATATATATGATTATATTTAAAACCTTCGAATAATTACTGATGTATATACAAAACAAATACCTTCATAACTAACTAATCTACATTTAAATTTGAGAGAAAAATATATTAACTATCCACGTGAATAAAACTATTTCAAAAAATATAAGCATATATTTTGAGATAATTTTAAAATAACTAAATTAAAAAAGTATATTTTCATTTTCAAATTCTCCGAATGAAAGATTAATCCATTAGATTATTTTATTAATTAATACTGACTTGTATGGCAAACATATTAAGCATTATTTTTGAAAAATAAACATCCACCTGAAGGTGAGTGTTTATTAAAAAAATAAAATACAAAACAAAAACAAAAGCGATTGTCAGACTTTATGAATTCATACAAATGATATGTTAAATTGACACGTATTTATATATATATATATATATATATACACATACACTTTTTTATATTCATTCATACATGCGAATTGTAAATATAGAACATAAACATAACATTTTTATTTTGATACATAATTTGCACATATATAATTAAATTTCGAGCAAACATTATATTTGAACACTATCTATACATGAATACATTAAGTTGAAATGTATATTAAAAATTATAATAGAGGAATATAAATGCATACATTTATAAGAGGAATGCAAAGTAAAAATAAATTAATTTCATCTACATAACTGCATGCATAAACTGTTATATTACATGTATGAAAATATATTTACGTAGTAGAAAAAGTATGTTCAATTTTTTACTAAAAGTCTAAACACGAATTCTTATACTAAAAATAGTACATAAAACAGTAACCATAACAAAAAAGTCTTGTAATATATATATATATATATATATATATATATATATATACATTCAGGTATGAGATAACTTATTTTAAATACAATAGAATTCTATGAATATATAATAAGCTATTAAAAAAGAATGTTTGAAATATATATATATATATATATATATATATATATTCTAAAAACATGTTTTCAGATACGAAACGAAATTTAATTAAACTAAATTAAACATTTACACAGCTACTAAAGGAACGAGTTCTGTCAATTGAAGTGGCAACAAGGGTTGCAGGTTTGAATTACGGTCGTGGTGATGATTATGGTTTTAGTAACGACCAATGTCACAGTAAATTACCTACCTATTCTATACACTGAAGAACGTATATATCATATCATTACTTCTGATATCATTACGTTTATCAGTTTTATAGATTATATTCGAATGAAAGTATACACATTTATACAGGTACACAATATCGAATAATATCTGAAATGAACAATCATTCATCTGTTATGTATATATTCATTTTTACATATATATATATATATATATATATATATATATATATATATATATATACATATAATTAGTGAAGAATTTAGTTTGTGTTATGTATTTTTCATTGATTTAATTTAATATTAAATAAGACTGATATACAGATTATATATTTTTAGATTAAATTTCATTTTGAATTCATTCTGTTTTATTTTTCATTCTTTTAATATGAACATTCACTTTTGTTTTCAATAAATAAGAAGGAGTACGTTATTACAGGTTTAAAAAAATTAAAAGAAATAAAACTCCGAGTAATAATAATGATTTAAAAATAATAAAATTTTTAATTTACTAAATTTTTAAATGAAAACTACAATTTCCCAAGTTTACTGTTCATATATTAAAATCAATATTTGTTTTAACATGTAAAAGGTATTTCTTGAGAGACATATAATTTTGAAATCTTTAAAGGGTTGTGAAAAAGGAGTTTTCGGCATTATTTTAATATTAATGGTTACATCGATCCACCTTCACAAATTTCATATAAAGAAAAAAAAACGCCTAATGCGTAACTAACTCAAAAGTACATCTTGGATAAATGTAAATTTAAGGAGGGTTTAGCTGATTTTTAAAAGATTTATCGCCATGAATTTTTCACACGATCAACTTTATACATTCGCGTAACTTGTGAACCAACGAGTTTATAATACCCATTCGTTAAAAATTCCAACTATCGGACATGCCAAACGCTGACGATGAAAAAGTGCCTAGTAAGCAAACATGTTATCCCCATCAATACTCATAATTCTCTGATCCGCATCGACGTTTTTGCAAATTCCTGTTACATTATCGGACAACAACACGTCGTTTACATAATGGAGATTCGGCACACAGAAAACATTCAATTGCAAAAATCCAATTATTAATTACTCGTATGAATATTAATGCTGGGCCCTCTCCTTAATCAAGCTCTGCATGTGACACCACTCGTTCCGACACCTATATAACGTTTAAATGAAATATTTCATTCAGACCAGAGACACGCACGCAATAATGGCGGCTGTAATTAATTTACTGATTACATTGATGAATTAACTAGCTCTAATACCCCTTATTACTTTCCAGATACGACATAATCAGTTTATATTGACAAATTTAATGTTTTTGTGTGTATTTTTATAGCTCACTGTAAAGTGACCCAATAATTACCAGAGACATTTAATAACATTTATTTTAGTTCTTCTATTCAATGAAAATACGCTTTTTGTATTTAAAAAAAAATGGTTTAACATGCGTCAATGTATTCTGTAAAATGTTCTTTCTTCAAGTTTTATTCAATCCACTATACACTTATTATATATATATATATATATATATATATATATATATATATATATATGTGCGTGTGTGTGTATGTATGTGTGTGTATGTATGTGTGTGTGTTTGTGTGTACATATGTTACACATTTCAAATTCTTGAATTAATGAATACAAAAGATATGAGATACACAAATAAAAAAAATATTTGTAGTACTGAACGATATTTTAAAAATTATTTTTCCCTATAGTGAAAGTATTTACATTGAAATTGGTTTATATTAAATTACGGTATCTGTATATTTTTTTCCAATTACTAACTGAAAAACAGGATTCCATAACGAATGTATGTGTTTCATGTAAAATTTAACATAAAATAAAAATCATTTCAATTTTAGAAGATAATTGATATTTCATAAACTCGTTACGAATCTTCAAATATACAACACCGATATGAATTTTCAATTAAATATATTAAAATATACCATACACCAGTAAATTTGAACGTCAACGAAACGTTTCAATATTTATAACTGGATTTTCAATAATTTTTTTTACATACAATATAAAAAAAGAGCACACACACACACACACACATAGGCACACAGTGATGAAGTTAACATTCGTTATTAAAAACTGTTTTTTAATAAAGCTATAGTTGTTCAATTTCCGAAATTAATATCAATCGTAGCATCGACCAATCGTTTAAATAAAAACGCTATCTATTCGGATTTAACATAAAGCACATCCCGAAATGGATGGCGGAGTGTTACGCTTCATTCGTTGATTCTAACATTCGATTCCGGTGCGTGCCGTCGGACTCCACGTATTCATCCTTGTATGGGTAACTACACATGTGTGTTTGTATAGATCTATTTGGGTAGAACGGTTGGGTGGTAGATTCTTCACCGACTCGCCTGTCCAAAGAATAACACGAGCGATTGTTGCGTTAACCTTTCGATTCTGATCTACACAGCAGCAACGCACCACATCGGTCCAGTTATATGCTCGACGGTGTCTTTCAAACATACGCGTCCGTTTAAACGATCGCCGATCGCGCTGTCTGTTTGGATCAACTGTGCCATCACAGAAGGAGGGATGGCTAGTCGGTTGGCCAACTTCCGGGGACGTGAAAATAAATCTAGCAATAGCCGCTCTGGGACTAAGGGGTTCTTCCTTTCTCGCTGACTGTCTGATCGAGAGGCCTATACATTTTTCTTTCGGCCAACGACATGCTGGTTAAGATGCGAATTCGAAAGCCATTTTTTTCGCTTTTTCTTTCTCCAGAGTTTTCTATTTCGACGAGATTACTTAAATAATGCAGAAACTATACGGAATTCAAATTGTTTTCTGTTTAGTGAAATATACGATTATAAAAATATATCGTCATTACAACTGTGTAAATACCTCTTTTTAATTTTCAATGGCATCTATTGAATATATCTGAATTGGAATTATTTTAAATATATTAATAACTTTAAATATTTAAATATGACGATTAAATAAAATATTAAACCAGAATTATTACAAAAGTTTTATTTTCGCACAGAGAGTAAATTTTAAATACAAAAATAAAACCTCAAAATTAAAACTAATTTATTAAATATTAAGTATTTAATCAATTTTATAATATCCATTAATTATATAATACTTTATATGTTAAAAGAGAATTTAAAATATTAAAACGAAGCTATAATATAATACAACAAACAAGAAACATACCTAAAATATTATTTAATTTTATGAATATAAAATGAACATTCATATATTTTTTAATAAAATAAATTTTAATATGAACTACTTCTTAATAAATCAAACAATAAAAAAAATTTATAAACATTATTATTACACTCTAATAATTAATTTTGTGCTCTTTATTTTTTAGTATCTCCATATCACCCTTTACCTCCTCTTACTTTATCTCTCTCTCTCTCTCTCTCTCTCTCTCTATATATATATATATATATATATATATATATCATACTACAATTTATGTAATACTCGAATCTTGTTACTCTATGTTATAATGAATTCTTCTTTGTATCTTTTTAATATAATAAGTTATATTAAAAAGGTATAAAGGTTATATACAAACTAGTCGAAATAAAAACTGTTTTCTTTCTCTTGTTTATTTACTAAATAGTTTTCACATATTTTCCACTAATGTATATATATATATATATGTTTTTTTAAAAAACGCTTATCTTTATTTAATGTTCGGCAATAAATTTCATTTTATGAAGAATACAATAAGTGAATTACATTATTTATTGGCGGTTGTGGTTCAAGTAAAAGTCAAAATTAGTTTTTAATGAAAAAATATTGTTCGTATTTAAGAAATATTTTTTTAATTTACTAAGGTATTTCATTCTTTAAACTTATCATAATAGCAAAATAAGAAAAATGTATACTCCAATCATTAGGTACTTTAAGTAAAACTCAATTATAATTACAATAGTATTAAATATTTTTAAATAAATTAATATTTAGATAAAAAGATGAGTTATTCAAAAGAGTTTAGAATATTTAAGAGAAATAAATGTTATAAATAAATGTAAGAAACTAAATTGTACCCATTTATAAAATGTCTCTTGATAAATAAAATAAGAAAGTTGTATTATGTTCATATATTTAAACAACTGATGAAATATAATGATATCTTGTCTTCGTTACATTTTATGACATATGTCTGTTATTCTGGTATTCTAAAAATAACATCAACTATAAATAACCGACAGATGTATTTTTAAATTGGGAACAATAACCGAAAACACATTTTATTTAAAAAAATCAATAATTTAAATGAAGAACTTCTTTTACAGTATTCTATACTTGGTTCTTTTATACACGCAGAGAAAAAAGATATCCGGTTTGTAAGAATTCCTTCCGGCAAAAAAACAATGAAAACAACAATATTAATTTATCAAGAAGATTAGAAAAAACAAACGGGTCTCGCTGGAACGAATACCTAGGAGATGAGCTACAACGTTAGGGTTCTTTGTTTACTTTTATTTGATTAGACTGAATAGCCATTTTGTATAAAGGAACGTAATTTTAAGTGTACAATCAAGAGTAAATCCAGTTATTTTCAACATCGTGTGAAGTCTGTCGAAAACAATACAATTCAATACAGTAACAACTCCGCGTTCGAGTGATTTATATTTTAACACATTTATTTTCTATTTGCAGTTTACTCGTTCTTTGATAATTATGTGTTCTATGAAGATATAACATTTGTATGTTTGTGATTAAAATACGTTTTCGGTGGTGTTAAAAATGAACAGTGTATTTATATATTGTATGTGTGTGTGTTGAGAAACGCACAGGATTTGAAATTCGTAAGCCGGGAGGTGCACATGACTCAATCCTTTGTAGTTATGCCACTAACATATATACATATCACATTCAATGACACCACATGACTCAAAACTGAACTCGAGAGAATATGATACAAGTTGCGTGCGAGCAATATCTATGAAGAGGGAATATAGTAAAGGCATTATTGCCCGCAGCTAGTTTCTTGTTTGTCTGATAGATGTCTCCGTATTCTGCGCAACCACAAACTGCTGATTGAAACAGTTGAGTTTTGTTTGTGTGCGGTATAGTTATTGAGAACCATCCATTGCACAAGGTTTGAGGGTAAAATTGGGGCACCACAACCCCCATGACCCCGGGCAAGTAATATGCGACAACGAAGGATCGTATATGTGAAGTTATTCATTGCAATGCACATAGGAAACTGTTTGATTTCGGTTTGTTTTTATATTGTTTGCGTTGAAAATTTTGTCGATGTTGCGTGTTTTGCGGTAGGAAACGTTTTAAAACATATTTGTATAATTTCAATATCATTCAGTATGACATTTATACGCTACATAGATAGATGATAAATGTTATAATAAAAACTGAAGACATTTCTTTTCCATAAAACGATATCTACTAGACTGATTTATTTTTACGAGCAAACAAGTTGTTTTTTTTAGTAAATGTTTAATAGTGAAATTAATTACTTTTCTATAAGATATATATTCAATTACTTAAATAATATTCTACATTTTTCTCAATAATGGAAGTCAACTAGTTATAAAATGATCATTAAATGTATAAATTAAAATATAAAAAGCGTTAAATTATTTAAATAAAACCAAGTTAGATTTGGAATACTACAATGAATAACAAACATGAAATAAATAAACGATTTTCTTTATGAATTTAAGATTAAATAAAAGTAAAAATAAACGATGTTATATATATATATATATATATATATAAAATTACTAAATTGAACTAAAAATCACAAAGATTACTTTTTAAATTAATGAAAATGAACAAAAGATAAAAAGCAACTAAAAACGTATAAAGAATATATCTGAAAACTCTAATATATTTCTATTCGATATCTCCGACAAGAATGTAAAATTCATCGCTAACAAAATCATAAATCAATTTTTTTCAAATACGTAAGGCTTTGCCAAAGTAACTTATCTATATTCGTCGAGTAAATAGACGCGACAATTTTAAAACGAACGAATATTTGACTTGTAAATACCTTTGAAATTTTTATATAAGGAAATAAATAAGTTAACAATATTCCGAAAAGTGGAAATTTCCAATACCGCAGGATATGAAAATAAATCCGTCTATTTTTTTTCTTCTTCAAATAACTTGTGATTGTATTGACCTACCAAGATAATCCTTTCGGAATCCGGATATTCATATCGTCCCTGACACATTCGAAAATTTGATAAAAATTTGTTTCACATTCACCGAGATTTTAAATGGGATAAAAAATATAAATTGATAGCAATTTTTCATACATCTATACATACATACATTCTTATATACATATATATATATATATATATATATATATATATATAAATTTAAAATAATTATATTACAATTATTAAATATTTCTATGAAAAATAAAAGAAGTTTTGGAATATGGAATTATTTTAATTTTTAAAAATATTTATACAATAAAAATATATATCGTGTGCAGACATTCTCTTTTAGAACGATTTTATTGTTAAAAAAACCCAATAATAATATTTAATAAAAACTTCAACATTATTTTTAAATCAATTTAAGAAAATAGTCTATAAGACGTCAAATAAAATAAACACTCTTAGAAAAAAATATTGGGAAAAAATATTAGAAAAAAGTTATATCTCACCGTTTCGTTTTATTCGAATGAAATATTAAATTTTGAAAATATAATTTTACTAATTATATTTTACTTAACTACAATTATGAATTGAGAGGAGGGGGATATAAAAAAATTAGAAAATTGAGTTCATGATCTATAAATATATCTATAGATCTATAGATATCTTTAAATATTTATTTGTAATCAAATAAATGTATAGTTTTTTCTGAAATATTATATATTAGAAACTTGATTAGATTAACTGCATACTGAAATCGTAGATGGAAATGAATTTAGAAACACACGCCAGTCTCGTTTCATTAATTTAAGTTTATAGAGAAAGATAAATAATTTTGATACACGCCGAAAAAAAGAACTCGTTTCAGTCGGTTTTGAAACAGTATTGCTGCAGGCACCGTTTCATAAATCACGTATCGTCCAATTACATCGTACTTGGTCATACACACTCATAAAACAAAATCATTTAGCTCTGCAATGTTACTGACACAACACATCCAAAACAGCGATACTATATAGATACAGGTTGTGAACACCTATATATGGTCCATGCTTTCTGACTAGTTTCCGTCTATATTTACATGTATACCTTGCTGTATTCCATACAGACACTTCAAAAGTATACTTAGAACGGTTCACATGTATATGTTCTGATATAAAATATGTACATATAGTATTGCATAAGAGTAAAGAATAAAACGAAGGAATTGCTGAAAGTTGTAAAAAACTTGTTTTATTTTTTATTACCATGTCACATTTCCCATAGAACACACTAGTAATAAACCTGAGTTTTTAAATTATTAAGTAAAGGGTAGATGAGACACGAATCAAAAATGAAACAACACTGTTACCAATTAAAGAACACGGTTGGTTTTATTATAAAAGCATTTTTTTTTGTTTCAATATGTTTAAGTTTCATTTAAAATGCACATTTAAAAATTATATAAGTAATAACAGTGTTACAGTTATAGTTTTGGACACTGCCTAATTTTACTTTCGTAATTAAATTTTCATTATCCAGAAAGTTTACAGTTTTTTTCTCATTAAAATGTACAATAATTGATTATAGTTTATGTGCATTTAAATAACAATGATGATAACCATTCTCAAAGAAATAAAATACAGAAAAATAAACCTGTTGTATATCCGGTTAACCCTTCGTCCACTTCCCCTTCCCGCTTAACAAATGTGACAATGGCACGCGACTAGCGTCTCGTAAATTATTTGATGTCTCATGGGTCGAATATGTTAACTAAAACATACATTTTTTTTAGTTAATGTAGACAGTTCAATCAGTGGAGCTCCAAAGTACCCATAAAAATACTCTTTTCCTAATGAAAAAAATTAAATTGATCTTTGTTTATGTACTTATCAGTATCAGTTAATTACTTTTAATTAACATATAGTCTATAATTCACTATTTCTTTATTGTTATTCATTCATATGACTATTTATATTGAACTGTTCTATGTTATTGTTTAAAAAACGTGAATATTAATTTAGCACCTTCTAGACTTTAGAAGTATATTTATTTTGTACGAATTATATTTGTTGAATATTCTTACATTTTTAAATATATCCGTATATCATTTTAAATACATTTTATTGTTTCTTAAAGACATACAAATAACTAGATATAAGAAATAAATAATCATAAAGAATCAATTTCGAAACAAAAAAAATTAAATCTTAATTTTTGATTATGATAACGTGTCCATTGAAATACTCAAAATAATTATTAAAAAGAGCAATAACATATTATTGTGCATTCTGACCAGAAAAACTGTTTGTAACGGGTAGAGAGTGGAAATTCATTTATAAAATACAATCTGATAAATACCAGTCAATGCTATCTCTAGTTGTAATTTACATAAATAAATTCACTATTTATAAATTTCTTTTCGCTGAATATCAATACATTTTATTTCATTCACTGTGATATAAAACATAATTTTAGTCTAATGAAAGCATATGTTTACAAGCTTCTAAAATTATTAATGTTCAATACTGTCTACTTAATTTATCGTTTTTCTTTTATATAATTAAAGTATATTTCAAGTATTTAAATAAGAATCTTTTTTATATTATCTATTTATAAGTAGTTATAAAAAATAAGATTCTCTAGGAATATAAATCGGATAAATAATATACATACATACATATATATATATATATATATATATATATATATATATGCATATTATTTTTAAATGCTCTATACATGATTAAATTCATAACAGAATAGTTCATTGCGCGTACGCTACATAGTACATGCAGTGAACATATTGTATGTTTATTTATTGCAAGAGTATGTTTGGATATACATTTGTATGTATTTCTGCGAATGTCACATTACGTGAGTATATTTTCATGCGATTGTACCTCGTCGAGTCATGGCTTCACACGTCATTCATATCTACTGCGTTATTGAAGAACAATGATCAAAATATCTGTACTGGTTGTTAAACACGAAATATTGAATTGAAACATCGGTAATCGATGCATTCCTGTAATTGAATTTCATTAATTTACTGAACCATTTCAGTCGATACTATCAGCCTATTTATACACTAATTTGATTCATATAATATTATAGATATATATATATATATATATATATATATATATATATATATAAATATACAAACTGCATTTTAGTTAAGTTGAATAAAAAACTATAATTAAAAACTACATTTTCAATTATGCAATACATACTATTCAATTAAATTTCATATCTTGTTTCTTTCAAATACATTGCACAACGTTCCAATTTGATATTAAATTAGTTATTTTTAAATATAATTACTTTGCATAATTTTAAAATACAATTATTCAAGTATAACAGATTATAACATTTCAATAAGCAACTCTTAAATACCTGATTTTATGCCTTTTTTAATACATGATTAGCTGTATAATGTAATGTTTACTGTCTGATTTTCAAACGCACAATAAATGAATATTATTATAAAATTTGAATTATATATTGGATGATAATAAATATGGACTAATAATACATACATATATATATATATATATATATATATATATATATATATATATATATATATATATATATATATATATACATTTATTGTAATTTTTATTATTTCAAATATTTTTTTGACAATTTCACTTATGTATAGATGTACATTTTATTCTCTAGAAAAAATATTCATGTAAATATTAAATAATTAATATATATATATATATATATATATATATATATATATATATATATATATATATATATATATCTGTGTGTGTGTCTGACCGTGTGTGTGCATGCGAGAGTATTTGCATTATGCAGTAGTGCTTATAGGCTTTTATGCTGATGCGATCTTAAATTCCAAACAATGGAGCACTTAGAAACGAAGGGCATCTGCCGAGCTTAAGGTCAATATTGTAACAATAATCCATACTTTATATATATATATATATATATATATATATATATATATATATATATATTCAGAGACTACTCAAATAATTCTTTGTTATAAAATAGAAAAGAATAAAAAATATACTAATACCTACATAATCACATAACAGAAAAATATTAACGATTTTTTAAATGTATGTCTATTAAGGATTTCAACAATAATATAGGTGGGCACGTGGTACTAAGTAATTTACTTAAATAACTGTTTATTAAACTAAACTAAATGTTCAAGTAAATAACTTAATTCAACTTTCGTAACAATAAGAAAATGAAATCATATCCACGTAAGGGTAAAGTTCGTCTACGTGAATTATTTTTTTATTATTTATTTGTGCTTTAAACTATCTTATTACATTCAAGTCTTTACTTGTGTGTTATAAAAGAAAAGTCATTGTTTTGTATTAACAGTATGTTTATCTTGTGCGTATATATATATATATATATATATATATATATATATATATATATATATATATATATATATGACAATTTAAATTTATTATAATAATAATATACTAAAAAAGTTTAAAAAAACTAAATAATAAAAATCAACAATATTTCTTTTTAATTTAAAATACGAGCAGTTCATCTTTTTATATTATTATTCAGTCATTTTCAAAGATTAAAAAAATGAAATAATGATATTTAGTTAACTGTATAACTATTTAAAATATTTATACTTAAGTTACTAAAAAAAAATACTTTTTATAATATATTTTTGTCAAATTGACAAAGATTTCCGTTAATATGTGAGCCAGTAAGTGTGCTTAAAATGTGTATATACGTATGTATGTATGTGTGAATGTATGTATATATATATATGCATGTGTGTATATAAAAAAATAAACAGATATCTGTATAAATGTTATTTAAAAGAATCAAAAATATATTTAATGGTTCACGATTACTTTTCTCATTTCTCTTTATTTATCTGTTCTACTAATACTTGAATACGATTCTATTATTTGCAAAGATAACAACTTAATCAAGCATCGCATTTGAAACGTGGAAAAAGGACCAAGTCAGATATGATATGATTACGTCCCATGCACCAGTTTCATTTCGTTTTGATTTTTGACTAGATACATACAATACGATAAGACATGATTGATAATGGTAAATGTTTAATAAATTGAATTGACTTCTATCGTGTCCACGATCTGCAAACGTGAATTGACCACCACTTACCTCAGTACCGTTGGAATGACAATAAAGCTACCGTAAAGCGCGCATACATGTAAGAGATCTCTCTACAGCATTAATATTCAGTGGAGTGAAAACACATTCGACGTACCTGAAACAAACCAAAAAAGCAGGAATATTTAAAAAGGTGAAATAGAGAACACTGCACTACACTAGCTACGTATGTAAAGGTATACATTATAAAAGAGGTTTTATAGTAGATACTGTGTGGTTTCATACAGATTTTGTAGGTTTTTAGGATTTTAGTATGTAGGATGAATGATGTAGGTTTATTTTTATATAAACATAGTGAGATCCAAGTATTTCATGTTATTCGGTTTCGAATGTCGTACTTCATATATAATTCGTATATTTTTTTAACATTCTGTATTTGACCTAGTTTATATTTATTATTCGTTCGTGTATGTTCTTTTTTCTTATATTTAATTTACTATCTGCACATTTCTTCACAATTCAATAAAATTTTTTTTAATATAAAATATTCGTACACAGAACTTTGAAGCAACTCTCCTAGTTTCATTAACTTAACATACTGATATCAATATTTTATGCATTAATATTAAATGAATTCATCAAAAAAATGATTAAATTATAATTAACGAGATAATTTTTCTTTTGAAAAAATAATTAATTCCTGTACAATTTTTCATTTCCGATTTGTAACTATAAAACACACACACACACACACATATATATATATATATATATATATATATATATATATATATGCAATGACAAATACGAAAATACCTTTATTCCATGTGTGAAAAATAAAAATTTTAAAAGTATTTTTCGATTACATACAATACATAACAAAATCCACTAATCAAACATTCTGCACCTATCTTATTACCTGCTAATGACAAAATCAATACAATGGTCGTAAAATAACATGGAGTTCAGTGACAATGACATATTTAGTACATACAAGTTATGAATTAATCATATTTTACTCGTTATGTGAGAAAATACTTATAATTTTAGTGCTTAAAAAGCGTATTCAATTTATATGACATTATCTCTATTGTATCTTGCCAGCCTATTATTAAAAAGAAATTCGTACTTGGTGCACTGGCATGTTTCTAATTTTTAATTTTTTTTTCTTTTATGTGCTGAGTGTTTTATGTGAACATGTACATAAGAAATTTATATTAAAATTTATACTCATTAACTTCGAGAACATGTTAAATACTAAACATTCTATTTATATATTTTACTTATCTTTTTTAATAATTATTTTTCTATTTTGTTGACATATAAAAAAAAAAATAATATATTCTCTAATAAATAATAAAATTGGATTAAGAAATTAAAGAGTCAATAATGATAAGATTAATAAAGAAGTAACCGACTCAGTAAATGCACAAATAATAATAATTGGAATAAATTAGATAATTCGATATAAATATTTTTTAAAAATACCCCATTTGGTACGATATATACAAAATACATAAACTATATTAGTATTTTATTACAGATTAATAATTGGAAGCACAAAATACAATTCTATACATAATTAACACATACTTAATCTTAAAAAGAAACAAAAGATAAAAATAGATGGAACAACCATATAACATAAGATTAAATTATAAATGATGTTAAACATAAAACTATATATATATATATATATATATATATATATATATATATATATATATATATATATATGCACAGGAATTATAATAAAAGTTTACATAAAGATAAATTAAAAAATCATTAATATTTAAGGGAGTAAACGCCTGTTTGTATAATAAATAGTCAGTTGACATACTAAGACAAAACAAGAATTTGAACTTACGTCTTTTTAGACAACAGCCGAGGCACATTATAGAATAGACCCCAATACATTTAGAAGAACAATTAATCATTTTTACATTAGCCTGTATGCAAAAACAGCACTACAAAAACATTCTTTGTCGATACAACGTAGAATTAAAATATCTTTTTATGACTTCAAACACTAATTGAAGAAGCAGAGAATTGATATAAAGGGAGCGATTTAATTACTCTTCAAGTTAGAAATGTACGAAAGAGAATGCTACGGTAGAACAAAATTTTCTTACCCCTGTACAGAGGGTAAGAAAATTCACAGTCATGATACTTAGAAAGAAAAATATTCAGAGTATACATAAATATTTTTTCTATTTTATATAAATTATACTGAAATACATACTACCGTCTTTTGTGCACATATTAGTAATATTAGTATAAATATTATTTAATATAAATATTAATTAGCAATAAAATTTATTAGTAATAAATACAAAAGAAAACAATACATGCCATTTAAATAAAGAACAAATACAAAAATATTTTTTTATAAATCCTGTAATAAGCAATATATATATATATATATATATATATATATATATATATATATATATATATATATATATGCAGTATTTTTAATGTCTATTAAAGACATTTACCTGGAAGTGTATATTTACACTATCTGTGATTAAATTTATTAATAAAAAAATATCACGTCGGATTTTGATAATAAAAAAAAATTAAGAATATAAAATTTCAAGTAAATTCAGAACTTCTGACGCCAATTTTTAAGTAAAAAAATAACTATACTAAATAACAAAACATTTTTTTTAATTCAAAGCAATATTTAAAAATGCTATGATGTTAATATAACATATTTTTATATAAAAATACTACCGATACATTTCCTTACTTTTTAATTTAATACAAACACAAGACTTATAAAATAAATTTCCGACATCAGATCCTCTTATAAATAACAATATCCTAATGAACTGATACATACTTAACTAAAGATTAGAAAACAAAAATAAATTAATTCATTCTTAAATTAAACCCTCTGATCCAGTTATTATAAAAACATATCTTAATGAAAAATTTAAATATAAGAAAATTCAATTATGAAACAAAGAAATTATAAAATAAGAAAAACATAAAATTCTATCATACAACTTTGCCGTAATTTCTGATTTCAGAACAATATTTTTAAAAGTTAATATCGTTTTTCTCCGTTGAAGTACTAAATCCTTAAACCGGCGTATACTTAATTTAAACAACGACGAACATAAGCATTATAAAACGTTCCGTGGAGTCTGACCCCATTAAATCAATGCATATTATAAATTGTGGCAGGTCGTTTCGAAGCCAAACTTACTGTTCAATATAGTCCAGTAGGAGAACGTAAAGCAAAGCTATTATCAAAGTGCTAAACTTGCTGGTTTTATGACGTATAAAAATTAGGTAATAGACAGCGCATTATTTTTTATTCATAATATATATCTGTACATACATGTATATTTATATATATATATATATATATATATATATATATTTTGGTACTATTAATAAACCTCTCAAAAAGTCAATGTATAAAAACAGCTATCCGACAAAACTTATAAGTAAAAAACAGCTGGTGCTAAAATAAAATAAAGTTTAATTAACTAATTCAGTGTCAGAAATAATGACCGTCCGCCACGTAGAATTACTTTCACGGCAATTAAGAACAGACTTGTTCGTCGTACATTGTAAATTTATGCAAAACAATCAACACCTTTTCAAGAGTATACACCATACGGTACAAAATCGCTAGTTACAACCAAGTTACAAACATTTTAATGCGTTTACTCGAAGTCAAAATACTTAGTAACGCCACCGTTATTAGAATGCAGCGTGAATATTCCAAGAGGTTTCATTTTAAATTTACAATACTACAATTTATTTAGAATGTATATACGGTGCAAGATTTTCATTCGAGAACAAATATGTACGTCTTTTAGAGAAATGTATTGATAATCGTCATTGTTTAATATAAAAAAGTAAAAATATTATAAAGATGAATTTATTGAGAGTCTAGAAAATATTTGAAGATTGTCTTTTGTAAATAATTTACCGTTTAAAAAGAAACAATTACAAATAAAAAATATTTCTAATGTTTTAGATGTTTCAAAATAAGTGATAACATATTTTTTTTACAAAAAAATTAGAGCATCTATAAATTAATTAAAGGTAAATTACTAAAAGAAATATAATTAATAGTTTCAAAAATTAAAGTGACATATAACTAAAATAAATTCCTCTCGTGAAAATGATAATTAATGTAAATTCCACTTAACACCTTATTAATCAATTCTCGGATAAAGTCAACTTTGAACCACAACAACTTCCATAAACCACAAACCAACATAGCATACATTAACAACTTATGTTTACATTTAAATTTTTGCTTTAACAATTACTTCACTTCTACTTCACAGTTACTTCACTGTGCTAAAGAACAGTTCAATTTATTCACCTATGTTTTATTCTCAAATGGTATATAAAAATATTATTTATTATTAAATTAAGTATTTTTATAATATAAAAATATGCATAAAATAAAAACTATTACAACTGTTGAATATGACTAAAATAATACATATATATATATATATATATATATATATATATATATATATATATATATATATATATGTATGTATGTATGTGTATGTATGTATATGTGTGTATGTATATGTGTGTATGTATGTGTGTGTTATGTATGTATATGTGTGTGTGTCTTTATCTTTAGTATTATGTAATTATAACGTAAAACATAAATTTTATAAAGTTGTGTTTCATGTTACAAATTAAATTTATGTGCAGTTTCGAAAACAACAATTTAACATGAATAACAATATTGTAATAGAAGTGGAATCAAGTGAAGTTAAGTCAATTCACAAACTTGTATCCTGTTGTATTCAACAGTAATGTAGGAAATTGTTTAATATATATACACGACAATACAGTCGGCTAGTAAACGATGTTCCAGTGCAAGGTGGTGGAGTATTCCGAGTAGTATTGGTAATGCTACCTCAACGGGAAGTACGACGTTGATTTTCAAGACGCTTCATAAGTTTTGAAAGCACTCAGTCGACGTCAACACCACCCGACACTATAACTGAGTGACAAACTTAGTCGACGTTGGTTTATTTTGATGGAACGCCATTGTACAGTAACAATATTATGAGAAATTATGACAAAATGGACGTCAAAATCAGTTTCGTTTCAATCATATAAACAAAAACATTAAATAAAACCATTCCGGAGAATGGCTCGATTCGTTCGTGACATCTACAAGGAAAATAATAAAGTGTGTTTTATGAACGCTTTGTTAACGCCAGAAAAAATATTTATATTGATAACAAATACGCACAAAATTTAGTTCATCTCCAGAATACAAATATATAACGGAAAGAAAAATATTTATTATTCTTATCATTTAACGTGATGCAAACAAAATGTAAGATTTATAACTAAAACCTTACAATCATATACACATCCATACATACACACACTAATATATATATATATATATATATATATATATATATATATATATATATATATATATATAATTATAATATGAGAATATGAAAATAGTAATATTTTAATGACCTTACTTCTCACGTTAATTTATAGAATTAAAAACCAAATACTACACCATAAAATAGAAATTAATCAAATCTTAACAAACGACATCAAATATTGAAATATTTAAACCATTAGACAAAAGAAAGAAAGTATACACTTTGATTCTAATAATATACATAATTAGAAATTAATAGTGGTCACCAGAATGACATTTCAAGTAACACCTGTACAGATATTCAAATGATATAATTAAAAACACAAGATATTAATTTTTATATTGTATGTAAATACCGTTGTAGAGAATAACAATTTATTGAATAATAAACCATTTTTGAAGCGGAAGAATGCAAATACTTACTAAGTATTCACATATTAGTAACTGATATACAAATATACATAAATAAATAAATAAATAAATAAATTATATTATCATTTAAATACTATTCATTGCAATAAATATGAAAATGCGTGCCGATATGTGTTTATTCGCATATTATTAATACATGTATATATATATATATATAAATATATATATATATTATTTAATTTGGTACATGTCTCACAATTTTAAAAAATACAATACATACCAGAATATAGATATTAAAATTCTTATTATCATATGTGTATTTATAAAATATATATTGATATAAAGCTTACAAAGTAATTAAGCGAATATGTTATTATAATTAATCATAGATATATAGTTATATTTATATTCATTAACATATATAATTATATTTCTATACACTTCGCTTAATAAAAAAAAACACACAAATCTCACTAACCCTTAATGACAAATATACTTCCATAACGGTAATAATAAATTATTGACTGTATTGCTTATATTGATTCTAATTAATAATAAGTTGTGTTTTTTAAAAAAATATATATAAATATAACATATAATGTACAAAATTAAAAATGTTTTTGTAATTGTCAAAATGTATAAAAGTAATAATTCTATGAAACGTGCACTGTATTCTTATTAATTTCGAACTGAGTCCAGACCTGCTGGTGCATCTATTTGAAATCGAGTCTTGTTTTCCGGAGGTCAGTCGAAGCTGCAAACAAAACCCCCTAGTTTGCGAAGCGTGTCGCTTTCCTAACGGACTAGAGTTTGGGGTCCGAACTGAGGGTAAGTCATTCGTAAACGACACAACAACGCCACGACTCTAGTCAATGTGTTTTCAGAATCGGGTGGTGTGTTGTACAAGTTCGGTTTGGGGGTTAACTTCGAGGGAAGTTGTACAACCAATCGTCAATGGTGGTTCCTTATTCTCATTTTTTCTGTTCACTCATACTGTTTAAAGAATCAATCCTGATGGAATCTATTATTATAAAAGTTCAGATTTTGAATATAAAGGAAAATAATGGATTCCTGTCATATAGTTCGAATATTTTCTTTTTTGAATACACACACACACGCATGCAGATACACCATATACTTATATTAATATGTACTGCATATATATATATATATATATATATATATATATATATATATATATATATAAAAGAATTTATAATTATAAAATAATAATATTTCGGCGAATTTATCAGTTATTAAGTTAAATAACTCTTCTGAGATACTTGATTTTTATTAATTATCATGCATTAATGATAATGGATTAGATTTGAAGCCAGCACAACTATTTCAGAAAACCTTGCAATTTATCAATTTACTTAAAGGGAATGTATCTTGTTATTTTTTAATCTTTATCTATATAATAAAAACATACATTTCTCGTCGCTTTCCATGTCCATGGTGATGAGAAATGTTTATCTATGGTGATGAGAAATATTTAACTGACCAGTTCATAGATTTCAAGTTTAATTCATTAAGTTTCGTTCTTAAGTATTTTTTATATTTATATATATTATGTTGTAAAAACCAATAAACAGTTTACTGCTTTATAATCTTGATTTTTTTTTATTTTTATATCAAAAATGCTTTTATATATTTTTTTACCAAAAGTGCTCAATAATTAAGTGTTAGTTATATGTATTTCGATAAGGATAGTGTCAATGACAGGCAAATAAGGTACAAAAAAAATTGTGATTTGTGAGGGAATGAAAAGTTCTAAAACTTTCTCTAATAAAATAAATTGGCTTATTTTTTAAATTTTTCATATTATAATTACAAAAACTCCGAAATGTAAACAAACCACATAAAAATATAACTTATATATAGTTTCAATATAAGACTATACAATCATATTTTCATATCTATTACATACACTACTACTACTTCAAATAAAAACAATCAATTTCTTTCAGCAATTCATTGCCTTTTGTACGTTAAAGTTTATATATATATATATATATATATATATATATATATATATATATATATATATAGGTTGTGCAACGATATAATACAAATATCAAACTTAATTTCCAGTAATGGATATCAGAACTCAGCAATTGTGTTACTCTTGTATCTTTATTTTCAGAAATTGTTTCTACATGACGTCAAACGTATCAAATAAATATACTGCCATAATACTCTTATCGAAACGTGAATGTGAAAGAATTGTACGAGAGTACAGTCTCATCTTCCCAACTACGGTAGAAACAATTAAATTGCACCACAGATCTTTCGTTCTGCCAGGATGTATAGCGCAATAGCTTCGGGCGTTTCTAATCTCTGGACGTTGGCAACTTCGTTAAGATGAGCAAAGTAGAATCTTTTCGTGAACTGTAAGCGTGTCCGTTCGACTTGAACTTCCGGATCCGGATACTGCTATCGCTTGTTCACGTGACTCGGACTCACGATACAAGAAATCTTATTAAGTTTAATTTTTGATATTTTATATTTTTTTTAACATTTATGTATGTTATTTATGTCATTATTTGTCTTTTTTCTATAGTTAAATAATCTAAATAAAAAATGTAACAAAGAAATAAAAAACAAATATTATGTTTTTGTAACAGTGAGTTAAATTTTTGATGAAAAACTCTAAATATTTATATATCATTTTAATTTTCACGCAAATATGTATTTAGAGTACAGAACAATTTATTGTAAAATATCCCTATACGAAAAATAAGTGCGACGTGTTGAAATTTCAAAACTATAAATCAGAATCGTTAACCTACGGTCTGAAACACACCCTTAATTCATATTTTACTTTTTATGTTTCATCATATTATTTACATCCGTGTATAGCGCACATAAATACAATATTAGTTAGAATTTATATGAAAATTGCGCATGCACAATTCATTGATCTACAAGAACTTACACAATAATAAAATTGAATTTTGTATAATAATGAATTGATTCAATTACATTATTTACTTGCACAGAACATGTGAACTGAAAACATTTAAAATATTTATGGTGAACTGAAGATATGTTTCTTTTATATATTAATATAAATTAATAGTATATCTTAATAGATAAAACCGGATAAATATAACAAAATAATCGTTTATATTTAAACAAACAAACTTCCAATAATTAATTAATAAATACTGAAATCGAACTGACATCAAATACTTATTAATTGTACTTTTTTATGTTATTATCATTTTCAATCATTTAGCTTCAAAATATTACTTAATCACAAATAAATAAATAACGATAAAAAATATAAAAAATTTATACTAGAAATTCAAATGAACAATTTTGTCATATAAGGAATGAATTGCCTTTTTAAGTTTTTCTATAATTTTTTTGTTAAAACACATTATTTCAAGAATTAATATGAAAAAATTTTTGTGTGAAAAAAAATATTTATTTATATATATATATATATAATTTTAAAAAAGAATTTAGTTTAATATATATTTTTTTATTTAGATAAATTTCTGTAAAAAATAAGTACCGATAATATTTTAATTAATTGAAGAAAATATTAACATTTCAAAATAAAAATAAAATACTGCAACAAAAATGTTCAAAACGACTGAAATATTCCAAAGCAAATACTTTTCATAATTGAATTCTAAATTCAATCATTTCAAGTTAAGTGCTTTTCAGAATATTCGTTCATCAATATTCATACCTTCTTTATATCTATAAATAAATTTAAGATAAAATTAAATAGCAATAGACTTGTTAGTTCTATTATAGAAACTGAAGGTATCATAACCATAGGCAAAAAGATATTCATATTAATATTAATTATTGCGAAAAAAGTGAAATACTAAAACAAATTTAAAATTATCCATTTTTTTTCTTTCTGTAATAAAAATATTTTTGCAAAATATTTAACAGGTCACGAAGATGAATACCATGTTTTCAGTACCACCCGTTGTGAAAAAGTTACGGACTTTCGGTAAAAGTTATTGTGACGAAAAATTTCGAGATAAATTAATTACAAATATATTCAGTAAGAATAGTGTTTTTTTAATTAATACGAAATAAAATTACAACTTTATACTGTCAACATTGTGTCGGTTATTTAATTAATTTTTTTAAAATTAATTAAAAAACACTTTATTAAATTCCATTCTAATGTTATTAAAATAGTGGAATATGTAAGATATCACTTAGATTAAATTATAATTTTAAAACACATTTTGCATATTTTTTATTTAAAAAGAATATTTTTTTCTGTAAAAGAAAAAAGACTTTAATGATTTAAAAATCACTACGAATTACCGTATCTATTTTTTAATTACTTTCTTGAATAAATACGTATACAAGATGTTTTAAGATTCGTTTATAAAAATTAATTCTCACGATTATTATTCTTTAAAATTAATGACAGCAATAGCATTCCGTTTTTTTTCATCTATCACACAGTTAAATTTCATTTTAATGAAATATATGAGTCTACGTATTTATATATTTAAATTAGTTCAACTATACTATTTATGTATTTAAATCAGTTCATACTGTGTTGCATTTGTTACTTGTTAGTTAATATACTTGGGTAGAATTTTCATATATTATTATCATATCATTTATTGTCATATATATTGTCATATATATATATATATATATATATATATATATATATATATATATATATATAAATATATATATGTATATATATATATATATAAATATATATATATATATATATATAAATAAATATAAAGATAATTCTACAAAAATACCTATTTATATCCAAAAATATCTTCATAAAACAAACCTAAAACAAGAACAAACGATTTAATATTTGTTGTTACAATTTCAATGTTCTTTATATTAAACAATATTATATTTCATTAGATATACATTAAAATATTATGATTGATGCGAGGTTTGGGCGCGTGATGATAACTAGGGTCATTAGCGCCCAATATATTTTCGTATATATATATATATATATATAATCAGCAGCAACAGCCTCTGTCAGTCTACTGCTGGATAAAATCCTCTTACATGAGTTTCCATTTTGTACAATTTAATTTCTCTCTTTTCCACTGATTTCTAATAATTTTTTTAGTTTCATTATCCCACTTGTTCATTGATCTCATTCTTTGATATTTTTATATTCCTTCGTTCTCAGTTAAAAATTTCAATTGTCTTCTTTTATGCACCATGCCCCTTCCATTTCCATTTCAGACTCTTCACTCTTCTTTTACATCTATGACTCCTGTCAGTTTTCGTATCCATTCTATTTTTTCCCCACCTCTTTTTGTTATTCTTAGCATGCATCTATCCATACTTCTCTGTGATGTTGGAAGCCTGAATAATTTTGGCGTTAAACACCCATGTTTCGCTACCATACGTAAAGACTGGTACATTGATCAAATACTTTTTTTCTTCAAACAGAGTGGGATTGTTGATTTAAATATCGAGGCGTTTCATCGAAATGAGCTCCATTCCATTTTTATTTTCCTGTTTACTTCTACAATGAATGATCCATACATTCACATACATACATATATACATATATATATTATATATATATATATATATATATATATATATATATATATATATATACATTTGTATGTAAATGTGTTTAAAAAATCATATTTCTAAAATACTAGTTCTTCAAACACTATAATATTACATTTATTGTCAGTGATTTTTTACTTTCGTTCTTTTATATATATATATATATATATATATATATATATATATATATATATATATATGTATTTATGTATATATAATAATGCAATCACTGTCTTTGCATAAAGTTTTTAATTATATTTATTAGATAGATCCTCCACTTTTTATTATTAATAATAATTATGTTAGATAAAAAATGAATAATAGTTTATTATTGAAATGTATTTATTTATCATAATATTAAAATAAATTGTTCAGAAATAATCCTGACGTTGAGCTTGTAAACAATCAATTATCTTTCATATTAAGCTTATAATTAAATTTCATTCATTTACATTTCAAAAAAGCAATTTTCAATTAATAATAATCGAATATTTATAGCTCTCCTTAGAACAGTTCCTGTCTTAATGTTCTCTAAAAATTAAATTCATTCAACAAAAATTAACGGCTTTCATGAGTTGCATTCGTTATCAACGATATCTGCTCACATTATAACACTCTGATTACTGTTTCACGTGAATCACGATGTACCTTCAGATACATCGTCAAATTGTTTTTATTGAGTCGTGCTTCTGTGCACGTTTCGTATCTTCTCAATGCTACGCTTTCATAGTGTTGTTTTTTAAGAAACTCTGCTCTTAGAGAGTGAGTGAATAAATATCGTCTGACAGACCGACTGTCTCAGAAGTATCGATTACGAACGAACATTGAAGCGGATGATGTTACAAACGAGTTGTAAAAAGACGTCGAAAAGAATTATTTTAAAAGATATATCATTACTATACGACTTAAATCAAATACGGTTTCATACTAGAGAATCGATAAGATTATATGTCATAACTGAGAAGTCGACTGAAAGAAAATTTCTACACTTGATATACAAAATCCGACAATGAATGACTATTTACATTTTGTCTTAGGAATATTGGATGATATTCTACGTATTTTGAAAATATTTCAGAAAATTTTGTCTTTCAAAACGAATATACTGCTTTACATCCACATTTATTCATTAAACACAAAGTCAGCCTGTATATGTGTTTGTACATAATTTATGTGTGTATGTATATATATATATATATATATATGAGTGTGTGTGTGGGAATTGAATTCGCTATTTGCCAAAAATCTAATAATTTCATTACACCAACCCTTATAAATTCAACCTCTGAATAGCAACAGAATAATTAAACAGAATATTTTTTTAAGAAATGTTAATTTATTTGTTAAATAAGAAGAAATAATCGAAATGTATTATAAAAATGGAAATATTATATGTACTATCTTCAGTCCAGTAGATAAATAATTATTTATCGTTAAATTAAAAATTATAAACAAAATTAAGAAACAAACACGAGATAAGACAACAGTCTATTTTCAAAAAGAGTACATATGTTTCATTTTTAGAATAAACATTTTTTAAAATATGTATTTCTTATTTTACATATATATATATATATTTACACAAACTTTTCCACATATTATACAAAATATATATATTAATGATTGAAAATAGAATAAATGTGAATATTCAGGTATTATAAAAAATAAAACATTTATTTATGAATTTGTAATATACATATATATATATATATATATATATAGTAATTATCTTTTGTAAACCTGTTTACGTTATTAGTTTCAAGATTATTAAATTAAATTAAAATGATATTTATTAAAAAACATAAGTGTATATTTTAAGGAATGAAACTCTCCCAGTAAAATTTTAAACAAATATGAGATATAATAATTATCTATTTTAATTAGATTCGTTTATACACAACATCAATACGAAATTATTTGAAATTCACATACTAAATATACATTATGATATTTTGAGTACATTAGTAATATAATTTTACGTTGACTAATTTATTTTTAATATTCAGCTTTGTGTCGCCATTAATGTAAATTTTATTAAGCCGTTGGCACAGACCACATGTTTAGTTGGAATTTTTAGTTAGCTTTTTACAATACATTTATATTTGTTATTAATTTACAGACAGATCTGATTATATTTAATATAAAAGATATTAAAAAAAAACAATATTGAATATTTAATTTATTCAAATCAGTAAAATTGTTATATGAGACACATTCAATAATAATTATACAAAAAATAACAATAAAAACTTTCAATGTCTTGTTACTGTTTCAAAAAAATAAGTTTACATACTCGAATGCACGTATCCTACAATCGTATCCAGGCAATCACCCACAGCAAACATTTGTCATCAATCAAAAGGATCAACGTATTCGCTAACTTTGGGATGCTGTATCTGAGTCTCCTACACAAACCACTTTACTGCAGTAGAACTAGTGGTAACTTTGAGATCTGATATGTAATTACGTTCATCCATCTCGTTTCCCGTAATCCGAACACCAAATACAAAATATTTGGTCAGTTTTTTTATAACATAAAAATTAATCTTCTTCGAACATGATTTTTCTATGTCAGTGCTTTTTATAATCATAAAAATGACTTTTTTTACATATACCACACATACACACATACACACACATAAACACACACACACACATATATATATATATATATATATATATATATATATATATATATATATATATATATTACATATATACATACATTCGTATGTGTAAACTTTGTCTTAAACTCTGTTGACACAATCTGATATATAGTAGTGGCTGCTACTATAAGATGTCATCAATTTATATTATATATAACGATCAATTTTACCCCCCTGATAGACTGACATATATCTATATCATATGCAATTTGTAAAAATACAATGAGTACGTAAAATTTAAAAAGTAATACGAAATTAAAAAATAAATAGTGTAAAAAAATAAATAAAATTTACAAACTACGTAAAACAAACATCTTTATTGTTTTGTAATAGAAGAGTCAAGTTCAAAAATATTGCATAAAGTCTGTATACTAAACTGTTCAATTATGGCAATCAATTTTATTAGACTTAACCAATTTCAAATTTGTCAGGTAACAGGAAATTAATATAGACTTTTCGATATTAGTATTCTAAACATAAAAGTCAATTAATCGATTTTATAACGAGAAAATAGCACATATATTAAAAACAAACGACTGTATTTTTTCACCAGTGGATATTTCACGCATTAGTTTTATAAAATAATTAAAAACTGATATCTGTTATTACTATCAGCATATTAAAAGCTTTACAAGACATTTGTACAGAATTAAACAAAGTGTAAGAATATTAAATGTTTCTTTTTTTAAATAGTAAATTATTTACTTTATATATATGTATATATATATATATATATATATATATATATATACTATCTTTTTAATAAAAATCTTCATACTGATATAACGAACTGTGTAATTTTAAAATGATATTATATTAAAATAACTACAACTGCTAATATAATCTCACTAATCCATTTAATTAAATATTTATAAGGCTTGAAATTCATTTTATATTTCCTCATAAATAATTTAGAAATTAATTAAATGTGAATAGTTTTTTATAGTTAGTCCAATAAAAAAATTTCCGATTAGAAATATAAATATAATTTTATATCACAGTTGGATTATGGCTATAAGGTTGAATTTTCAGAATCAAAATCATGACTTAAGAGCACTAGTATTATGTTCCAGCACAGAAAGTGGTCGAGTATTAGGGATCGAAAATTAGTGGATGATACAACTGTATAGTAAACACTATAAATGTTTATACAGCACTTCACATCGACTGTATAACGCATAAATAGCACTATAACTTTAATAAGAGGCCTCTTAAAATGTTACAATGCTATTTTTTGGTTTGATACTGCAACTACGTCTATTTATTAATATTATATAAAAAATAATGGAACCATAGGTAGAAATATTAAATTAAAACAATATGTTTAGTAAATACATTAATGTAAAAATTCCCTAATATAAGAAATATATAATTAACAAAACATGCAAAAATATAATATGATATATTCTCACTATACACTAATTTCTAATTTTCTTGTGCAAAATTGGAATGTTCTCTATTCTATTATATTACAAAATTACAAACAATATGCATCTTCACAACATTATTTTTTTCTCTGTAAGTTTACATTACTTTATACTTTTGTTCTATTGTTACATTCTTATTACAAATACATAAAATACGTACAACCTCACAATACTTAATTGATGTTGTAGAAGCATATACCATTATAATAAATAGCAATTACTTTATTGACGTTAGTACTTATATAACAGAAGATATGTAAGAATTTTTCCTTATTATTAATGGCATTTTTAATGCAAGTTTCTTACATTACTTACAAATGTGTCTCCCACAAATACAGAAAATTATTATTATTACAATGTTTAAAAATGTAATTTGAAACTTGTTTATATTTTTATAAAAAAAATCGATCGATCGAGCTGAATATCTAATAAATATTTTATTCCAGAAATGATCATTCAAAATAGAACAAAATATAAAAGCTGGTTATTGAAGAATCTATATTTAACAAAAACACTAATGACTGGAATGAACTGCTCATCATATACTTTAATATTAGTTCATTCTTCCGTGAAAGATTAAATACAAGGAATTTGTGACAGCTACAGGCTTTGTTCCTAAAATGAGCCTCTGTTATCGAAAATGCTGTTCTAAGCAAACGTATTTGATTCTAATTTCATTATTAATTTATTAAATTACAAAAGATTCGATCAGAAATTCAAGATTCCACAGTAAATCAACTTTTTATTCTATTTCTTTTTTGACCTATTTATATGTAGATATGTGGATTTATATATATATATATATATATATATATATATATATATATATATATAATTGCTTGGAACAACATTATTTATAAACTTCCAATAGATTAATTATAGTGAAGAAAGTTTGAATCCAGCTACAAAATACGAAAAAAATAAAAATTGAATAGAAAATATACATGAACTATTTTTTTAAAAATATTAATCAAACTTTATTTGAGATAGAAGAATAATAAATTTGGTACTCTTAACCTTATTTTGTTTATTAATTTTTTCATTTCCTGTTTTAAATGTATATTTTTGTCTATTTAAAACTTATAATTATTTGCTCTATATGAATCAGGAGTTTTACAAAATTAAATTTAGTTTACTTTTATGCTAAACTATAAACAAATTTTTTTTAAAAATTGAAATATTAAAATGTAAAATAACAAATTATTTAGGATACAAGCAACACGAATATGTAGCAAATGAAACAAGCTAAATAAAAAGATATGTAGAAATACAATTTTAGTAAAAAAAAGTATGTCGATATCTGAAAGAAAACAACTCTAGCATACCTAAAAAAATATCGTTACATAATATATAAATATTTGTAAAAAAGTTTCATTTCTAAAATCACTAATAATAACAAAAGAAAAACATCATTTGTTGATACAATTAATTTATTTATTTTTAATTTCTGAAATGTATTTATTTTAACTAATATTAATTTAAGATAAATTCAGAAATCAATCCTGAAAGTATATATGTCTTATATAAATCGATATTCGTATACTTTATACACATATATATCAATTTCGTATAACGCATATATAATCTTAAAGAAAGAGCGACGCAGAATGCATTTTAAAAATTCAAAACGTAGCGGAAACGTTGATATTTACGGATATACTTTCATTTTCAAGGTTGTTCTGAACGAACGTGAATTTGATTACATTAGACATAAGCTTAACAGCGTAAGTTACTACTCGGTGACTATGGCTTCTTAGAACTTTCTGATTAGTTTCAAACTGAATGAGCAAACTCTGCTTTGTACTACGTACAGGATCGCTGTTTTGAACAAGTTGAATAATTAATATATGATAGGCTGCTGGCTTCATTAACAGCTGATGATGCAATATAAACTGATAGTAAAAATTGTAAGTTCAAGGTAAAACTGATGCAAATTCATTTTGTCACTGATATTGCTTTATTGCAGTTTTGTAAGTTATGATTAATAATTTGGTGTCTTTATCCGAATAATGTTCAAATTTACATTCTTGTTAAGATGACGATTTGAATGTTTGTTTAAAGAAAATATAATAATTTTTATGCATATATATATATAACGAACGTATTTATTTCTTTGTTAGTCAATCAATTAATTTCTAAAACATAATTAAATTAATTTAAATTTTTATGAAGACCAGTTATATGAAATCTGAAAAAGTTTAACTATAAATCAATTTCTAGTAATTACATTAAACAAGTTGAAAAACATAAATACAGGGAAAAAATAAATAGTACGTATATAAGACATTGACAAAAATGTTAAACGAGAAAATATATCAACAAAAAATTTACATGAACTTTTGTTATTATCTGATGGAAATGAACACTATATAAAAGGGTAATTGTTAATACTGATATCATCATTTCACAAATATGTATAACTCTCATTTTTTTATATATATATATATATATATATATATATATATATATATATATATATATGACTTTTGAAGTATAATTACATATTGTCTGAAAATACAACAAGAAACAGTAATTAAAAATTTTTTTACTTCATTATTTCCACAAATGTAAAAATTTGTCTCGACAGAACTGAATGATATTTAGTCAAACTTCGCATTTTAATTCATATTTCGCAATATCTCATAAAGTACATTGAATTTTTAGTTTAATTAAAATAGATAAACCTTTCAAACAAGCGAAAAAGCAAACAAGTAGGTACAACATTCGAAATAAATCAAAAAAGAATGAGTGTTCAAACAACATGAATCGTTACGCCACGTGCTACTGGTTGTGCGTGCTTTAACAAAATGAATCACTTTCTCGAAAAGTATAATGTTTATTTAATATCCGCGCAATGTTGCTTGGATTCAAACAAAAAGTAGAAGAGGCGCAGAGAACAGCGAACAAGAACGCCGCCCGGAGGCCAACGCAAACACAGTATCAAAAATAGCAGTGGTAGAGAATGTAGAAGGTGCAGAACAGCAGCCCTCTCGGAAAATAAATCACAATTTTCAAGCTTATTAACGCGACGAATGACGCATCTAAGCGTCTAGGTTTGGTACTGAATTCTTTGTATCCTCTCGCTTCTAAACTGTGAAATCTATACGAATTTTGTAGTAGCTTTGTCTCCAATGTTCATTTATTTAATACTTACACTCGCACAAAGATGGATACAAATTAGGTTTGATTCATTACAATGCTTACTTATTTAAGGATTTTTTATCGCGTTTACTTATTCTTCCCGGCCGTATCATTAATTTGACATTATCAAAACAATCAAAATCATAATGAATTTGTTATTAAATAATGAATTTATGTCATATACAGAATAAATTATTTTCACGATTTCTAATGTTTTGAAAAAATAATATTGTATTCATAAATAAAAACGATACTTTTGCTTGAAGAAAGAAAATTTCATTTCATTTTAATATTTATTTACGACTATACAATTTTTATTTATAAACGAACAAGATTTTAACTTTATTGATTACCTTTAAGCTATTATTTTTTATTGGATAAAAACACAATTCAAAATATTAATATTTATAATATATGTATGGTCTGACTCTTGCAAAATCCACATCTATACAGTTTTTTTTCTCACTTTCACAAAAATTTAACCAACTAATATAGTAGTTGTATTGCTATTGAATCATATTTTATATAAAAAAGTTTTGAAAAAAAATATTTTTAGCAAAGAAAAAAATTTTCTAAAGTTAATGTTACGTATACACAACAGTGGGTATACGCTTAATGGGTTAAAACAGAACATTCAAAAATACATTTAACATAAAATAAATTGATGTAAATATGGTTGAATACAAATATTAATGGAATTTACAATAATTCATTCTTACTTATTATTTTATGTGTTTTTATATATGTATATATATATATATATATATATATATATATATATATATAAACACAAAAGATCAATTATCAAATTTTTCCAGAGAACCAGATGATTCCCTAATTGAAAAATTACATGTACCATAAGTTAGAATTCGAAATAACATATTGATTATCAATTAATAAAATATTTCTATAAATACAATAATGAAACACTAGAAATATGATTGCGTTATAATTATTTTTACTTCTTTCTTAGGATACATGTAACTGATTTCAATATATGTATCTTGAAATATTAGCAATCTATCCATTTAATACAATGTTCACTAATGATCCGGTTGTGGTTGAAAACCATCTTATTATTTTACAAATGACTAAAAAAATCACTGAATTGATAAATTGTTATAAAATGTAACGTTCTTCTAATCAGTTTTAAAAAAGAAATATAAAACGAGTCGCTTGTGTTCAAATGAAAAAATTAAACGATTAAAGAACAGAATATATATGCAAATATGTTTCTGATTCGAGTCTGAATATTAACTAATACAAAATATTTGATATAATTGTGACCTCAACATAGGAAATCGTTAAAATCATATTAATTTATACCATCATCAATCGTGTTTCAAATCCGACAATATACAAATTCATATTTACAAAATAATTGACAGGTAGATAAAATACGGCCAAACTGTTCTGAATGCGTAAAATAAATATTTCAATTTGATATTAAATTTCCAAACGAGTTGATATTACGATGCATACGACAAATATAAAGAACTGAACTGGATAAATTCGGTTTTAATTAATATATTGAATCGATACGGGAATGAATTATTTCTTTTTTTAAATGTTTATAATACTGAATCAAAATTCAAATCAATACGTATAATCGAGTCAACAAAAACGTAAAAACAATACACTTGCTGAATTAAATAAAAACATTACCATTTTATTCGATCACCTGTGTAATTTATTTTATTCGTCATTTAAAAAAATATTGGTGATACATTTCCGACCCAAAATATGAATAATACAAACACATACGTACACTTACATATATATATATATATATACATATATGTATTACATATACAAAAAACTACTAAAAAAATCAGTATCGACTATGGAGAAAGTTACCTACAGTACATACTTAAATTCTATTAATATTAATACCTAGTATATTTTTCACAACAAAAAAAATAATATATATTTTTAAATCAAATAATGATCAAATAGCATATTTTGATCAACATTAATAATTTACTTAATTTCATAAACAAAGTAATCTGATATTATTCGTAATTTGTGGTTCCTATAAACACAATATTTCTATTTCAGTTTTGTATAGACAAACATACAAATAAACACCATTATAAACTTATATATGTATACACATCTTATTACCTTTATGTATTTATATAAGTAACATTTAATGGTGTGAGACATTCAATAACATATGAACGTGAATTCAACATTGAGTACTAATCTATAACCGTTTATAATATTTAAACTGCATAAAAATGTACTAATAAAATATTATATTTTTATATCTATAAAAAAATAAACCTCAATCTCTTGAATTTAAAACTTGAACAATATATTTCACGATTTTATTAAAATATTTTTAAGAATTTGTAATATATTTTCCAATATATATATATATATATATATATATATATATATATATATATATATATTTCCATGTATGTATGTATTAGGTTGGTGCAAAAATAACGTATCGAGTATAAAGACCCATATATCAGTTAGTCTTTGAAAAAGTTCTCTAGTAAGAAATTACTCAAATGTTTAAAGAAATGATAATCTGTCGGAGACAGGTCCGAAATCAAACGTGGGTGAATAAGGTTTCATAACCCAATCCAATTCATTTTTTTAAAATCATTTGTGAGACGTGTGGTCGGGCGTTGTCATGAAGAAGAATTGGTCCTCTTCTATTGAATAATTCTGGCCATAAATGATGCAACTTCGCATGCATTTTGCAATTTCCTAACAATATTTTTCTGCTGTTATTGTTTCACCAGTATTTAAAATATGTAGTGATTGATGCCACTTACCGACCACCAAACAGTGACCGTATTGTTTTTTTCATGAAGCTTTGGTTTAAGAAACCGTTTTGATGCTTCTCCTCAGTCTAGTCACTGTGGTGAACATTTTGATGGCGTATTCACTTTTCATCACATGTGACAATGCGATCAAGAAAGAAATCATTTTTGTTATGTAAAAGAAGCGCAGAGCAGACTTCGTATCGCCGAATTGCTCGATATTCGTTTAGTTCATACAGCACCAATTTATCCAGCCTTTTTTTCCTAGTTAGGCTGAAATGTCGAACAACTGTTGAATGATCAACAATGAGTTCTTCTGCCACCTTTCGAGTTGTTTTATGTGGACCCGCTTCAATAAAGGTTCTTAAATCATTATTGTCTACAGCTGAAGGACGTCCACGCTCCTTATCATCAAAGGCTTTCATTTTCATTACGAAAATTTTGAAATCAGTGTTAAGATGTACGTTCAGTAATTGACTTTTCACCAAAAACAAATTTGATATGTCGAGCAGTTTCCGATGTTTTACAACCCAATTCAAACTCATACAACAATTGTCTTTTTTTCATGTCTAATTTAAGAGGTTATATCCAACAATACTAAAGAATGAAAACAACAGATATAAGATAAAATCAGTAGTGACAATTCCATTGCTTACAGTGGTGTATCACAGGACAATAACAAAAGATATCGGTAACTAAAAATATCGTCGCCAAACTTAAAATGATAAAAAGCGCAATTATTTTTGCACCTACCTCATATATATATATATATATATATATATATATATATATATATATATATATATATATATATATATATTTCTATTTCTATCTGGTATATTTATTGCAGATTTTAATTTGATGATGTTTAATGATATAAATTTTATTTTACTGGAATTCATGAAATGAATTCACTCATGTGTAAAAATTCAACAAATTATCAGTACAAATAAGAACTTTAGAAGATTTAATACAGGAAACATCAATAGAATACAATATTTATAACTTATACATGTGATCATTATTAGAAATATATATATATATATATATATATATATATATATATATATATATATATATTCCAATCCAAAACAACCACCAAGAATACAATGACATTATAATAGGTTAGCGACTACAACACCACTTGTTTGCAAGTCTTGTGCGTACACAACTAATATATAGTCACCTGGACGTTGTAAGCAGAGCGGTAGATTGTGGGCGGACTGGTGTTTATTACTGCATTAGTAAATTACCTGTTGAATATAATGTTAGATTAAAGGAGAATGGTTTAACGTTTGGGGATGATTCCGGTGCTAATTATTAATGCGAGCTCCGTGAAATTGGAGTACAATTTGGTGATGTTTTAATTTAGCTTATGTACACTCATATTGAAGTTATTACTGATTCAGTGTTATACACCTATAAATATTAATTGTACTAAGGATATTATCATTTTTTTAATTACTCCATATGTATATATATATATATATATATGTATATATACATATATATATATATATATATGTATATATACATACATGATGACTTACAGATGTGTAAATGTATTCATACTGATGCTCAACATTTTACATAAAGGCAGACAAAAACGAAACAAATTTGAAAAATGAAAGATTAATTTTCTATTTTATATTAACATTTTAAATCACATATTATGTCTAGTTTTATGAATTCCGCCATATATATATATATATATATATATATATATATATATATATATATATATATATAATGCGTAAACTACTATAATATGAAAAAAGAAATATAGTTTGTTCTGAAATCAACTTTTCAGTAATAGAACAGCAGATATTTATGGCTATGTACATAAAATCGTTCGTTCTTGTTTGTCCTTTATGATTTATAGTATCAACAGAAGCTTATACGTGGTTTTCCAAATGTACATTTTGTCGTCGTGAAAATACCTTCCGACCATTATTACAGGTGATATGATCATTTTAAGAATATATTTTATGTTTGTAAAAGCATCCGAGATGACAGGATTTACAGAAAACATATTACATATTAATGTGATATTTTTATTTTCGTTGATACAGGAACACATTTTATGTTTCGTTTGAGACCAATCTTAATATATTGTGATACGAAGTTAACATATTACATAATCTTTTTAGCTTTTAAAAAGCAGTACATTTTAATTTACATAAGGAAATATAAATTCATAAAAACAAAAGTATATTAATATACCAGCGATCTTAAAGTTGTAAAATTAATATTTATTTATTCATAT